>JANJGK010000045.1:19949827-19956801 GCA_039081455.1 Macrobrachium rosenbergii | reverse complement strand
ATCTGTTTTCGGTGGCCTTGACTATACGCTGTAGTAGCTGTACAGAAAACTGGATTGCGCCGAAGAAACTTCGGCGCATTTTTTTACTCGTTTCTGTTTATTTCTCCTAAAGGAATGTAACGCAAGTTCCGCTACGAACGATTTATGTATATATGTATATATATATATATATATATATGTATATATATACATATATATATGTATATATATATATATATATATATATTATAAAATATATACTATATAATATATATATATATATATATATATGTATATATATATATACATACATACATACATACATGCATACATATACAGTATATATATCTACCAACGTTAGATTTAAGTACACATTTCACCTAATATTATCAGATATATTATGTTAACGAGGAAACTGATTTATGTGATCTGGGAAGCGGAACATCTGCAAAAAATGAGAAAATGAATAAGTAAAGAGATAATAAATCAGAAAACTCAAGGATAAAAAAAAATAACGATTCAGATGTAGGTGAATGAATCGCGACACATGAAAATGAAAATTAGCTCTCTATTACAGATAACATGAATCTTACTAAGTCGTGTCGCTTGGAGAGAGAGAGAGAGAGAGAGAGAGAGAGGGAGAGAGAGAGAGAGAGTAGGATGTCTCTTTTTCCGTTACAAGGGAGTCAGGTATACATATATGTGCAATTCAGTATATCAGGTTTATATTCATCTTTTGATGCTATATAACATTTACTATAAGCTTAATATGACACCCAATTCAGATGACGAGACATAACTTAATGACAAACACTTCACCAAGGATCAAATTTAGTAATCATTTTTATTCCTGTCATCCTTTTTTTAGTTTTCTGTAAAAGAAAACTGTTGCGCCGGCTTGGTCTGTCCGTCCGCACTTTTTTCTGTCCGCACCTTTTTCTATCCGCCCTCAGATCTTAAAAACTACTGAGGCTACGGGGCTGGAAATTGGTATGTTGATCATCCACTTTTCATTCATCAAGCGTACCAAATTGCAGCCCTCTATCCTCTGTAGTTTTGATTTTATTTAAGGTCAAATTTAGCCGTAATCGTGCTTCTGGCAAGGATATAGGCCAGGCCACCACCGGCCCGTGGTTGAAGTTTCATGAGCCGCGGCTCATACAGCATTATACCGAACCCACCGAAAGATAGATGTATTTTCGGTGGCCTTGATTATACACTGTAGGGGCTGTACAGAAAACTCGATTGCGCCGAAGAAACTTCAGCGCACATTTTACTGGTTTTGATTTAAAAGTGCCCATTAAAACTATTTTCATAGCTAATAGAAGATATATATTCAGAATAAAATCTATAGAAAATAAATATCGAATGACTTGTTACCCACGTGGAAAGATTTTCCAAGTCGTGACGTCATGGAATAAATAGGCTTAGCGCCAAAAGTGCTTATGTGCTTGGCATCACGGATATTAATTTCTCATTTTTATAACCCAGAACCAGATTATAGCTCTCGGCGTCCAAGAGACTCTGATTGTTATTGTTACAACACACACGCTGTTGTATGCTCACTTGAAATCTTGTGTCATAAAGGATCTCTGTGAAAAAGGAACGGAAAAATGGTAAATAATTTCCTCCTCTGGACGTTTCACGAATTATTTGATGCTGACGAGACTTGCCTAATCATGCTCTCTCTCTCTCTCTCTCTCTCTCTCTCTTCTCAGCAAAGATGATTCTGTAATGAAAGCATTCATATCATATTGTGAAATGCATTGCATCAGAAAATAACACTTATCATTCTCTCTCTCTCTCTCTCTCTCTCTCTCTCCTCGGCGCAGATGATTCTGTAATGAAAGCATTCGCATTATATTGTGAAATACATTACAAAATTACAAAATAACACATATCTAATAACCTTCTCTCTCTCTCTCTCTCTCTCTCTCTCTCTTCTGTGATGAAAGCATTTCGTAATGCACAGTAAAATGCATAGCATAGCAAAATAACATTGCCTTTGAGCTTTTCGCAAATTCTCACTTTTATTCTCCGAGCAGTCAAGCAGAGAGTCGTTCCTCATTTTTAACAGATATATCGTTGGCATTTTGAATAAAAAAAATTCTCAGGTATTTTTCTAATACTCTCTAGAAATACTCTTGCATATTCCCACTTAACACTGAAATCTATTCAGTGGCTTCAAACGGCTCTTGAAATGCGCAGAAAATTAATTAAAATACTTCACTTTTTCCTTCATATATCACATTATCATACATTTACTGAATATCTTGAAGTATTGCTATAAGAAGGAATACACAGATGACAGGAATGCATCGGCTTTTATTCCATGTAATAATATTTCAAGAGAAGATATTTCTTAACGAGTTCAGTAAATGTCAAGCATTTATCAGCAATGTCTTATTTATTCATTTTGGCAAATTGCACTGTACATATATATATATATATATATATATAGTCCCTCTCTTTACATATGCAGTACTCCATTACTCGACACTAAATCCATCAGAGAACAAGTTGTTAAGACGTTTCAGAAACTCCCAGAAAAACTATCTGGCGGAATTCGAGTGGAGACAAGCCGGAACAGCACCCCCGCCCCCCCCCCTGCACCTCCCCCCCGCCCCCGTCATCTTCGTTAATTATTCGGAAAGTCTGTCCCCCACTATTTTCTCTTCTTCTTCTTTTTTTTTTTGTTCCTTTGATTCGGTTCTTAGTGTTTACATATTTCCCCACGCATTCTCATGCATTTGCATGCATTCTCGTTCATTCCCACGCACTTGCATGCATTCTCGTTCATTCTCATGCATTTGCATGCATTCTCGTTCATTCCCCTGCATCCCACGCATTCTCGTTCATTCCCCTGCATCCCACGCATTCTCGTGCATTTTCGTGCATTCTCACGCATTTTCGTGCATTCTCGTTCATTCCCATCCATACTCAAGCTTTCACAAGCATTCTCGTGCATTCTCAAGCACTCAAAAGCATTCTCAAGCATTTTCATGCTTTCTCATTCATTCCCATGCATTCTCAGGCATTTTCATGCATTCTTCCCCGTGAATTCGTAAGCATTTTCATGCATTCTCGTTCATTCCCATGCATTCTCAAGTATTCATAAGCATTCACAAGCATTTTCAAGCATTTTTATGCATTCTCTTTCATTCCCATTCAAGCTTTCACAAGCATTCCCGTGCATTCACAAGCATTCTCAGGCATTCTTAAGCATTCACAAGCATTTTCATGCATTTTCGTTCGTTCCCATGCATCCTCAAGCTTTCACATGCATTCTCAAGCATTCCCATTCATTTCCGTTCATTCCCGTGCATTCTCAAGCTTTCACATGCATTCTCAAGCATTTTCATTCACTTTCGTTCATTCCCATGCATTCTCAAGCTGTCATAAGCATTCTCATATATTCTCAAGCATTTTCAAGCATTTTCACACATTCTCGTTCATTCCCATGCATTCTCAAGCTTTCACAAGCATTCTCATGCATTCACAAGCATTCTCAAGCATGCTCATTCATTCTCACGCATTCTCAAGCATTCACACCCATTCTCATGCATTCTCAAGCATTTTCAAGCATTCTGTTGAGTCTTCATATTAAAGAAAAACTTCACACTAATGAATAATTTCACACTAAGGAAAATACTTCACACAAAAACTTCACATTAAGGAAAAAACCTCACACGAAAAAAACTTCACATTAAAGAAAAAACCTCACACTAGAGAAAAACTAAACGTTACAGAAAATAATTCACAAAAAACATTACACAAAACAAGAAACTCACATTTGAAGAAAAAAAAAACTCACGCCAAAGTTAGCAACTTCACATTAAAGGAAAAAATGCACACTAAAAATTCGTACTAAGTAAAAAAAAAAATTCACATACAAAAAAATACTCTTAGGAGTGAAATGATTCTTCACTTTGTGCTCGCAGGCCAAGGAGAGGTTGGAGGTGAGGAGAGAGAGAGAGAGAGAGAGAGAGAGAGTCTTTAGACAGATAAAAAGAGCAGCAAGGCCTACAGTGTTAACAACAGGGCTTAGGACTACTGACGAAGGGCTGACGATGATTGAAAGTCCGAGTTGAGGGATTTCGGAAAGAATCGAGGGGCCTTCGCCCCTGAGAACAGATGAAGATAAATTGTTTGTGGGGGGGGGGGGGGGAATTTGGTGCCACTTCTAATGGGGAGGAATCATCTGGGTATCTTTTGTGTTTATATATATATTTATATATTTATATGTATATATATATATATATATATATATATAATTTCATTTGTTGGAATATCACTCTCATTTAGAGTTAATCCTGAGAGGTGTATTAATTATGCATTCGTGGCTTAAAAACCTCTGGTGCTTATCACCGTAATTACAAACCAGCGAGAGAGAAAAGGAATAAAGATAAAATCCACCTAAATGCTATTTTCCTAAACAGTGGAATATTAATGCTTTTATGATAATGCATTATTTGAATAATGGATAAAGACAGGAGAGGCGCTTTCATTTTTCTACCTCTGTGTAATTTCCCGTCATCCGCTGAATCATAATAAGTTTGAGAATAGCTATGATATATATATATATATATATATATATTTACTGTATATACTCATTTTCAGCAACGTTCATATTCTTGCATGTCAAACTCTGTTCCTCTCTATTTTCGAGAAATCTGAAAACAGTGTTTCACAAATCTTGAGATGGCCTCATCACGGCTAACCGTGATGGGCAGCCTGAGAGAGAGAGAGAGAGAGAGAGTGCTTGTGTGTTGCGTCTGTTTCATGGCTTGTAACCTCAATGGTCGGTTCTTCATTTAAGAATCGTTGAGAAATCCGACTGATTAATATATTTTTAACAACAACAACACCAATAATAATAATAATAGATAAATAAAAAATAAACAACCAAAACAGCTAATCTTTAAAGTCATAAAATACCAATCAGAAATTCAATCAAAGTCGAGACACGCTGATATAAGAAGCAAATTGAACCGAATCTCTGCCTTGCAGATCAACTTCCACTGATTGAATGACTCTGAATTCCGATAGTGTGTTTTTCATTCGACAGGGAGATTCTTTCGTATATTGGAGATGATTTATTTTAAGTCACGAAAGCATGCGTGCGTGCATATACACATACACACACATGTATGTATACATACATTCATATATTATATATATATATAATTTGAGACATTGAAGAATTGCTCAGTTGAGCATCCGTCCACTTCGCGGGCCAGGCTTCGTTCAGCCACGCGGAGAGGTCGTCGTTCATTAACCCGCCTTCAGAGGCAGGAAAGCGTCACGGAACGTCCAGCCAGGCATGCTCCCTGGAGGAAGGACTTCGTATTCCCTCATATCCCTTCGTATCCCCTCGTATCCCTCTGTATCCCCTCGTATACCTTCGTATACTTTCGTATACCTTCGTATCCCTTTTTGTTACCCCGTATATCCCCATGTATCACTTTGTGCCCCTCCCGTATCGCCTTGTATCCCCTTGCACCCCTCTGTATAGCCTTGCATCCCTCCGTGTCCCTTGTATTCCTTTGCATTCTTACTTGTCCGATTGTATACCTTTGTATCCCGCCATATTCCTCAGTATCCCTTTGTATCCCTCCTCATCCCTTTGTACCCCTTGTATCCGCCTGTATCCGTTTAGTGTCCCTCTGTATCCTTTTGTATCTCTCTGTACCGTTTTGTATCTGTCTGTATCCTCGTGTATCCCTCTGCATACCTTTGTATCTCTCCATATCTCCTTTGTATCCCTCCATAACCCCTTGTATCCCTCCCGCATCCCTTTGTATCCCTTTCTATCCCGCCGTATCCATTTTAATCCCTCCGTATCCCTCCATATCTGTTTTGCATCCCTCTGTATCCCTCCGCATCCCTTTGTATCCCCGGAGTTTCATTGCTTCTGGTCGCGCTGTGTCATCCAGCCAGCGTTCTCCGTTGCCCGGCGTCGCCCGAAACACCGACGGTGAACTCGAGCCAAATCGAATGAATTCAGGCGTTTTTGAGATAATCTGAAAATCACTTATTGATTTTCTTATTAGCTTTGATGTCTGGTCCTTAATCATTTTCTGGGGTTGAAACTTGTTCTAGGTCATAATAATAATAATAATAATAATAATAATAATAATTCTGTATGTTCCATTCATGCGGGTCTCTCCACCTATAATTGACTATTTAGCCTCTGAGGATGTTATTGCCTTTCTTCTGTGGCTGGTCACGTTATCTAGTTATTTGTTATCTGTCATTTAATTCGTACATCTAAAACTCTGTTTCAGTTTTCTTATACGAAGAAAATTAGCAATCAAATTCTTGCGAATATTTTGTTCATTTTATAAAAGTAGTACAGATAATTTGAAGGAGTTAGGAAATGGATTCCTGAACTATTGTCCGTCCGCACTTTTTTCTGTCCGCACTTTTTTCTGTCCGCACTTTTTCTGTCCGCCCTCAGATATTAGAATCTACTGAGGCTAGAGGACTGCAAATTGGTATGTTGATCATCCACCCACTAATCATCAAACGTATCAAATTGCAGCCTTCTAGCCTCAGTAGGTGTTATTTTATTTAAGGTTGAAGTTAGCCATGATTGCACGTCTGACAATGCTATAGTCCATGCCACCACCGGGCCGTGGCTGAAAGTTTCATAGGCCGCGGTTGAATAGATTTATTTACGGTGGCATGGATTATAGGCTGTACAGAAAGCTCGACTGCGCCGAAGACATTTTTCACTTGCTTATTTTCTACCATTTTGTAGTTATCGAGAAAAAGACGAAATGGAGAATCGACAGATAAAATGTTTTCTTGTTCGTCTCGTCAAAAACTTTCACTGGATGTCAGACTCAATTTTGGCTGGACACGTCATTGACTTCTGTCGCCTCCCACTCACGCTAACTTGTCCTTCTCTCTCTCTCTCTCTCTCTCTCTCTTGTATTCAACACTCATTTTAACCGAGCAGCCTCTCTCTCTCTCTCTCTCTCTCTAGATCT
>JANJGK010000045.1:19917327-19944827 GCA_039081455.1 Macrobrachium rosenbergii | reverse complement strand
GGCCAACTTCCTTGTATTTGAAGAACGTTTTTCCTATTAAGATTATCTTTAATAAATGGGATATCCGTGAGTATTATAATGATCTGAATTTCACCTTTCCAGAATGCAGTTTTGTTTATTTAGAAGAGCTTGAGTAGTCATAAATTTAAACATAACGGAATGTATTCAGAACTCAGACAACAAATTCTAGCCTATGGGCAAGAGAGAATAAGTTCATCCAAGTACAGCATACAACATCCAACTCATAAGACAGAGAAATTAAAATTACGTAAACATAACGAGATATAAGACCGGTATCTTAATCAGCATAAGCACACTTTCTCCCAAAAGGCTAAGCTAGGCAGTGCCCCGGGCTGGTCTAGATTTGCAAGGCATTGTGTTCGGATCAATACTCGTATCGGAGAGGTTTCTCAACATTAGACTTCGTGAGAAACACATTAAGGAGATTACTATATTGCCCAATACTGATCCTGGGATTTGTACTGAAAAAAGGCCGTTAAATCTGAATATATTTTCTGTGTGTGGTGAAAGAGTTATATGTGTACGTGTTGCAATGATGCTTTTAATAGGTTCATGCTTGTGAATCTTATTCAGAAGTCTTATTATTATTATTATTATATTATTATTATTATTATTATTATTATTATTATTATTATTATTATTGCTAAGAAATTTACAATCTCGTGAAAAACAATGTGTACTAAAAATCCAAAATTATGTAGTAAAACTATTACTATGTAATATTTTTACTATATAATTATTTAGTACATACAATATTATTATTATTATTATTATTATTATTATTATTATTATTATTATTATTATTAGTTACAACAGTGGAACTGCCATTGTAAGTTTTTCCAATATAAAATCTATACATACATTTAACATTTTTCACAGGATTCCACACGGAAATTGGTATAATCTAGTATTTTTAGACGTCCATCACAAATACTCATATTTTTCCATTAAATCAATGGTCCCATCCCTACCATCCAACAAATGACTCTCTTAAATATATGCACGGACAGATATCCATTCTTCTTCGAACTACTGCCCTTGCCAATCACAAATTGACTTGCAATGTTGTGTCATGCCATTAATGAATGGAATTGCAGGAATATAAGTAATGTTTTCTAGTCTCTATATGGCTTTGTTAAACTGTTTCGTCTGTAAAATCAGCCATGAGTTCAGCTGCAATGATTCATCAGTGGTATTGAGGTATGTTGATGAAAAAGTGAGTCGAATGTAAAAATAAAGAAATAAAGTAAATTAAAAAACACTGGATTATGTGGCTGCATTGATAATGTAGAAATGCTTTCAAAGATGATAAATATATATTGGATTATGTGGCTTGACTAATAATGTAGAACAAATGTTCTAAAGCAATGAAAACACGATGGATTATGTGGCTGGAATAACAATGTAGAAAAATGTTCAAAGACAATACAGATACAATGGATTACGTGGCTGGTCAATAATGTAGAGAATAAACATGTAGAAAAAGAACATTACCAGAGAAAAGGGATTCTGATTATAACCTAAATCATAACGATGAAATTATTTCATAAGCTGTAGACCATATGACACTCCCGAGCTGAGAAAGGGAAACTGGGAGAAGATGGGAAAATGGGAGATAGATAATACCCACGAGAACAAAGGGGATTTCGCCAAATGAGCAGGGGAGAGACAGATAGACCCTTTTCCCCGCAGGGGCAAAACCTCAAAACAATATCGACTAAGACTCTGAAGACCATCTAAACCTCTGCCCCTTTTGACCCAAGGCGATGCGAGAGAGAGAGAGAGAGAGAGAGAGATAAATAGATATATATCATATGGAGAGAGAGAGAGAGAGAGAGAGAGATTGAGGGAGAGAAAGTGGAAGATTGAGGGAGAGAAAGGGGGATATAGAGAGAGACTGAGGGAGAGAAAGAGGGACAGAGAGAGAGAGAGAGAGAGAGATTGACGGAGAGAAAGGGTGAGATAAATAGATATGTATATAGAGAGAGAGAGAAATTGAGGGAGAGATAGTGGATGATTGGGAGAGAGAGAGAGAGAGAGAGAGAGAGAGAGATTCTCCGTGCTAGAATCAGATGGAATTTGGCTCTATTTTTCTTTATTAGTTTAGGATTCAATTTTAAGGATTCATTTCATGGATTATATAACGATAATTGTTCGTCATTTTTATCAAGATCAGGCTTTCAAAGTGTCACTTTTCCATTTCAGTCTAAATCCATCATAAACTAAAACGATTATCAGAGTTTTAGGAATAATTCGATATATACTTTGGGATATGAGGAGAATTTGAGTATAAAATTTCAAGCTACCAAGGAACTAAAGCGATGAATTTAATACCACATTTTATGAAAGTAGCATCCGCTCTCTCTCTCTCTCTCTCTCTCTCTCTCTAATATGGCTGCTAATATTTGCGAGTACAATTTTCTAACCTCTATATATTTTATTTAAGTAAACACCACACATTTTATGCAAGTAGCATTCTCTCTCTCTCTCTCTCTCTCTCTCTCTCTGCACCGAGATCCTAAGGCATCGTTGCATCGACTCTTATTGCAATCTTGCAAATGCACAAAGGAAGGCTCTCTGAAAAGCCATCACGACCAATGATAAACCCTTAGGAGGAGTTCTTAATGGCGATATTAAAACGCTAGGCACTGGAAAGTGCCTCAGTAAAAGAAGTCTGATATATCTCCTGGCTTTCTTGATCTTCTTCCCCTTCCTCTTCTTCGTCTTCTTCTTCTTCTTCTTCTTCTTCTTCTTCTTCTTCTTCTTCTTCTTCTTCTTCTTCTCCACATTCACCTCCTTCTCTTTCCTCTGCTTCTTCTTCTTCTTCTTCTCCTTCTTCTTCTTCTTCTCCTCATTCACCTCCTTCTTCTTCTCCTCCTCCATCCTCTTCTTCTTCTTCTTCCTCCTCCTCCTCCTCCTCCTCCTCCTCCTCCTCCTCCTCCTCCTCCTCCTTCTCCTCCTCCTCCTCCTCCTCCTCCTCCTCCTCCTCCTCCTCCTTCTTCTTCTTCTCCTCCACCTCCTCCTCCTCCTCCTCCTCCTCCTTTCGTCAGAATGACGGAAGTGTGTGACAATTGCTTTCAGCTTCCTGGATGAGTTTTTTTTTTTTTTTTTGTCCGCTAAACTTGAAGACTCACCTGATAAGTTATGAAAAGATCAGGGGGGAAATTGTTTTAACATTTTTATTACGTTTTAAAATTGCCATTATTACTATCCATTATATATCTTTCTAATATTAAAACAATAGTTGTTCTAGTTTGATTATTATTATTATTATTATTATTATTATTATTATTATTATTATTATTATTATTATTATCATTATTAATCATTCTAAATCATTGCAATATTAAAATAATAATTATTCTAGTTTTATTATTATTATTATTATTATTATTATTATTATTATTATTATTATTATTATTATTATTATTATTCAGAAGACGAACCATATTCATATGGAACAAGCCCACCAAAGGGGCCACTGACTTGAAATTCAAGCTTCCAAAGAATAAGATGGTGTTCATTTGAAAGAGGCAACAGAATGTAACGGAAAATACGGAGAGAGGAGATCGCTAATGAGACCAGAAAAATAAATGAACAAATGAACAAATTCAAAAAGAAAACGTGAGTAATTTATTCAAATAAGGGAACTCCTTTAAAAACCTCAGTTCATAGAGCGTTCTGTTTTAGAGACTTTTTTTTAAGGAACCTCAGTCGATTCTAGTTAGGATTCCTAAGGATTAATTTTGAGCGCCAGTTCCTTGTCTGTACGTTTCGTTTACAAGTTGTCATTTGTATCAAGAGCTTTATATATATATTATATATATATACACACACACACACACACGCACATACTGACCACGTAGCACAAGTAGAGAAGCACAAAGAAGGACCACAGAGTCATAGCAACACACACAAAAACAAACTCAGAGATAGAGAGTGGCCATGGGCAACCGGTTCCCATTTTCTGTGTCCCTCCCCGCGGCAGCCATACATATTTCTTAATATCCAATCCCTCCCGTCAATTTCTCTTCGTTTGCCTTTTTCCAGCCCGTTGTTAATTCAATTTGTTTGCCCCCAATTCTCTTCCGACTGCCGTTCATATTCTCTTTTCATTGTATTTCTCCCCTGTCCTCCTCCTCCCCCCTCCTCCTCCTCCTATTCCTCCTCCTATTCCTCCTCCTATTCCTCCTCCTATTCCTCCTCCTATTATTTAATCCTCGTTTTCAATGGACGGAGGAGGGAAAAATGTGGCAGTGACAAATAGATAAGAACATTACCAAAGGCGGGGGGAGAGACGTGGACAAAATGCTGTAAGGGAAATCATTTTTGTTTATAAAAATGTAGCATGAATGTCACAAGAAAAATCATTCGTTTTTGATATAAATAAATGGGAAAATGCATGAAAAGGCACAACGCATAAAATGTGCAACGTTTTCAGCGAGAAAAAGAATGATTAAATTTGTTACAAGACCAACTGTACGTTAGAAAATATTTAAATAACAAATAACGGTAAGACTGAACATAACAATACGTCTTCAAAATATAAAAAAAAAAACAATAAATAGGGAAAAAATAACATATACATGGCATATGAATGAGGCAGAAATGAATGAATATTGAAACTACACAAAACAAAACACAACAACGGAGGGGAAATAAATAGAAGAAAAAGAGGAAAAACAATAAAGAAGGTGTTTAGAGGAAGAAAATAAGGAAGTGGGCGGAAGGTAAAGAGAAAAGAAACGATGAAAACAGTTATTGGGGTGAATGAATGGAGAGCAACAGGAGGAAGGGAATAAAAGCGAATCGATGGATGTAAAAATAACTAATGAGGAAATAGAAGAAAAAACTATGAGTCTGATTAATGATGATGCGATAATCATAGAATTTTATATATATGTATATGTATATATATATATATATATATATATATATACATATGTATATATAAATATATATATAAACATATATAAAAAATAATATATATACATATATATATATATATAAATATATACACTATATATAAAATGTATGTAAATATGATTAGTTTTTTGAAGCAAGTGACTCCCACAGCAGACCTCAAAGAATAAAACATATGCATCAGAATGATGAACAATGACATATAAATAGTTAATGAGAAATGAGAATAAGAACCTCTTCGTAATCAATGACGCGAACTCCGGCAACACTTTCATAAGTGCTGTCCATAAATTTCCGGGAGTATGCTGAAGGCACATAACACTTAGTCCCATGAAAAATGAACTGCAGGTTATTGAGCTAAATTCATAACGCCTCTTAAAAGCAACTATTAGTCTTTTTAGTAACATTAAGCTATTGACTTGGGACTGAATGGCCACGTATTTTATGCCTTCAGAGAACTCCTGGTCGATATTCTCAAGTCAAGGCGAAAGGAAAGTTTTCGTTTTCCGTAAGAGAAAGCTATTGTGCCGGCTTTGTCTGTCCGTTCGCACTTTTTCTGTCCGCCCTCAGATCTTAAACACTATTAAGGCTAAAGGGCTGGAAATTGGTATGTCGGTCATCCACCCTCCAATCATCAAACATACCAAATTGCAGCCTTCTAGCCTCAGTAGTTTTTACTTTACTTAAGGTTAAATTTAGCTATAATTGTGCGTCTGGAAACGATATAAGCCGGGTCACCACCGGGCCGTGGTTAAAGTTTCATGGGCCACGGCTCATACAACATAATGCCAAGACCACCGAAAGACAGATCTATTTTCGGTGGCCCTGATTATACGCTGTAGCGGCTGTACAGAAAACTCGATTTCGCCCGAGAAACTTCGGCTCATTTTTTACTTGTCTTCTTTTTTAAGACGACGGGTACCTCAGAACATATTCACATCATGTTCTAAATATATTCACATTATGTTCACCTCTCTGTATTTCTTATTTGCAATACCAAATCATTACTCGAAAATTTGCATCATATTTTTATTATGATTTCATCATAAATCATTTCTGTAGTTTAACTCATTTATCGCATTGTACAATCTTGTTATGATTCATCTTTTGTATATCAACATCTAATCAATTCTTCATCAACGCTAATTGCAGCATCCCTACAGCCCCTAGTTGCAGCCCACTTTTTATCATTTTTACTTTACCTCCATTCCCAACCCTTTCCTTCAATCTTGCTGTCCAGCATCTCTAACTAGTACTTCTTAGTGCTTGAAAGCCTAAATTTCATCAAATCAATCAATCAACGTTAATTTCATCTGCAGGAAATTTGATCTATTGAAATGCAAAGTTCACCTTGACAAACAAGCGAGACCATTAATACTGATAAATGGTTATATTGAGGCGTGATAGAATACTGATAATCAGCTTCAAAACTGCCCATCAAGGTCTGCCATCTCATTGAAACGGCGCAGTTTTGAAGGTCAGATTCTAACCAGCAAACTGCGCCATGACTTAGAGAATCGCCAACAAATTTCTTGGAATAACAAAGTAAAATTAATCTTTAGTAAAGAGTTTTACATCACCTTATTTGGTAAATTGTAAGTTGAACAGAGGGTAAAATTCATTACAAAATGTGATGCATTCAACGAGCTGGAAAATCAATTAAGTGATGGCTCGTATTATGCTGATATCTATAATGGAGGGATTTAATTATTTACGTAATAATTTCCATATAACTCTAAGAGAATTTGTTCCATAGGTCACGTTTTCATAGGGAAAAATGAGATAATCATAAATACAAAACTTGTTTCCCGGCTCATAATTCTCATAGAAAAAAGTAAGAAGAGTTTAAATGCCTTTTTTATTTTCCGAGAGTTGGAAATATAGATATAAATGAAGGGTTCAGAATCGGCTGGGTGGATTTGTTTACACTGTAATCCGCTAACTCTTACCCACACGGGTCTTCCTCTTGCCCAGCGGCGAGACGTGACCTACTTACCTACCTATTTACCTAGCTACTTAGCTACTTACCTACCTGCTTACCTACTTATCTACTTACCTAGCTACTTACCTACCTACCCACCAACCTACCTGCTTACCTACTTACCTACCTACTCACAAACCTACCTACCTACTTACCTACTTACTTAGCTACTGGCCTACTAACCTACCTACTTACCTACCTACCTACTTACTTACCTACCTACTTACCTACCTACTCACAAACCTACCTACCTACCTACTTACCTACTTACTTAGCTACTGACTTACTAACCTACCTACCTACTTACCTACCTACCTACCTACCTACCTACCTACCTACTTACCTACCTACCTACCTACCTACTTACCTACCTACCTACCTACGTACCTTACTTACCTACTCACCTACCTACCTACCTACCTACCTACCTACCTACTTACCTACTTACCTACCAACCTACCTACCTTACTTACCTACTCACCTACCTACCTACCTACCTAACTTACCTACTCACCTACCTACCTACCTACCTAACTTACCTACTCACCCACCTACCTACCTACCTACCTACCTACCTACCTACCTACCTACCTCATTCCCACGAAGCATAACATGTGAAATATGCCTTCTCCTCCCAGAATATATTTTCGCGAGCGATAAACTCTCAAGTCCGCCTCTCGTCTCATGGTCGTGTGCTTCTTCGTGCAAGAGATGCTGTGCATTTGGGGATTTTATTTTTTTGTTTATTTATTTATTTATTTCTTGAAGGTTGACTGCACTTGCGCCATTTTGAAATAAGGAAGGAATATTTGTTAAATTATCTCTTAACTACTTTGATTTAACGTTGTTTCCATTTATAAATCGCGGACAGATAGATAGACAGCCAGCTAAGCCAGGCATTGTTTTAGCCTTCCTGTTAAAATTGCTGCTATTTTTTACTTCATTATAGACAATCCTTTGTTCATGACCCAGCAAGTTCCACAATAGATATTTGTCAAGATCGTAAGTTTGAATTTTATGTCATGATTTTCCTTAATAAAGCAAAAATAAGAATTCTTTTAGCCTTCCTATAAAATTACTACTTTCTGGTACCCATTTCAAGGCAATTCTTACTTCATAACCCAGTAGGTTCCATAATATATATATATATATATATATATATATATATATATATATATATATATATATATATATATATATATATATATATATAATTTATATATATATAATATATATTGAAGAGCATAAGTTTAGATTTCATATTATAATAGTCTGTTAATAAGATAAAAAGGATTCATGAATCTATTTACAAATAGCAGTTGTAAAAATAACACTTGTTACGACTTTGTAATAGCCAATTCTAGTCAAGAGCATAAGTCTAAAATCCGTATCATAATTTCCTTTTAATAAAACGAAAGGAAGCAAATGTAAATAAACAACAGTAACTACAAAAAAACATCACATTCTGCTTCTCTATAACAGACAATTCTCAGAAACCTGTATATAATATAATTAACTTAAATTTCACATTCCGACTTTTCCATAACTGAGGCCTATTTGTGCATATCTATGGTGGCGCGTTGATAGCCTTTCAGTCATTAATCCCGCGACACAGAATGGAAGTTGCCTCTTCCATCATCCGGGAAACAATAGCATGCAGTGCCCAGAAGGTCGTTAGCACTCCTCTGGAGATATTAATGAACTCTTGCATTCATTTGGGGTTGGTTTAAACACGCCATATTCATTCTGTCGTATAGCGGGAGCCGGCTGCTGGCTTGTGTGTACTCAGAGATCAGTTTGCGAGAGCGAAGCAGCTGGGGTCAGTAATGATAATAATAATAATAACAATAACAATAATAATACCAAGAAACCATATTTTCTTATAATAATAATAACAGTGATGGCAGGACACCGGACTTTTTTACAATAATAATAATAATAATAATAATAATAATAATAATACCAAGAAACCATGTTTTCTTATAATAATAATAATAATAATAATAATACCAAGAAACCATGTTCCCTTATAATAATAATAATAATAATAATAATAATAATAATAATAATAATAATAATAATAATAATAATGGGCTTAATACCAAGAAGCCAGATTTTTTACAATAATAATAATAATAATAATAATAATAATAATAATAATAAGTAAATAGCTTTTAATACTTATGAAATATATATATATATAACCATAACAGCATTTCCATTATCCTAACCTCCAGCATAAATCCAGCCATTTCAATCAATCACAATCTCTCATTAATCACCCTGCAAGTTCTTAACTGAAAATCTCCCGAATAAAAAAAAAATACTTTTAGAATCTGCTCATAACTTCGGCAATTACCTGATGTTTCACCGTCATTTTCCTACGAATATTTATTCAGAAAACGCCAGGTTTTACTGTAATTTTATTTCAGTTTCATCCATGACGCAGCTTTTTTAGTTTTCTGTAAAAGGAAAACTATTGTGTTGGCTTTGTCTGTCCGTCCGCGCTTTTTCAGTCCCTCCTCAGATCTTAAAAACTACTGAGGCTAGAGGGCTGCAAGTTGGTATGTTAATCATCCACCCTCCAATCATCAAACATACCAAATTGCAGCCCTCTAGCCTCCTCAGTAGTTTTTGTTGTGTTTAAGGTTAACATCAGCCGTAATCGTGCTTCTGGCAACGATATCATCCACACTCTAATCATCAAACGTACCAAATTGCAGCCCTCTAGCCTCAGTAGTTTTTATTTTAAGGTTAACTTTAGCCATAATCGTGTCTCTGGCAACTACATAGGCCCCCGCCTGCCAGTGGTTAAAGCTTCATGGCATTACACCTAGACCACCGAAAGATAGATCTATTTTCTTTGGCCTTGACTATACGCTGTACAGAAAGCTCGATTGCGCCGAAGAAACTTCGGCGCAATTTCTTGCTCTTTCTGTTATAGAAATAAAGCAGAAATAAAATGCTTCGATAAACAATTCGAACAGGGGACGTATTTGGTTATTCTTTCCCTCTTTCCTCTCGAGGAGAGAAGATTGGCACGAAAACATATTTGCATGGAAGTGGGCTTAGCACCACAAGACCCTCCTCCTCCTCCTCCTCCTCCTCCTCCTCCTCCTCCTCCTCCTCCTCCTCCTCCTCCTCCCATTCCTCCCATTCTTCTTCTTCTTCTTCTTCTTCTTCTTCTTCTTCTTCTTCTTCTTCTTCCTCCTCCTCATCCTCCCATTCTTCTTCTTCTTCTTCTTCTTCTTCTTCTTCTTCCCCGCCCCTCCCCTTCTTCTCCTTCTTCTTCTCCTTCTTCTTCTCCTTCCCTTCTTCTTCTTCTTCTTCTCCTCCTCCTCCTCCTCCTCCTCCTCCTCCTCCTCCTCCTCCCCGCCCCTCCCCTTCTTTTTCTCCTTCTTCTTCCTTCCCTCCTCCTCCTCCTCCTCCTCCTCATCCTCCTCCTCCTCCTCCTCCTCCTCCTCCTCCTCCTCCTCCTCCTCCTCCTCCTCCTCCTCCTCCTCCTCCTCTTCTCCTTCTTTTACATTTCGATTACTCCTTCAATCAGCTTCTGCTGTTTGTATTCTCGTCGGTTTAAATGCATGGCCTCATTCGAATGCAAATGCACATGCGCGCAGTTACGTGCTAACAAATGTGCAAAAGCGTAAATGTTTCACTATATACTGCTGTGGCTTTACATACATCTTCTGCAGTAATACTCTAATTCACTTACTTAAGTCTCGAGGGTAGATTTATTCATTAAATGTAAGTGTAACATTCCTTAAGTGAGCTTCAAATGTTCAAGGGAAAATGCAATGCATTACCATCCTGCTATAATTCTCTATGGATTTTCATAATTTAGTTGCATTATCTGTTCATTTATTAATTTGTTTATTTCATTTTCTTTCTTTTTAATAAGTGATCTCTTCTTTCTGTATTTCTCGTTACCTTCTGTTACTTCTTTCTCATGAGCACCATAATATTATCTGGAAGCTTGAAATTCAGTATGATGGCCCCTGTGGTGGGCTTGTTCCATATGAATAGGGTTCATCTTCTGAATAATAATAATAATAATAATAATAATAATAATAATAATAATAATAATAATAATAATAATAATAATAATAATAATAATAATAATCACTTTTCTTTGTAATAAGTCAGTGATTGATACTGAATTAGACATTGTAAATTATAACAGTTTTTATATATGCATTAGAAATGAGCAAACGCCACATATTCAGAATGGCTTAAATCCTTTGTTTTTTTTGTTTTTTTTTTTTTGCTGATTGAAATCTGCATTATAAATGAATAATCCCCAAATATATTCATCATGGGTTAAATCCTTTGTTTATTTTTATTTTTTTTTAGTTGAAATGTGCACTAGAAATGAGTAATCACCACATATTCAGAATGGCTTAAATCCTTCGTTTTTTGATGTTTTATTTTGGTTTTAATTGAAATATGCATTATAAATGAGTTATCCAAACATATTCAGGATGGGTTATATCCTTTGTTTATTTTTTTAATTGAAATGTGTATTATAAATGAGTAATCCCAACATATTCAGAATTAGTTGAATCTTTTGTCAATTTTTAGTTTTTTTTATTGAAATATGCATTATAAATGAGTAATCCCCCATATTCAGGATGGGTTGAATCCTTTATTTTTTTATCTTGTTTTTAATTGAAATATGCATTATAAATGAATAATCCCCACATATCAGGATGGGTAAATTCTTTTTTTTTTTATGTTTTATTTTGCTTTTAATTGAAATATGCATTATAAATGCGTAATGCCCACATATCAGGATGGGTAAATTCTTTGTTTCTCTGTTTTATTTTGCCTTTTAATTGTTTTTTTATCGTTTTCCACGTCATTTCTCATCAGCGCCGAGGCAAACAGCACACTGGCAGCGAATGCTTCGTCGACATTGTTCAAGACGTTAAGAAATCTTATTAATCAACGAACAAAAGGGGGTTGCGAGACCTCGTTAGGTCGTGCAAGGAGGTCAAAAACACAGGCACGACAACCTGACGAACAACAAAGACCCCCCTTAGGACAATTACCCAAAAAGTTTTTACCAAGCTGACTAAAGTTTCGAAAGAAGAGATTGCACAGCATATCGCCTGAAGGGGAATCGAGATTATTGTGCGTTTTGAGTGATAGGCGGAATTTATAAATGCCTCTGGGAACAGATCCTTTTCTGAATTGTTCCTTTTCCACTAATCCTTTTTGGGTCTTGTTGTTGGCTGCCGTTTAACGTTACTGGATTCTTCTGTTCTTTTACAGAACTGTTCTATTCTGTCACAGGATTCTTCTGTTCCATTACAGGATTCTTGTATTTCATTACAGAATTCATGATCGACGTGCGATTGTGGTAACTGATTTGATTAATTTTCTGGCGTTACTTTGGAAAAAATAAAATAAATTACTTTCACTATTACTCAACATCATATTTGTTTTTGGTAGTTCATCATGGAAAGTGGGAAATAAGAAATATTTAAAGAAATGAACTGGAGCTTACTATTTCACCAATCTTCATTAATCATAGTTTCATTGCTTTTAATTCCATGGTAGAATGTATAAGACATTCATTTTTTCTTTTAAAGACTGCTTTTCCAAGACATTATGCGAAGCTAAGTTGGTTGAAATAAACATGACTACAAATACTCGCTGATATTTCTTGAGAAATGAACACTTACAGATAGGCAATTATTTAAAAAAACTGGTTTTCAAATGAATTCATTATCCACAACAACGAAGCTAGGAAGAGGTAGCGTTTATAAAAGTAATTTTTCTTCAACGTTTACCACCAATTAGATCTGATAATAATGGTCCTTTCCTTGACGGGTCATGAACTGGCAGACGAAATGAATAGACGAAACAGGTATTATAAAGTCCACGGCTCATTCAGACTGAAATCAATATTTCCTCAAAGTATTTCAGTACTGCATCGACTCCTCGACGTCAAAAATAAACATAAACGAAAAAGGAAAGAAAAAATATATACATTCGTCAACTCAGCATCCCAAAGGCACTCACAACCTAACACTCGCTGGAATTAGCGCCTGGGAGCATGAGGTGGAATTGTGGAATTCCATCCCTAATGAGAGAGAGTCGCTAATGAGGACGTTGTAATGGAAGTCAGTTTGTGACAGAGAGATTAGCCCGTCCCGAATATGCAGTCACACACTCGCTAAGCGACGGAATTAATCTTCGGGACAAGTCGCACCTAATCTGTCCTGAGAATATTCACTTTTCAGCTTTCAGTTGGAGTTGAAAAGGTTGATTTGAGGCTGATGAGACGTTACGATGTGCAGTGATGCAATAACCGAATTTAATGAAGGCAGGTTTTTTCATAAGTGCGATGTTACGTTCATGAAAAGGAAGGCTCTCTCGGTGTGTAGTGATGCAATGATACATACGCTTATAAAAAATTAAGTCTTTTGCGATGTGCAATGATGCAATGATTGAATTCAATGAAAGCGGGTTTTTCATATGTGCAACGTTACGTTCATAAAAAGGGAGTTTTTTTCGATGTGCAATGATGCAATGATGTAATTTAACGAAGGCAGATGCTTTGTATGGAAAAATAAAGACTTTGTTTCGATTATATATTTGTCAGTTGCTTCATTGATGAAGGCCTGATTTGTAAGGAAGAAATGCTGCGAATTCTAGCAGCAGGGATGAAAATATTACTGGAAATTAAGAAACTTCTTCCTATAAAATTCTATTAGAGTATTGTTAAGCAAATGCCACGGTGTTATTAGCACTGTGCCAAAAATATTGATCAGAGTGTTGACCCAAGATTTAAATTTTTTTCATTATTGCTTTACTTCCAATTCCTTACATGACAATTGCCGTATGGAAATGATAAGAATTAAATGAAAGAAAAGCTATCTTTCAGTGTAATCAAGCTAATAGCAAAAGATCCAGAAATATAACCTAATCAAGCAAGACTATACGTCTTAACAATCTCAAATCACATAAATGTGAATTACATTAACGAATATGAAAACGTGAAAATAAATATTCTATATAATTTAGCTAACAGGAAAAGACCCAGAAATATAACCTGTTTAAGTAAGGATAAGTTTTAAGGGTCCATAAATCATTTAAATATAGATTTTAATATCGGATTACAAAACTCAAAAATAAATCTTATACATATCTCGCGAGATTACAAAAAACATTCTACTCCTTTTCAGCATTCTCGGCTGGTTATAATATTAATTCGGTCTGCCATATCCTTTACACCTTGGCCGTCCAGCATTTTCCCGAGATGCAACCGAGTACCGGGACCTTTCCCTGAAAAAGGCGAGACGCCTTATCTTAAAAACTAACCATGGAGTTTTCTTGAAAATAATCTCATTGTGTTTCCCACACCCACCCTTAACCTAGCCAACCTAACCCAACTTAACCTAACCTAAGGGCATGGCAAAACAACCGGGGCTGGTGCAATACTAGCAAACATCCACAGGAATTTGCGGCTGTCCAACAGAATAATGTAGAGTACGAAAACATTCAGAAAAACATAACGAGGTAATGAAATTTGCAAAGACACCTAAAACATTTTGGGTTTCGTTCCAGCCAGATTCACACTCGGACAAAGCGACTGAAACTCGAAACTTCGGACCGAGTCATTAACCAAAGTCCCGAAAGTTCGTTTGGAACCTGAAATCTCTCCTTTCGTCTGTCATTGTCGGTAAGAGCAGCCGGGAACTCGCCGCCAGATGAAATCAGATGTTCGTCTTTGGATGCTGAGGCGAAATGAAGGAATATGAGATGAGGTGATAATGTAAGGGTTTTCTTGCGGAATTACGAAATTGATCCGTGTACAGAATAGTAGATAGATAGATAGACAGATAGATAGATAGAATATACAATTCAGGCCGAAGGCCAAGTGCTGGGACACATGAAGTCATTCAGCGCTGAAAGGAAAATTGAGAGTAAGAGGTTTGTAAGGTGTCACAGGAGGAAAACCTCAAAGCAGTCACACTATGAAACAATTGTTAAAAGAGGGTGGGAAGTAAGATGGAAGAAAGACTATGAAAGGAGGTACAGTAATAGGAATGAAAGGGGTTGCAGCCAGGGGCCGAAGGGACGCTGCAAAGAACCTTAAGTGATGCCTACAGTGCACCGCCTAAGGTGAACTTGATGGCATTACCTCCCTACCGGGCAGCATAAACCATTTTTTCCCCCATTCTGAGAAAATGGGCTTCAAAGATCTTGATATTATTCAGAGCTTCTACTTAGCTCAACTTTGGCGGAAATTTAGTTCGAAAATGTGGTAACACAGATAGCTGAAATTCTGATCTGTTATGGAGTATCCAAAACTGGGACACTTTGCTTGGAAAACTCAAATACTTATAATAAATGGGATGTGATGGGATACTCCAGTTCGTCAAAGGGACACTTTGGCTGGAAAACTCAAAAACTTAGAATAAATGGGATACGATGGGATACGTCAGTTAGTCAAAGCATGGACGGTATAACAAACATTAAAAGCCACTGTTTCCAGGGTTTTCTGTCCACAATGATCAAACATGACTTTGTGGCGGTAAGAGTATGCAAAAAGTGTGAAGAAATCTAGAAGTTTAAAAGGCAGTTTGGTTAACACAATCACATTTCACCAAGAGTTTTGGCTTAGTATACAACTCTCCTAAATTGCAAATATTCCGGATAGCGTGATCGAAATTAACATTATAAAGTACTACGAGTCAAATTTTGAGTTGATCAAATTTTAATTCCACAATTCTACGAAACAAATAACCACTCTGAATTTAGGTGAATCTCCTAGATCTACCATTTTGAATATAATCTTTAATGTCTGAGTTTTAACCCTTCGATTTTTTAGGTTTTCTGCTCAAGCAGATCTACCTTCAGAAAACGACGGTTCCATGTTTCGTAAACAACTT
This sequence comes from Macrobrachium rosenbergii, assembly GCA_039081455.1. Lineage (NCBI taxonomy): Eukaryota > Metazoa > Arthropoda > Malacostraca > Decapoda > Palaemonidae > Macrobrachium > Macrobrachium rosenbergii. The sequence goes on along the minus strand of JANJGK010000045.1, from coordinate 19,929,002 downwards.
CGCTTGTTTTGTGTTTTTACGTTTTTACTTCGTCAGTATTTTTACATCACCGCGTCAGATTGCAAAGGAGGATCGTAATGATTCTCGAAAGCTCTGTTTTGCTTTATTTTTGAGTATGTCTGTACCCATACATAACTTTGGATTTGTTTCTCCAGTACAATTATTAATGAATATTTACTCTCTATGTAGCTTAATTTTTTAATATATTTGTACCCATACGCAACTGCTGATTTGTTTCTCCAGTACAAATATTAATGAGTATTCATTTCACAGGTATCTGAGAGTACCTAGTCTGCCCTACAATGGAAAACTGCAGTAACTGTAAAATTTTCGAAACTGAGATATACCACCTGTTGGGCTCGTGAAACACTAATACACAAGTTACTGCAGTTAAAGAATGGTTCTTCAGTGCTTTACTTAGGGGGGTCCCATTTTCAGTATCTGTAAAATCAGTTGTAAGGCGAGGGAAAACTGTAGTATCTACCATTTTTCTCGGTTTTGTATTTTTGCAGATACAGTAGTCATCCATTTTAGGGCAGTAGTGGCATTTAATCCTAATCCCTCAACTTCATATTAACAGTTCATACATTCATTTGAATATGGAGAGAAGCCACCACAGTCGCCCGTACTCGTTTGATTTCGGTAATAGCGGCGCAATAACCTTCGAAATATAATCCAATAACTCATTGATGCTCACACACGCCGCAGGAAATTGAAGTTGAAGGTCAGTTTCTCCCAACTTCTGGCGGAATATCGCGGTTGGGTTCATATTAAACGATGAGTTCCGCCCACCTTCCATCAGATCGAAGGATGAACTTTAAGAATAAACAAAAAGATTGTTTTTAAACGGTTTTTCTTTCACTGCGTCCTCAGGTAAAATTGACGTGTTTTCTCGCTTTTCCGAGCAATATTTTTAATACTGAATGATCGGTTCTGCCCACGTTTCATCAGAAAGAAGCGTGAACTTTAAGGATTAAAAACAAAAAACCATTTCTAAAAGGTTTTATTCGTTCCGTCCGTAAGTAGAATTTATCATTCTCGTTATTCTGGGCACTGATTCTTTATGCACAGCTTCGGCGTGATATTTGGAAAGCCTGAATAGAGAATACCCTCTTATCAAGCTCTGTCTTCAATACTTTGCGAAGTGGCTCAAATCAATGCATTTTCGTGTTTTTAAGCAAAAGCCATTAATAGGTCATTTCATCACGACGTAGGAACTAGTCCGCAATTTTTTTTTTTTTCAATACTGAGCAGAGGTATATATAGAATTTACATGTATATTCAAGTATATCACGTACTTATCAGTCTGCACACTCATATTAACTATTTCCACGGTCATTAAGATACCATGCAAAGACTCCTTGATTTATAAATTATATCAATAGATTATTCAAGCTAATTATGAATTATATATACATATTTTTCTTTTAAACGCCCTCATTAAGCGATGAAGCATATCGGTTGATCATTTTCCGCCTATGAACCAAACGCTTACATATGGGATAATTTTATTTTTACAACTGTCACTAAACGATTATGCATATCAGTCAATTCTTGGCAGCGCATTCCATTATCTGGAAACAAATACATAATTTCACGTGAATTATTCTACTCGATCATTTCCTTATCCATTTTCAGGAATTAGATATGGAATTCGATTCACAATTCCACGTGAATGACTTTTATATTATCAGCATTCTCCCATCCTTCCCATAAGGTCAAAAACAAAATCCAAGATTCCTTTCAAAGCTCGTAAACCTTTTTTTTCACGAAGCGCGCATTTATCGTGTAGTCGCGTGCTTAGAGAAATAATAATGATATTAAAGAAAAAAATAAGATCACAGCGTCACAAAGCTCTGGTTAGATTCCTGAGAATTTCTTCGGTCGAGGCTGTAATCTTGTAATGATTGTTTGCCCTCCAAGAGCGTGTGTGTGTGTGTTTGTGTGTGTGGGAAAGGTGGAGTTGGTTGTGGGGGGGGGGGGGGAGGAGAGGGGATTTCTTGGTGATTTCATCCACCTGTTTTTTTGTATATATAAATTTCAGAATTAAGGGATTATAGATTTAGGAGGAAAGCGAATCCATTCTGGTCTTTGACAAAAAGTGATGTGAATAATTTCATCTATTTTTTACTTTTAATTCCTACTTGCCTCTTTTTTTCTACTGTGCCAAATCTCTCATGATTAAAAGTGAGTGAAATATGTGTGGAATTATAATGGGATTTAAAACTAAGGTAGAACTGAAACAAAATTCTCGTATTCAGGGATATTTTAGACTTAAGAGAAACGTAATTATACGTTCAATTTGTTCTACGATGTAAATCGAGAATAAATAAGCTGCATGACAGCAAAAGATGTGACTGAATAGAGTTAAGATATAAAAAATCTCTGTTGTATTGATATCTGACTTGCATTTACTCCATTATTCCAATAAAGTCAGTCCCAGAGCCTACTGAAATCTGTAATATTTAACTGCATTTTCTCGAACCCTGATTACATCTGTAAAAAGAAACTATTCTTTGTTATTCTTCTCATGAAACTGGGAACAGATAGTTCTCAGATTGCTAAAAGTCTTATAGAATTTCTATAACCGAGTGTTTTGCATACGCCAGTGGACTGTGCATGATTTATTCAAAGAATGACGACGACACACGTAGAGTTTTTCAGCAAACGAATGAAATAAAGAAGACTCAGCGGACCACCGCTGTTAAGTCGACAGCCGCGTCGAATTCTGATCGGCTGTTGTAGGGTCTAGGGCAATGTGGTTCTCGACCTGCGGGGTGTCAGCAATTTCCAGGGGGTGGGGGCGCAAGCACTAGGAAATAATTAAAAATTCTCTAATTATATCCATTATTCTCTTAACAAGAGTGAGGAGCTAATATTCAGAAGTTTATGAGCAAATGCAAAAGTATTGCCATATAACGTTAGTTTCCTATAGTCTACTACTCTAGTTAGACTCGTTGGGCTTAAGAAAAAAAACACCCCTTCTCTTTCGCTTCAATTTTCATTTTCCTTTAAATCTGGGGTGTGAATTTTACTCATAGATGCAAGGGGGGCGTGGAGGGAATGACCACCTCTCAGACGGGGCGTGGTAAAATGAAAAAGGTTAAGAACCACTGGTCTAGGGTGTTTACCTTTTCACGGGACAATGCCTTGGTGTATGTGTGTGTTTGTGTGTCTGTGTTTGTGTGTGCGTTTGGTGAGTGGGGTCTAGGGGGGCTGGTTTCACATTTGTGGGCCTGTGACTTGGCAGAAACTAAAGTGGTAAGTAATGGACTTGGGCTGACTTCTCAAGATTTCCCGCTGATTATCCTGGTTCCTCTGACGATATGTGGGGAGAAATACGAAATCCTTGACCACGCCCTTCACTGGGCCCACCTGATCGAATGGGGCCTCCAGGGGGCTATGGAAAGGTGCTGAGATGAAAGTTGAGTATCTCTGTTAATGAATCCATTCATTTGGTCACAGCGTCTTGTATGATCTTGCAGGCATTGTTTTTGGAAGACTTCAACTTTCAGCTGTAAACCATAACAGTGAAATATATAACGATTATACGTTAAATAACCGTGGATAAACTATGCTGCCCTAAAATGGAAGTCTGCAGTATCTGCAAAAATACAAAACTGAGAAAAATGGTAGATACTCCCTTGCCTCACTACAGATTTTGCAGAAACTGCAAATGGGACCCCCTAAATACTCGTGGAAAGCACTGAAGAATCATTCTGAAACTGCAGTAACTTGTGTATTCGTGTTTCACGAGCCCAATAGGTGGCATATCTCAATTTCGAAAATTTTGCAGATACTGCAGTGTTCCATTTTAGGGCAGAAATCTCCAATAAACGTATGGAATGAATTTGCACATTATATACAAATGAAATTCGTTAATTTTTTTAATAATATGTTCTTCAAACTGAATGAGTTTTGGGGCCTTTGTGATATTTAGAGAGTATATTCTGTTTCATCTTGACCCTATTAAATAGAACATCAATTGCATGTTAAAATGGGAATTGGATCGCATTAAATATAGAATTTAGGCCAAAGGCCAAGCACTGGGACCTATGAGGTCATTCAGCTCTGAAACAAAAATTGGCAGTGTTAAATATGTAGAGAGTACATTTTGTTTCATCTTGACCCTATTAAATAGAGCATCAGTTGCATGTAAAAATAGGAACTGAATCGCATTAAATATAGAATTTAGGCCAAAGGCCAAGCACTGGGACCTATGAGGTCATTCATCGCTGAAAGGGAAATTGACAGTAAAAGGTTTACAGGAGGAAAATCTCAAAGCAGTTGCACTATGAATCAATTGTTAGGAGAGGGTTGAGGAAAGTAAGATGAAAAAAAGAGAATATGAGAGGAGGTACATTGAAAGAAACGAAAGGGGTTGCAGCCAGGGGCTGAAGGTACGCTGCAAAGAACCTTAAGTAATACCTACAGTGCACCGCGCAAGGTGCACTGACTGCACTACCCTCCTACGGGGATGTTAAAATAGCAGACGCATTCACTCACGAGTAAATAAAACTACATTATCCTGAGACCTTTTGCAATGTGATATGTAGCGTTTGATAATGTTGGCGTACAATAAATATCATTAAAAGCTTTTAATCGTGGCCTTTAAACCTATATTACTCCCAGAACACATAGAGAAAGAGAACTCTGAGTAGATTTGTACACATGACCTTTGCAGTAAGCACATTATGGTTAGCAATTATGGATTAATAAAAACCTATTTAATCCTGTAATTACAGTCGTTACTCAGGCATTGCCACCAAAGAAAGAGAGAGAGAGAGAGAGAGAGAGAGAGAGAGAGAGAGAGAGAGAGAGAGAGAGAGAGAGAGGAATTCTGTTCATGAATTATGGCTTAAAACGGCTACAGGAAGAGACAATAACTGGCACAAAAATTATGTAGATTCTCTGATTTAAAATTCTTAGGAATTTTCAGTAAAAGGTCTGATTTGAATACTGAATTGCTTCTATTCCCTCCGAAATCTGTTTTTGGCAGTGGGTCGTTGGTATTGTCAGGGGTAAAGCCTTACTTTATGATGCTCTACACACACACACACACACACGACACACACACACACACACATATATATATATATATATATATATATATATATATATATATATATATATATATATATATATATATATATGACTATTTATCACATCACCGTGATTCATATACAATCAGAAAGCTACAAACGTCCTTTAATATCCAATTCACTCTACCTCGGAAGTAATATATTTTCATATATGTTACCGAAGGGGAATTTTAAGTTGATAATAAGTCCACCGTCCCGTGGGATCGAACCAGCGACGAACGAGGAATCAGGACTACAGTGACGCACTGGTTAGTGCGTCACTGTAGTCCTGATTCCTCGTTCGTCGCTGGTTCGATCCCACGGGACGGTGGACTTATTATCAACTTAAAATTCCCCTTCGGTAACATATATGAAAATATATTACTTCCGAGGTAGAGTGAATTGGATATTAAAGGACGTTTGTAGCTTTCTGATTATATATATATATATATATATATATATATATATATATATATATATATATATATATAATATATATATATATATATATATATATATATATTTTTTTTTTTTTTTTTTTATATATTTCTGCTGTTCGCCCTCGATGCATTTATTTGTAATAATATCAGATAGACCAAGGCGGGAAAAGACAGGTCTGTCGGCAGGGTCGCGCAGACAGTTCAAACTTTTAACGTTCGTTTGGAGAGCTGTTAATCAGCTCAGTGGTCTGGTAAAACTAAGGTATACTTACTTGTAGCAAGAACTCAGTAGCATTAGGGATTTAACCCCCATAGGAAAATTTCCATAATCAACCTTGTGATAGGTGACCTTAAGCTCTGTACCTGTTCTCTTGGCAGATGTTTAGACAAATCTCAGACCCCCGAGGGCATGAGCGAATGCCCCTGTTTTGACCCAGCGATGGTCAGACAAAAAATAGAGAGAAACAAGCCGCCGAGTCGAGTGGACGTCTGTAAGGCGGCTCCTTCACCTCCTTTGTCTATAGTCTTATATTACTAAGTGAAGTGGCGAATTAATCCCAGAACTGCCGAGCGTCTGTTGTAGGCTATGGCAACAACTAGTCGTCCAAAGGTAAGTCTGAATTTGTTCGAACTTCGTCAATTACTAGCCACTTTTTTTCTGTATTTCCAGTTTCGATGTTTCCTCCTTCGCCGTCACCACAATTATTAGATTACAAAGCGACTTGCTTTTACGAAGTCTAGATTAAGCATGATTTATGTTGTTTAGTGACATTCAACTATTCTAGTGAATTAACTAGGAAGTAGGGAAGGGTTAAGCAAGTCATTTTATTCTTTATGCCGCCTTGTGTCTCGTATCCCTTGTTCGGAAGAACCGTTGTGCTTTCAATACCATATTAACGAGTAGAGATTGACTGCGTCCGAAGGCGGGCGACGTTTATCGTAAATTCCTTATTCACTGAATATTTTTTTTTGTGCTGAGAATAGCTGAGGTTAATTTGTAGCTTCATCGACAGGTTACGTGTGTCCTTAGCACGCAGGGCCTTATAAAAATTACGTAAATCAAGTAATAAACTCGTCAGCCAAGTCTCACGCGTAACAATATACATAAATATATATATAGACAGAGTCCTCATCATGAATATCACTTACGCAACGAAGCCTTTGAATTCCCACTTATCATTCAAAGCGGGACGTAATTACCCAGGCCACTTACCTAAAGAATTACAGTCCCGTGAAGCCAAACAAAGAGTTCCCTAATGTAATTTCCGGATCCTGAACGGGGTAATTAAGTCCAGATCAAGAATATAGTTTGCCGACTTCGTCGAAACTTTAAGATAAGCCTCCCAATTTACACAGATAATTGCAGGTAGTTAATCTCTAGAGGGCAGTTTCTACTCTTTAGCCTAATGAAGAGAGAGAGGGGGGGAGAGAGAGAGAAAGGGATAGAGAGAGAGAGGGGGATAGAGAGAGAGAGAATGACGGGAAAAAGTTAAGTATATCTTAGTTCAACCAGACCACTGAGCTGATTAACAGCTCTCCTAGGGCTGGCCCGAAGGATTAGATTTATTTTTATGTGGCTAAGAATCAACTTTATGACGAGAAATGAATTTCTATCACCAGAAATAAACTCCTCTAATTCTTCATCGGCCGCTCGGAGAGTCGAACGATGGGCCAACAGCGTAGCGTGCCAGCCGAAAGCTCTACCACCCATCCAATGAAGAACTAGAGAGAGACGTGGGGGGAGGTAAGCGAGAAGAGAGATTGAGAGAGAGAATGAGGGAAGGAGAAAGAAGCAGAGACAGACAGACAGACAGAAAGAGAGAGAGAGAGAGAGAGAGTGAGAGTGGGTGAGCAAAGGTCTGTAATAGCAGAAACAAAGCATTCAAAATAACTGATTCAAGCTGATAAAACTAAAAGTAGCGACGATGACTGTAGAATTCCTCAATAATTTACAATTTCCTTTAACGTTGACCATGACAATACCACAACATTCAAAGTCAATCACTTAGCCGCTATTGAGAGAGAGAGAGAGAGAGAGAGAAAAAGACATTCTTGAACAATTCACGACCATAGCTTAACCGCTAGTACGTTGAAAGTCAGTATGAACTTCATTCGTTTCAATTATTCTTAAACCTGCGAGATTTTTCTTAGCTCTTGATAATGGTTCACCGTCAAGTCAATTCACTTCGAACAATAGCACTGCAATTTGCTTTACAAGGGCAGTAATGTTATAGTGTGTCTTCTGTCCATGAGAGCATCGGTAAGAACTTGCTAATGGCTCTGTTCCATTAAGTTTTTGTTGGGTGAATTTTTGAAATGTTTGAAGAGGTATTTAAGGATACATTGATGTGGTTTTATATTTGTATGTATGTATATATATATATATATATATATATATATATATTATATATATATATATATATATATATATATGTATAACTGAATCACGAAAATATGGAACGTGATGAATATATAAATAAAGATAAAATCCACGAAGGAAACGGAAACACTGGAGTGCTGCGAGGCCTTTCGACACTAGTCTGCTAAGTAAAGGACTAGTGTCGAAAGGCCTCGCAGCACTCCAGTGTTTCCGTTTCCTTCGTGTATTTTATCTTTATTTATATATATATATATATATATATATATATATATATATACATATATATGTAGTATATTTATATATAGACATTTTTATAAGTATACACACACACACTCATATATATATATATATATATATATATATATATATATATATATATATGTAAGTATGCATATGCATACACACACCTATAATATATATATACATACCTAATTAAAAAAGGAAACTTTTGAAATCCAATACTGACCAATCGAAATGAGGAGATAAAGTCACAGCCGTTACACGAATTGCATGTATTCACTTCGAACTCCAACGAATATTCTTTATTTTATTTCTTTCTCGTTCCTGCTGATATCCAATCCCTTCTGTCAATTTCCCTTATTTGCCTTTTTCAGCTGGATTCTTAATTCAATTTGCTATGCCCTCAATTCTCGACTGCTTCCATTCAGTCTCCTTTCATCGGGTCTTTCCCAATTTCCTGTTACGCATTCTCACGTCCATTTGAGAAGGGGACGAAAAGTAAAAAGTAGAACGGCGGATGGAGAATTAAACGACAAAATGTTGCGAATGACCGTGAATAAATCGTAAGGTTTTTAAAAGAAAATGGGAATTTTTTATATACGAAAATTGGATCTTTAAAGAAAATGGGAATTTCTCTAAAGAAAATGGAAAGTAATTAGGAAAATATGTGAACTCAGAAAATGGCAATTTTTATATATATGAATATTGGATCTTCAAGGAAAATGGGAACATCTTCAAAGAAAATGGGAAATATTAGGAAAATATGTGAACTCAGAAAATGGCAATTTTTATATACATGAAAATTGGATTTTCAAGGAAAATGGGAACTTCTTCAAAGGAAATGGGGGTGTAATTAGGAAAATGTGTGAACTCAGAAATACAGAAAAGATAAAAAGAAAACTATGAGCAAAATGTGTGAGAGGAAGAATAAAAAAGTTGAACTAACTGATAATTTAATAGAACGAACCATTTTGGGAAAAAGACGCTTTAAAAGGGGGTTGCTGGAGATAAAAATAGAAAAAAAAAACTTCGCTCAGAACAGAGAAAAAAGCGAAAATTTGAGAGAGCAGGAGACAGGAACAGCAAGATAACGATGGAACATAATAAAAGCTTCAACTACCAAAGCTGATATGAGGTAACAGGAGAAATGGGTAATAAATGGTAATTATACATAAAGAAAACTAAAAGAGAAATCCGAATAGATTTAATTGAAAAATAATGTGAATAGACCAGCAAAAAAGTGGATAAGTTTGGAAAGCAAGCAAGCAAGCAAGAATTTCTGTTGCAGGTCAATACGTATATATACATATAATACATATATTATGTGTGTGTGCGTGCGTGTGCCTCCTTGTCACTGACGCGCATGCGTGAGGTCATGATTTTGATCTTACCACTGAATAAAAAATCAAATCTATGGTCCTGGAACTCAAAAAAAAAAAAAAAAACTCAGTCTCCTCTGGGAAGCAAACAAGAAATTTTACGAGAAAACCCTTCCAGTCATAAGAGACTCTAAGTAGGGAAGATAGGGGCAATATCCACCCCCCCAAACCCCCACCCACCCCTGCCTCCAACCTCATTCTTTGGAATAAGTACGGTCTCTTAAGAACTGGGAAAAATTGGATCGCTGACACACCTTTCTTAAGAGGAGACGCCCCCAGACACACGCACACACACACACACAGATAATTCGCAATAAGTAATTTGGGCATAAGAGAAACCATATTTTTCTTTTATTCTTTCGAACCCGAAGGCTTAGGCAAAGGAAATTCTAGCTGGGAATTTGGCCATAAATCTCATGGTTTGTGGGTAGTGAGAGAGAGAGAGAGAGAGAGAGAGAGAGAGAGAGAGAGAGAGAGAGAGAGAGGGTATAAGTACTTTAAATTTTTATCACGGGGATAGAGAGCGATAGAGAGTGAGAGGGGTAGGATATAGCCACCTGAACTGTTCAGACAAACAGACAGAGAGAGGATATAACCACCTTAATTGTTAATAACAGAGAGAGAGAGAGAGAGGAGAGAGAGAGAGGTAGGATATAACCAACTAAACTGTTAATAACAGAGAGAGAGAGAGAGAGAGAGAGAGTGAGAGAGAGAGAGAAGAGAGAGAGAGAGAGAGAGGTAGGATATAACCAACTAAACTGTTAATAACAGAGAGAGAGAGAGAGAGAGAGAGAATATAACCACCTGAACTGTTAATAACAGAGAGAGAGAGAGAGAGAGAGAGAGAGAGAGAGAGAGAGAGAGAGAGAGAGAGAGAGAGAGAGAGAAGGGGGAAAGAATTTATTCAATACATAAAATGTATCTTAATATTTAGCTTTTCCCAAGACTATCATGCATAAATTTCTTATGGGTTATTCAGCATCAGACCAAAATACAAAAGTACAAAAAAAAAAAAATTAACCTAAATGATAAGAAATTTACCTAAATGGGAGATTTTACAGGCTTTTGCATTTATCATATTTCTTAGGCACATAATTCAAGGTTAAGGTTAGACAGGCTACATCATGAGTCTTGCCTTATCAGAAGGGATAAAACTTAAATATTAGTTAAGCTTATTTCACTAATGCTGCACTTTAATTTATTTTTTGATGCATTTTTCATTCCGGCAGAATTTACTCAATTGATCTTGTTTTCGATTCTATCATTGTCCTGAGTGAAGTTCCCAATTCTTGACAATTTCCTTTGCTGTAAGAAAGTCCATCAGTTATAATTTATATAGAAAATACTAAGCTCCTTTTTCAAGTGACGCCATATCTCATTTCATTTTTTAGTACATTGATTCATCTTTGCTTAATTTCTTTTTATTTTTCAGCAATATTAACTGTATTGCTTTTGTTATATCCTAGCAGAGCGTCCTGTTTCATGCCAATTTAATTTTTTTTACGAAATAAAAGTTCGTTAGTTAAAAACACATTGAAATATTGTTAATTTTCTCTTTCAAATGATACTATTGCTTATTCCATGTGTACCCTAAAATTTATTTTTTCCTTAATTTTTGTTCTTACTTATCAAAATTAAATGCATTGTTCTTGTTATATCCAATCATTTGCCTTGAGTGAAATTCCCAATTCCGTATCTTCCTACATAAAGTTTTTTTTTAAGCAAAATTAAATGTATTGCTGTTGTTATATCCTATTATTTTGGCAAATTAACTGTACTTGCTTTTGTTATACTCTATTATTTTTTTCAAAATTAACTGTATTGCTCTTGTTGCATCCCTATTTTTATCTTTTCTGGCAAAATTAAGTGTAATTTCTCTTGTTAATATCCTATTATTTTTCTTTTTTGTCAAAATTAACTTCAGTGCTCTTTTATATCCCAATATTTTGCTTTTTTGGGCAAAATTAACTGTATTGCTCTCGTTGTATGCTATTTTTTCTGTTTTTTTGCCAAAATTAACTGTATTGCTCTTGTTGTATCCTATTTTTTTTTTCTTTTTTTGGCAAAATTAACTGTATTGCTCTTTTATATCCCATTATTTTTCTTTTTGGACAAAATTAATTGTATTATGCTTGTTATGTCCTATTTTTTTTTC
>JANJGK010000045.1:19912412-19917227 GCA_039081455.1 Macrobrachium rosenbergii | reverse complement strand
GTGCCTTTGATTCTATGGCAGCTGAGAACTGGGATTTCGAGGATTTCAGTATTTCTCTCGGCTCTAGAATGACTTAGATAATAATTAAGAGGTGATCAATTTTAATCTGATTTTGTGATACACGTCAAGGCAACCTGGAATTCATTTGTACACACAGAAACGTACATAAAACATACGAAATCATCACCATTATTATTATTATTATTATTATTATTATTATTATTATTATTATTATTATTATTATTATTATTATTATTATTATTATTATATTATTATTATTATTATTATTATTATTATTATTATTATTATTATTATTATCAGAGTATATTCATGTGATGACGCGTATTTATTATTATGAGTGTAGATCCACTGACACACACCGAGAGAGAGAGAGAGAGAGAGAGAGAGAGAGAGAGAGAGAGAGAGAGAGAGAGAGAGAGATGCTTACGTCAAGTCACGCAGTTCATTAACATGTACGGTAGTGTCAGCCATTCGGAAACAGTAAATTAAGCACTTCACCCTATCCTTGTCCCAGTGAAACTCACCCTCCGGAAAACATTGCATTTGGACATTCATTAGCAAAGAGCAGCTGAGACCGCTGTATGCAACGTGTCAAGTTTCAAGGAGAATCAAATGTCGTCGAGTTTGATAGTCCCTGTTACTGTCAACACCTTGGGGAGGGAAAACTCACACATATGTATACAGTACTTAAAGTATATATATATATATATATATATATATATATATATATATATATATATATATATATATATACTATATATATATATATATATATATATATAAGTGCCCCTGTTCACTGGTAAAATATGGACAGATGAAATGTTACAAGGGTATACATACAAAGCATATATAGGTGTGGCATTAAGTCTCCGATGGTATGCAGGTGACCGTTTCTTAAGAAGGAGAATAAACAATTCCCTAGTGGTGTTTGGCCTCATTAACTCCCGTTCAAATAGTGTTCTATGGGCCTTTTTATCTTCATATTATACTGTAGTATTACAGTAAAAGACATTCATATATATATATATATATATATATATATATATATATATATATATATATATATATATATATATATATATATATATATATATATATATATATATATATATATATATATATATATACAGCACACGTGTGTGTTTACAATCTCCTAAAAAAACTCAAAATAAATAACAACTCAGCCTTTACGCAAAGCACCCTTACCACAATAATTTCAACACTGGAAACCCTTTTTCAAAAACCGACGAAAAAAAAAAGACGCACTGTTCATCTAGTATGAATGTGAATCAGCCTCCAATTTTATCAACACAACTAGACGGCATATTTTGATCAGGCAAAAAATGGAGCAATTTCGGTCGACGCTTCTGAATAGAGTATACAGATTTCGTGCCGAGAACTGGATTATGCTAAAAAGCTCTTTGGCAATGTGTGGCTGAACTGAGCGTGGAGCTTCAAAAAAGGAACATTCGAAGGCCCACAAATCATTCAGTCAGTCAATTCAGGTTCGGTTATTTATATATATATATATATATATATATATATATATATATATATATATATATATATATATATATATATATATATATGTATGTATACATATATTACACACACTATATATATATATATATATATATATATATATATATATATATATATATATATATATATATATATATATATACATATACAGTATATATACATACACACTATGTCCGTAGCTTCCTATTTTCTTATATTGAGCAAAAAATTACTTTTACACTTGGGGCTTTCATTCGAAACTAATCAAACTTGCAATGAGAAAGAATAAATTTGAAGGAATGCATTATAATCTCCTTATATTGTTTTGACAAAAAAAAAAAAAGAATAAATCAGTTCTTAAGGAACCAGAAACACGCAATTAATCAACATGACGGTCACATGACAAGAGATTCCGATAAAAAAACCTAAATCATTAAAACTGTCACAGTTTTGTTTAATTACTTGTTTTTTTTTTACACGAAGTTCGTTGGGATATGAAAGAAGATAATTCGAGGGATATTTTATGTTATGTTTTAACTGTCTTTAGTCTTATTATTTTTGCCTGGAAATATTACTTAAAAGGTTCAAATTGTTTTATTTATGTGACTTTAAGCAGAAAGTCAACACTGGCCATCCTCACGTAATCATTAAATTCCTAGACATTCAGAATCTTATTTCCTCTCTCTCTCTCTCTCTCTCTCTCTCTCTCTCCTTCTCCCTGTATCTCTCGCCTTCCCCTTCCCCCCCGCCCCTCTCTCTCTCTCTCTCTCTCTCTCTCTCTCTCTCTCTCTCTCTCTCTCTCTCTCTCCCCCCGTGTTATTTTTTCGCCTTCCATCATTTTTGAAGCTGTCTGTGATTATCCAGAGCGATAATGGGCCGCATTCGCTCCCGTTTATGATACTACAGAGCGTGACCAGCTGGCGGTTAATGGGTATTTGCTTGGTTTTAGAGTGCTCTTATTATATTTGGGACTAACTTCCTCCAGACTATCTTTTTTTCTTCCTTTTTAAAGCGACTTAGACCCACCACACACATACGTACACGCACATACACAGACACAAATACACGCAGGCACTGTCAGCTTACCCAGTACTTAGTATATATATATATATGTATGTATATATATTATTTATATATATATTATATATATTATATCTATAATATCAAATATAATATTCGTATCGTTTACCTACTTTACAGAAATTCAAACTTGATTTTTTCGATATATAGCTGTTTTAATACACTATTGTTTTATATATTTGCATGAAGAAAAAAAAAGCATTCCTCAGGAACCGTTTACCTGCTTTATATAAAATCCAAACTGGGTTTTTTGATATCTTCGCTTTTAATACAATTCTGTATTGTTTTTAATATTGTATCTTTTACCTACTTCATTAAAAATCTAAACCTGATATTTTTCGATATATACTATTTCAATACTCTCTCTCTCTCTCTCTCTCTCTCTCTCTCTCTCTCTCTCTCTCTCTCTCTCATTCTTGCGTGCAGGAAAATATTGTATCTTTTACCTACTTCATTAAAAATCTAAACTTGATAATAAGCTATTTTGATTCTCTCTCTCTCTCTCTCTCTTTCTCTCATTTTTGCGTGCTGGAGAAAATCGTATCTTTAACCTACTTCATTAAAAATCTAAACTTGATTGTTTTTATTTTTTCTCTATATGCTATTTTAATCTCTCTCTCTCTCTCTCTCTCTCTCTCTCTCTCTCTCTCTCTCTCTCTCTCTCTATCTCTCTCTCTCGTATGTTTATCAATCAGATATCAAAGGAATTCTAATCTATTACCATACCACTGATCTGAAATCAATATGCAGATAGAATATGTATTCCATTCAAACTTACAACTCTAATACCCCCTTCGGAAATCTGTGTACTTTGTAATTCATGATTATTATTATTATTATTATTATTATTATTATTATTATTATTATTATTATTATTATTATTATTATTATTATTCAGAAGATGAACCCTATTCATGTGGAACAAGCCCACCACAGGGGCCAGTGACTTGACATGCAAGCTTCCAGAGAATATTAAGGTGTTCATTAGGTAGAAGCAAGAGGAAATACAAGGGAATTACAGAAAAAAGAGATCCCACTCACTTATCAAAAAAAAATAAATGAATAAATGAACAAACAGAAAGTCAGTTTTGTTACATTGGAAGTCTCACTTCAGTACAAACACTGGTATTGACATTGAAGCAAAAGGTAAGTTTACCTGAAATTGTGTAAGTGTGAATTTGAAGTATAACTTATTTTGTACAGGTGCAGTGGCTGTGACTCTAAAACAATTCACTATGTACTTTCTCGTCTTGAATTTCTTATTATCTTCTGTCATTTGGAAGCTTGAATTTCTTGTCAGTGGCCCGTGTAGGCTTGTTCCACATGAATAGGGTTAATTTTCTGAATAATAATAATAATAATAATAATAATAATAATAATAATAATAATAATAATAATAATAATAATTTGTGTATGATTATATATATATATATATATATATATATATATATATATATATATATATATATATATATATATATATATATATATATATATATATCAAGTAATTTTACCCTACCCAAAAAACGAATAAGGACGCGAGATTTAAAATTGACTTATTTATCTAAAAGTTAATCAAGCCTCTCCTTATCTCATACACATTGGAAAATTTAAACTCGGATGGAACACCACATAGTTCAATAATGTCACTTTTGAGTCGAATGTACACGAGATCACGCAACTCCATTTGCAAACCGAATGATAAAACGTCTCAATACCTTTACTCACATAACAGAAAAGTCTCGAATCACGATGAAAACAAAACCCGCAATATGGCAACAGGGCGATCAGCTGACGCGGTCACATCAAAACAAAGGGAAGTCGAAGGCATTA
This sequence comes from Macrobrachium rosenbergii, assembly GCA_039081455.1. Classification (NCBI taxonomy): domain Eukaryota; kingdom Metazoa; phylum Arthropoda; class Malacostraca; order Decapoda; family Palaemonidae; genus Macrobrachium; species Macrobrachium rosenbergii. Next base: position 19,912,772 of record JANJGK010000045.1, on the reverse strand, counting down.
TTGTCTTTACACTTTGTCAGTTACAAAGGGAAAGCTTTCCCTGTCATGAATATGTAAATACCAGGACATAACGTCTTCACTTCCCGCGGAGATAATTGGACCAGAAATTGAATATCGGAACTTATATTAATCCTTTGTACGCGGTGTTTGCGTGTCCTGAGAATTTAATAATAATAATAATAATAATAATAATAATAATAATAATAATAATAATAATAATAATAATAATAATAATAATAGTAGTAGTAGTAGTAGTTTGGATAGGTGAGAGAAGATGGGGTTCACTTTCATGTTTTCTGTATTCCATGTGTCTTCTGTCATTAGGATGATTTTATATATATATATATATACATATACATA
>JANJGK010000045.1:19897412-19904912 GCA_039081455.1 Macrobrachium rosenbergii | reverse complement strand
TTTATACAAAATTCGTCAATAATAGTACAAAATAAAACCATCATTATCTGTCTAGTTATATGCCTCAATATATATATATATATATATATATATATATATATATATATATATATATATATATATATATATATCCCATTTTCTCCCTTCATACAATCAGCCAAATCATCCTTGCGTTTTGATTGCCAGAGCTCATGTTTTGAGATCTCCAATTTTATTCTATTCTCTCCATTAACAAAACGAATGCCAGCAAGAATCATCAAAGTATTGCGTATTTTTCTTGTTATTCTTGCAGATTTTTGCATGTAGCGATTTCCTAGATAAAATATGCAGGTCCTAGGCATTACTGATTCTCTCAGGTTAATATTCCCATTGCTTTTTAGTTTTGTGTAAAAGAAAACTAATGTGGCGACTTAGTCTGTCCGTCCGCACTTTTTCTGTCCGCCCTCAGATCTTAAAAACTACTGAGGCCAGAGGGCTGCGAACTGGTATGTTGATCATCCACCCTCCAATCATCAAACATACCAAATTGCAGCCCTCTAGCCTGAGTAGTTTTTATTTTATTTCAAGTTAAAGTTAGCCATAATAGTGCGTCTGGCAACTATATAGGCCAGGTCACCACCGGTTCGTGGTTAAAATTTCATGGGCCGCGGCTCATACAGCATTATACAGAGACCACCGAAAGATAGATCTGTTTTCGGTGGCCTTGATTACACGCTGTACAGAAAACTCGACTGCGCCGAAGAAACTTCGGCGCATGTTTTACTTGTTTGTAATGGATCTCATTCTCAAATGGTTTCAACAAAAGAAGACGGACGCGTTCTCTGACTGGCTATTGATTCGAGAGAAATTTCAACTTAGCACCTTTAAAAGAAGGATTAAAAACCTTCATGCAGTAATTCCCTGCAATATGTTGACGACAATCCCAAAAACTATTATTTTTATTATTATTAATCATAAGATGAACCGTACCCACCACAGGGGCCATTGACTTGAAATTCCATCTTCCAAAGAATGTTATTATTATTATATTATCAATCATAAGATGAACCCTATTCATATGGAACAAGCCCACCACAGGGGCCAGTGATTTGAAATTCCAGCTTCCAAAGAATATTATGGTGTTCATTAGAAAGAAGTAACAGAAGGTAATGGGAGGTACAGAAAGAAATCGCTCATTATTAAAAGGGGTTAAAAAATTAATAAACAGATAAGAATGCGAGAAAATTACTGAAATACAAGAAAATAAGAAAATTATGGAGATGGTGGTGATGATGACATGAGTTGAAGGACTCGTCCCTCAGAGGTCGTCCTCAGAAGTCGTCCTAAAAAATCGTCCTCAAAAGTCGACCTCAGAAGTCGTCCTCAAAAGAAGACCTCAAAAGTCGTCCTCAGAAGTCGACCTGAGGTCGTCTTCAAAAGTCGACCTCAAAAAGTCTCCCTCAAATGTCGACCTAAAAAGTCTTCCTTAAAAGTCGACCTCAGAAGTCATCCTCAAAAGTCGACCTCAAAAGTCGACCTCAAAAGTCCTCCTCAAAAGTCGACTTGAAAAGTCGTCCTCAAAAGTCGACCTCAAAGGTCGCCCTCAAATGTCGACCTGAAAAGTCGACCTGAAAAGTCGTCCTTAAAAGTCGTCCTCAGAAGTCGTCCTCAAAAGGTCGACCTGAAAAGTCGACCTGAAAAGTCGTCCTCAAAAGTCGTCCTCAGAAGTCGTCCTCAAAAATTTGTCCTCGAAAAATAGACCCTCAAAAAGTCATCCTCAAAAGTCGACCTGAAAAATCGACCTGAAAAGTCGTCCTCAGAAGGTCGTTCTCAGAAGATCGTCCTCAAAAAAAAAGTCGTCCTGCCGTCTTCCTGAGGTTTAACCCAAGCAATGTTTTGTGCCTTTCATGACTGACACTTAATTAACACAGAGTTTATTTGTCGACTTCCCCGAGAAACCCAGTTTACAAGGTCTGAAAAGGCTCCTCGTCTCATATTTTATCTGGGAGGGCAGGATGTAAGTCATCAGGATGTGAGGATTTTACGTTGTGGCTAAATAAGTTTCTTGGTGATTTTTTTTACGCTCAGCCCTGAGTATGAATCTCTGTGTGTTTGCTTGTCAAAGCTTCAGAAAAGGATTATACTTCTTCCAAAGTGTGAATATGGGGTCTGCTGGTAAGTGGACCGCTTTTACGTTGTGGCTAAATAAATTCTTTGACGATTTTTTACGCTCAGCTCAGAGTATGAATCTCTGTGGCTTTTCAAGGTTTCCTAAAATGATTATCCTCCGTCCAACATTATTATTATTATTATTATTATTATTATTATTATTATTATTAAGAAAATGAACCCTATTTATACAGAACAAGCCTACAGGGACCATTGACTTGAAATTCCAGAATTGAGGTCTGCTTGTCAATGCCCCTTAAATCATCTGCCTCTGAAAGCGTCGCAGAAAAACGTTTGGCTTTTAATGCACTGGGGAAAGATGACCACAGGTCAATTAGAAAGGGAAGTCGCCCTGACAGCCGCCGACCATATGTTACCTCTAACGACTTACTCCCGCTACCAGGAGGCGCTTTTTTTGGACTTTTGTGGTAACATACGAACTTGGCGGTCTATTATTTTTCCCTGCCGGGTGCTACGCGCGTTCTACATTTTTTATAGCTAAATATTACTTTACCTTTAACCCGAAACAAAATATTACCAGGGTAATGATGAGCTTCTCATCTTTGCATTTCTGGAACCAACGCATTGAAAGTTTCGTGTAGACAAACATCCACATACTCACACACACACACATACACACACACACACACACACATATGTATAACTGAATCACGAAAATATGGAACGTGATGAATATATAAATAAAGATAAAATCCACGAAGGAAACGGAAACACTGGAGTGCTGCAAGGCCTTTCGACAATAGTCCTTTACTTAGCAGAGTCTGCTAAGTAAAGGACTAGTGTCGAAGGGCCTCCCAGCACTCCAGTGTTTCCGTTTCCTTCGTGGATTTTATCTTTACACACACACACACACACACACACACACACACACACACACACACACACACACACACACATATATATATATATATATATATATATATATATATATATATATATATATATATATATATATATGTATATATATTATACATCATGTGGATGCTACATATAAGTCATTCTGTTTTTCGTTTTCTATAATTGTGAATTATTTGCATTTTCGTATTGTCAAAAATATGTTTATTCGTGAGCTTAAGGCCCCTCTTCATCAGACATGTAAGAAGGGGCATGATGTACAAATAAAAAGGGCCTTGTATCTGTAAATGAAATGTATTGCATGTAACAAATGCTTTCTTGGGAACATCGATGTCAGGACTGAAAGAGGAGAGCTAATTTAGAAGCATCAATAACGTACAGGTTTTCGCACAGAGAAAGGACTGTAGGACATTTCTGCAACATCCGTGCCAAAGTCGATTTGATCAAGCATTGCAGTCTGTAGAACTTTTCTGTTACCTTAGTACCTACACAAAGGAGTTATGAAGTATTTAGACAACACAAAGGAAAAACTCGCACAAAGCATCCTTGATCAAATGGAAAGAGACATGGCCAAGCATTGCAGTTTGTAGAACCTTTCTGTTACCTCAGTGAATAGACAAAGTAGATAATGAATTCATACTGAGACCCTAGGAAGGGAAAACTCACATAAAGCATCCGTGATCAAATGGAAATTGATCCTGGATGACTGGTCAGTGTTATATTTTATTAGTGGCCAGAACAACAAGTAAAGAATGCGCCGAAGTTTTTTCGGCACAATCGAGTTTTCTATACAGCTACAGGGTATAATCAAGACCACCGAAAATAGACCTATCTTTTGGTGGTCTCGGTATAATGCTGTATGAGCCGCAGCCCATGAAACTTTAACCGCGGCTGAGGCTAGAGGGTTGCAGTTAGGTATGCTTGATGACTGGAGGGTGGGTGGTCAACATAAGTATTTGCAGCCCTCTAGCCTCAGTAGTTTTTAAGATCTGAGGGCGGACAGAAAAATTGAGGACAGAAAAAAGTGCAGACAGAATAAAGTGCGGACGGACAGACAAAGCCGCCACGATAGTTTTCTTTTGCAGAAAACTAAACATTCGAGACACGTAAGACAATGAAATAAAATCTGAAGAGTTGTACGTAAACATTAATCACATTTATGAAAGAATTACTGAGCGCATATTGTATTACACATTATAGAGTGAATGAGATTTGTATATCTTAGAGGATTAAACAGACTATGAATTCAAGAATTTCTTAATCAGGACACTCTGGACGTCACGATGACAAGGCGAGATGGTAGAGAAGCAGTCAAGAGAGCGAAGAAAAGGAACACAAAAGCATAACACGAAAAAAAGGATGTTCAGGAGAGAATGAATGGAATGGAAGAGAATGAGAGAGAGAGAGAAGAGACCCTCATCAGACGTCTAGACCGTTGAAGACAAAACCTGGCATTAAATATTGATGAAGATGATTCCTTACAGAGCTTCTCTCTCTCTCTCTCTCTCTCTCTCTCTCTCTCTCTCTCTCTCTCTCTCTCTCTCTCTCTCTCTCTCTATATATATATATATATATATATATATACACACACATATATATATATATATATATATATATATATATATATATATATATATATATATATATATATATATATATATATATATATATATATTATATAAATATATGTATGTATATACATATATATGTATATTATATATATACATGTATATACATATATATATACATCTCAGTATGTATGTACGTACGAATTTACACCGAGCATACAAACATACAGCAGCATTCAGTCAGATTTATAACCGGGTAATACAAATAAGGATATTCATAATAATTCATTTTTATAGCCCAATCTCCTCCCTCTCTCGCTATCTCTCTCTCTCTCTCATTTAAATCTACGGGCAAAAGACCAGCGGGGAAAATGATTCCAGGGAAATTATTTATATTTTTTGTCATTTATAACTGTCAGTTAGTTCAATTATGCCTGATGAAGGAGAGGGGGGACGGGGGCCAGTTTTCGTTTATTTATGAGATGGGTCGAGCCATCGTTCATTCTATGATTTGTTGCAAGTAGATCCCTGCTGGCTGCTGCTGCATGGTGAAATCCGACTTTTCATTAGCCACTGTCTGTCTGTCTGTCTGTCTGTCTCTCTCTCTCTCTCTCTCTCTCTCTCTCTCTCTCTCTCTCTCTCTCTCTCTCTCCAGTGATACATTAAAGCAACAAAAATCCTTTATAACAATTTAATTATTAAAAGTATAAATATTATCTTCAGGCCACTAATTTCCAGGTTCTGTCTGTCTGGCTGTCTGTCTGTCTGTCTGTCTGTCTCTCTCTCTCTCTCTCTCTCTCTCTCTCTCGTGATACACCAGCACAATAAAAAATTGTACGACAATATCACACTCAAGTATAAACATATCTTCAGGGCAACAGATTCGAGGTCGAAGAAGAAGAAGATGAAGAATCTAGAACATACAACATATCTGAAATGCGTATTTATTTACCAATCAAACAAGCTTCACTTTCTAAGCTTTATATGTCCCCAACAGGCAGCTTTTCAACACAGATATATCCCTGCCTACACAAATATTGGCACTGCACGTATAACATCCAAACACCGTAGGTTTATATCGCTTCCCTTCTTCGAGAAAGGCGACGACTTGGTTCGATAAACATCGCGCATCTGGGGAATCACAAATATTGTGGAAAAGGAATAAGGAATATTTTTTTCTCTGTCACTCGTATGATTTTAGATCTTTGAAAACTCTTGGGGGCAGAACAAAATGACGACGTTTCTTTTATATAGGATCTCTTGGTCGGCGCGTGGTTATGCTTCACAATTTACGAAAATGGATGAAAATTCTTAAATTTGGGTGAATCACAATTTATGAAACTGGATTAAAATCCTCCTTAAATTTGGGAGAATTCCAATTTATGAAAATGGATTAAAATCTCCTTAAATCTGGGTAAATCATAATTTATGAAACTGGATTAAAAATCCTTAAATTTGGAGGAATTCCCATTTGTGAAACTGGATTAAAATCCTTCTTAAATTTGGGTGAATCACAATTTATGAAAAAGGATTAAAATCCTTAAATTTGGTAGAATTCCAGTTTATGTAACTGGATTAAAATCCTCCTTAGATTTGGGTGAATCACAATTTGTGAAACTGGCTTAAAAAACCTCTAATTTGGGTGAATCACAATTTATGAAACTGGATTAAAAATCCTTAAATTTGGGTGAATCACAATTTATGAAACTGGATAAAAAAACCTCCTTAGATTTGGGTGAATCACAATTTATGAAAATGGAGTAAAATCCTTAAATTTGGGTGAATCACAATTTATGAAAATGAATTAAAAGGATTAAATTTGGGTGAATCACAATTTATGAAAATTTGGGTAAATCATAATTTATGAAAATGGATTAAAATCCTTAAATTTGGGTGAATCACAATTTATGAAACTGGATTAAAATCCTCCTTAAATTTGGGTGAATTCCAATTTATGAAACTGGATTAAAATCCTCCTTAAATTTGGGTGAATTCCAGTTTATGAAACTGGATTAAAATCATCCTCAAATTTGTGTGAATCACAATTTATGGAACTGGATTAAAATCCTTAAATTTGGGTGAATCATAATTTACGAAACTGGATTAAAATCATCCTTAATTTTGGGAGAATCACAATTTACGAAACTGGATTAAAATCCTCCTCAAATCTGGGTGAATCACAATTTATGAAACTGGATTAAAATCCTTAAATTTAGGTGATTCACAATTTATGAAACCTCTGCATAGAATCTTGTCCATGATAATTCTTGGTGGTGTTAAATTCTACTTTCATTCTCAATTAAACTAACTATTAATTACATAAAATTCGCGTGTTGCTCTGGTATCCACTTCGGAATGTTTAGGTTTTTGTAATTTTTCCTGCAATGAGAAGTGGAGGTAGTTGTATGCATATATATATATATATATATATATATATATATATATATATATATATATATATATATATATATATATAATGTAAATGATTAAAATACAAAAATACTGTAACTAGCAATTATTTAGCAAAAGTTCTAATATGTTATTTATTATTATTATTATTATTATTATTATTATTATTATTATTATTATTATTGCCTTATTTAACTTAGAATATTACTCCCTTCTATTACCCTGGTACTTCTCCAAGGAGAGAGACTGAGCAATATTGTTTATATATATTAAGATATTTTTCAATTTTAATATATATCGATTACTTCATCAATAGCAATTTTCCATTGGCGTTTTCAAATTGCCATTAAAAAAATGTATAAAAATTCGAATCAGCAGACACGAATAAATAGATATCGATAACTATAATATCTGTAATTATTGTTAAATAATAAGCATGAAATGCCCTAATAATTTCATTAGGTGTTCCATTTAGCGTCTCTCCCCCCATATAGACGAA
>JANJGK010000045.1:19892412-19894912 GCA_039081455.1 Macrobrachium rosenbergii | reverse complement strand
ATAAAATCTATTAGAATATCTTAGCATACCTTCCAGTAATCTTTCAGTCTCATTTGATTACTTGACTAAACGACTATTAAAATATCTTAACATATCTTCAGAGAATCTTTCCTTCACATTTACTTACTTGACTAAAATCTATCAAAATATCTTAACATGCCTTTGAATAATCATTCACTCTGATTTGCTTACTTGATCATAAAAATTATTAAAATATCTTAGCACATCTTCATATCTTCAAATTTTCCCTTATGTGCCAACCGGAATGCGCAGGAGATACGAATGAAATTTCCCCCCCTACGTGGGCAGATTTTTTGATTAGAGCCCCAAAGGGTTCCAGATTTTAATCTTTTTAATCAGCTCTTTTCTCAGTCATCCTCAGAGGAACTAGCTTAACAATTCTGGATTTACAGATTTCTATGAAAGCTCAAAAATGGAATTGGCATTTTTTAGAGTTTTGCCACAAAGGTGAACAATTTGTGCACAATAACAGAATGATTGGTTTAAGATACCCTGTTGGATTATTAAAAAAAAATGGATTTAGTCTCTCTCTCTCTCTCTCTCTCTCATCCTCTCTCTCTCTCTCTCTCTCTCCTCTCTCTCCTTACATTCCCTTTCCTTATATCAGCAGGAATTTTCCAATTACAGAATCAATGTAAGAGGATAGTCTATACGTATTGAGCAGCTCTCTCTCTCTCTCTCTCCTCCTCTCTCTCTCTCTCTCCTCTCTCCTCTCTCTCTCTCTCTCTCCTCTCTCTCTTGTTGGTGCACGTTTGCTGACTGTTGATGTGGAAATAATATTAAATGCCCTAACAGTTGTATGCCAACGTTAAGCTAGATGTGAGTGTAGCTGTTGGTAACATATCAATAACGTATTCATATAGTTTCTACCATTTTAAAAATATATTTCTTCTTCATTTCAACTCCGAGTTTGTATTGCTATATCAGAGGTAAAGAGTAGGTTGATGTAAATGAAATATTCAGAAAATAGGAATAAACTATTATGCAAATTATTTAAATTTGACTCTTTACTTTGCAAGCCCTTCGCAGATATTAGTGAGTAAAAAGGCTTTTGCTATTTTACAAAAAGTTCAGTTTCCCGAATTTATTGTAGAAGTTATGATCAAAAGACAGTACAACTGAAATGCAAGTAAGTAATTTCTCTAAAGTTAAAACTTGCAAGAACAGATGTCATCGGAAACTATCTTCAGAGTGGTGACAAGTTACTTCTAATTTTCTCGATTATTTTTTTAGTATTTCTTATAGCATGTGGCTCTTTGTTTTTACTTAAATTCTGTGCTTGAATGAAGTGGGCGTTTCAAGCACTGCCCGACAGATCAATGGTCTTAAAAATTTTACGGCATTCCTTCAGATATTTTTAGCTTGGCATAACCATGGAAAAGATTTAGTGTATACACATTTATGAAACATGCAAGCCTGGATCCTAGGAGAAGGCGGGACCACTGAATACATAGAAAAAACTATACTATAAAATACAAAGAATAATGAAGACCTGATTATCAAAACAATTATTTTACCGTTTGTGCCTGCAGTTCCAGAATCAGTTATTATATTATTATTATTATTATTATTATTATTATTATTTATTATTATTATTATTATTATTATTATTATTATTTTGTATAAAGTCCGCAATAATTTATAAATAGAATGTGAGACTTTATAAAAATGTATAAAAAGCTTTTGAACCCTGTCCTGGGTTCATCTTCAGGACAGGGTTCGAAAGCTTATTATACATTCTATCGATATATTATTGTGGACCTTATACGAAATTGCCCCTGTTCTCGGCATTGAGAGTTCTACACTATTATTATTATTATTATTTTTATTATATTATTATTATTATTATTATTATTATTATTATTATTATTATTATTATTCAGAACATAAATCATATTCATATGGAACAAGCCCACAAAAGGGGACGCTGACTTGAAACTCAAGCTCCCGAAGAATATGTCGTTCATTTGAAAGAAGTAACAGAGGGTAACAGGATATAAAGAAAGAAGAGATCAGCCATGAGGAAAGAAATAAAAATAAATTAGGAAATCAATAGATAAATAAATAAATAGATAAAAGGATAAGCAACTCAAGCGACCCCTTACTTGAAATTGAGCTCCTAATTCTACAATATTATAAAGACATGCAATTTCTCCCTTTGCAATGGATTTTCATTGTTGATTTGTACATTGAAGCCCCGATGAATTTTTGCTCGAATTTTGATTCACTGGTGAATAACTCTTTCAGTTCCACTGTAAAAGTATTGTTGCTAGTGCTTTTGGATGAGAATACTCCAAGAAGGCTGGTTAATCATTTCTGCACAACCTGAGACCTGGTCTTTCATCAAGCCTCTTAACGTGGTCGTGATATAGGACATTGCAAATGTTCAAATAACTAAGTGAACATGTATTACGGGCCAATTCCTACTTACGAGGGCGCAACAACCAGTTGGGCAATAGTTCGTGAGGACGTCGATGAA
>JANJGK010000045.1:19882256-19892312 GCA_039081455.1 Macrobrachium rosenbergii | reverse complement strand
CCTCAAATGAACCGAAATTAGACCCTTCAGATGTCAAGGGGTTTGAAGGACGAGGTGTAATTAAAATCGATTTTACCGAGAAACCCTACAATTACACACGAATTTCTGGTTATTCGAGGCACATAGACTCGAGGTTCTTTGATTATTCACTGGCCTTTTGCTCTTGCGGGTCTTATCACACGGTGGTTGAGCTTAGAGTGTTCCCACCTTTTTTTTTTTTCGAGAGCTAAGGCTTATTAAGCTTCGTCGAGGATGTTGACGTTGGGTATGGGAATTCAGAGATGCTATAGACACGCGAGATGGGGTAAGGTATGATTATTTTAGATGAGGAGAAGAAGTAGAAGAAGAAGGAGATTAAGAAGTCTCGGTTACTTAGAAATGTTCGGAAGTCTTGAAGGTGAGATGGTGTATCAGATTTATTTGAAAACTCAGATACAAATATTCTTTTCTGTGTCTCATTTTTTAGCTAGAAGACCGTGCTAACATTCGTAAATCTCGTTTCTTTAAAAGGATAACAGGAAATCAGTAGCCATGAATCACTGGAGAATATAGGTAAGATATGAAAAGTCATTTGGTTGGTAGAAGCATTCAGTCTGTACACAGATGCCAAATTGGCAAAATGCTTAGTTAAACAAAAGTGTGAAGAATTCGAGAAATGAAGAGAGCGTTTGGCTTTTACAGTTACGTATCTGGTAAAAAAGTGACCAGTAGATTCTATATTTTCATTATATGTCTCCATACGAAACAAAATTGGCAAATCGTTCTTACTACTTAAACATTTCACTATTTGTCTCAATCTACCCATGATAAAACTCACTGGATATCTGGTTGTATAACCTCTAACTAACAAGGTTCCTGAATCCTACACCTGTTACGAATGGCATTTTTCATGTTGGCTTCACACATTAAACTTTCGTTTCCCCCTTAAGTGTACATATTTTGTCCTAAATCTCCTGGGTTTTCACTGTTTATAGGTATCCCAATATAAACATTTCAGTATGGATTATCACATACGCATTTGAAAGTTCAAAGGTTATGCCTTAGTTCTTACCCTTCACATTTGTTCATGTTCTCTACAGATAAGAATTTTTCGGCTCAAGAAAGCAGCAGGCTCCCACAGTCATCAAATATCTCTCTCTCTCCTCTCTCTCTCTTCTCTCTCTCTCTCTCTCTCTCTCTCTCTCTCTCTCTCTCTCTCTATATATATATATATATATATATATATATATATATATATATATATATATATATATATATATAGATAGAGAGAGAGAGGAGAGGAGAGAGAGAGAGAGAGAGAGAGAGAGAGAGAGGAGAGAGAGAGAGAGAGAGAGAGAGAGAGACATTAGATGAGTATAATATGCAATCGCTTTTCTCGAGACGGCGAAAAAGAAAACGAAATCTTATCCGGAGATGACATAAACAAAAGTTGAAGGTAAGAGGATTGTGAGGATGAAAAGTATTTCCCTGGGAATAAATTACCTCTCTCTCTCTCTCTCTCTCTCTCTCTCTCTCTCTCTCTCTCTCTCTCTCGCGACCTAATTTGGTCGTGGAAAATGAGATGTGAATGGAGAAAGGAAGAGAGAGAGTCTCGTTTCCGCGCGATGGTTTTGATAATACGTAATTCAAGAAGAAGAGTTGGAAATTGCTTACATCTATCACATATTTCGGTTCATAACAAATATATTATGTTTTCATCTCCGTGTATTTCCACACATATGATATACACTTCAAAACAACTCAAATCTTGCTCCGATAAGAGTTCAATGAATGTTTACGGTTTCGATAAAACAAAATTGAAGAAGAAGAAAGTAAGGAATTGTTTACATTCACGACTGCGCATTTCGATTAGCAACAACTCTGATTCACGTTCTCTTATGTTTTCGTCTGTGTGTGTGTACACACGTATGAAAAACAATTCAAACCTTGCTCAAAAGATATTTTATCGTTAATCTTGGCAACATTTTCGATTAAAGATAAAAATGTGTACGTTTTTATCTGTGTATGCATAAATATTGAAAAAAATTCAAACCTTGTTTAAAAGATTCCATAAAATACCTTGACATTTTCAATTAACGATAAAACTGTGTATGATTTTATGTGTGTGTGTGTGTGTGTGTGTGCAAAAATATGAAAAACAATTCAAACCTAGCTCGCAGAAGTCCAATGAATATTTCAGAAGACTTAAAAATACGATCCTTTAAATTAACCGGCAATTAGCTCCATAATTTGAAGCTTTGAGAGTAATATAACGTAGTCCATTTTAATTATTCCTAAGCAACGTTCTCTAATTAAGCGACCTTTTTCAAGTTGCTTATTATTTCAACTGCGTTTTTGATTTTTCCCAGCGGTGCAATAGAGCGTCGTCAATCATTCATGATTTTTAGAAGGGCTCTCTGGCGGTATTCCAGTAAAAGTTAACTTGTTTTATAAAGTCGTGTATTATTATTATTATTATTATTATTATTATTATTATTATTATTATTATTATTATTATTATTATTATTATTCAGATGATGAACCTATTGAAAAAGAAAAAATAAATTGATGAATTAACAAATTGATAAAAATGCATTAAAATGCAAGGAGAATAGCATTAGGGTAGCAATGCATTGCACCTTCACTTGAACTTCTGAAGTTCCACTGACTGCGTACATGCATATTACACGTATGAAAGTGCAGTAATTAAAATTTTATACCTGTGTAGATCAGTAAAAATTAAATGGGATTAGGGAAGAATTGTATATAATTAATGCATTCAAAGAAAATTAGCCTCGTTGAAATGAAACATGAAACAGCTAATTTATCGCAGTTGAAATGTTTGGTAAGGCTTTTAAATACTTAATTTTCACGTTTTTCTTTAATCTTTGATTAGAATGTTTCGTGCACATAAGCGGGGCCATGACACAGGCTCTTTGATTTATTTTGATAATTATATAAGGAGACACACACACAAAGAGTGCGTTATTCACCTCTATCTTGCCTGTATCCTTATGCTTCTTAAATACCAAGGCCCTTACATTCTAATACCTCTTCATATCATTATCCAGCTCCTAATAGGTCTCCCTCTCCTAGCCCCTACCTGGCATTTCTGAATTATCTTCCTCTATTCTTCCCACATGCCCAAACCATCTGGAAACACCCGCTTTTACGTATCTCCACATTTCTTACTTTTTCATTCCTTATTTTGTGCATATATACTATTCAACTAATGCCGAGGAGGAAATTGAAGAGGTACTGACTTCGATAAGCTCTTGACAGTCGTCCAAGGCCAGAGTCTCTTTTTCAGAATCGGCGGAATCAGAGACACCTTGTCCCTGAACCTGACATTGGCTCGGCTCCGCCAAACATTTTATCCAGAGTGCATCAACTTATTATCTTTCATCCAGTTTGAAATTCCACACTTCGCTTCCCATAAAGGAGTGTTCAGCTCAGCAGTTCTTACACGTATTCCAATTGTGCTCCATCTTCATTGTTTCCATTCACACTCAAAACTTTACTCTTGCTCGACTTTCTCCGCTAATAGACTCTTTCAAACTCGTTCATTTTTCTTTTCAGTTCTCCACGGACAATCACCAATCGATAGCGTATCGTGTGCAAGCTACAATTTTACTTTGAAAGACTTCAAGTTAGAACGCTTCACAGACACTTTCGACTGAGATTGAGAATGGCATAAATTTAGTGGTGAATGGTAGTGTAGCATTCGACTAACTTATATCTGAGGACAAATAATCGTGTTTCATTGGCAGGCAGCTATTCAGGGGATCTATGTCAATGCAAGCAATTCTCAACTCACTTACTACACACACACACATGCACGCACCAGAACACAGGCCCACGAAAATGCCATTTTGATATCAGCAGCGAGTCTATGTTTACCGTGAAGCTGTTTCTCTTTTGAATATCTTAGAGTGCACAGAATAAGTGACAGTCGCTCCCAGTTCAAAGCTGTAGGATAAACCTAATCAATGTGGGAAATAGATGAACGAAATCTTTATTTTAAAAAATTTGCATAAAATTTGTTTCCATTACTTACAAAATTAACACCTCAGGTGTTAATTTCATTCGCCTAGATTGTATATTAATATATATATATATATATATATATATATATATATATATATATATATATATATATATATATATATATATATATATTTTTTTTTTTTTTTTTTTTTTTTTTTGTATATTTGAACAATGAAAGATCACGCATGACTTTCACTGAGACATAATTTAAAGCAGAGTCTAGTAAGTGTGGAACCTCTCTCGCTCTCTCTCTCTCCTAAAAAATACAATCATATTCCTGTTTATTTGTTGCAAATATTCTGTTTCATACACTGACGCAAGACGAACTTCATTTTTAATGTCGTTTACTTATTGGTAATCACAGACAGCGCCATCAGAGACAAACGAGAGAGAGAGAGAGAGAGAGAGAGAGAGAGAGAGAGAGAGAGAGAGAGAGAGATTAAAAAATGGTTCTCAGACATAAGTGTGAAACAGAAAGCGCAATTTTTTGTATCACATGTTATGTCCTTCTTAACACTGCACTCACATATTCTCTCTCTCTCTCTCTCTCTCTCTCTCTCTCTCTCTCTCTCTCTCTCTCTCTCTCTCTCCATACTGACAAAAATGCTGCTACGTAAGTCAAAGAGCGAGGGTGGGGTAGGGGGGGGGGGGGCCCGCCAACACAAGTTTACGGCGTAACGAATGTTTTTAGAACTTCCGCATTATGCTCACAAATTCGGGCATATCAGAAGTTTTGAGTTTCGAAAAACATAAAAACAACTTCCTTTCATCCTAAATTCCCGCGAAGGATGAGGGCAGTTTGTTCCGAGTTGGCACGAGAGCCTCGCAAGGATGCAGCCAAGAATCCTGGCTTAAGTAAAACACTGGATCCTGAGCCACTTTCGAGAGCAATGCGTTGTATCTTGTGTGTAGGATGTATGTGGTTTTTTGGGGGTCATATGTGGATACAAGCATTTTTTGGGGAGTGGGTCATATTGAACATATGCATAGCTTTTCTGGGTCATATGTGAGCATATGCATAGCTTTTTGGGGTCATATGTGAACATATGCATAACTATCTGGGGGTCATATGTGAACGTAAGAATAACTTTTTGGGGGTCATATGTGAGCATATGCATAGCTTTTTGGGGTCATATGTGAACATATATGCATAGATTTTTTGGGTCATATGTGACCATATGCATAGCTTTTTGGGGTCATATGTGAATATATGCATAGCTTTTTTTGGGTCATATGTGAGCATATGCATAGCTTTTTGGGGTCATATGTGAACATATGCATAAGTTTTCGGGGTCATATTGTGTGAACATATGCATAACTGTTTGGGGGTCATATGTAAACATATGCATAACTTTTCGGGGTCATATGTGAACATATGCATAACTTTTTGGGGGCCATATGTGAACATATGCATAACTTTTTGGAGGTCATATGTGAACACATAAAAAACTTTTTAGGGTCATATGTGAACAAATACATAACTTTTTGGGGTCATATATGAACATATGTTCAACTTTTTTGAGGGGCATATGTGAATATGAGCATTACTTTTTTGGGGTCATGTGTGAACATATGCATATTTTAATATATGATTATAGTATATTAATGTGGTAGTATTTCTTCTCATAATATTATGATTTTATCAACTTTGAAGTAGATATTTAGGAGATAAGGGTAAACTTTAGACAAAGAGCTAGTTCTCTCTCTCTCTCTCTCTCTCTCTCTCTCTCTCTCTCTCTCTCTCTCTTTATCTATCGATCTCTTTATCAATCTGTCCCTTTCTCTTCTTCTATTATCTATCTATCTATCAATCTATATCTATCTCTCATTCTCTCTTTCTCTCTATCTGTCTCTCTTTTTCTCACGCTCTCTCTATCTCTCTATCTGTCCATCTATTTATCTAGTATGTATTCGTCTCTCTCTCTCTCTCTCTCTCTCTCTCTCTCTCTCTCTCTCTATCTCTCTCTCTCTCTCTCTCTCTCTCTCTCTCTCTACACTGTATATATGTCCTCAACTGGAATCAATTTCAATCTCCAAGAGGAAAATATCATTACTTATTATTTCATCCAATAACAGAGTTAATGTAATATCATAATTAACAAGTAAAAAATGCGCCGAAGTTTCTTCCGCGCAATCGAGTTTTCTGTACAGCCGCTACAGCGTATAATCAAGGCCACCGAAAATAGATCGATCTTTAGGTAGTCTCTGTATAATGCTGTATGAGCCACGGCCCGTGAAACTTTAACCACGGCCCGGTGGTGGCCTATCCTACATCGTTGCCAGAGGCACGATTATGGCTAACTTTAACCTTAAATAAACTAAAAACTACTGATGCCAGAGGGCTGCAATTTGGTACGTTTGATGATTGGGGGGTGGTTGATCAACATACCAATTTGCAGCCCTCTAGCCTCATTAATTTTTAAGATCTGAGGGCGGACATAGAAAGTGCCGGCGGACAAGCCGGCGCAATAGTTTTCTTTTGCAGAAAACTAAAATTTACATTTTGAAATCAGTTTCATCAAAGCACATTACCTGAATCCCTTCCTCACCCAAACCAGCCTTCTAACTCACCAAAATCGTTTTATTTCTAATTCCATGCGCATCAGGCATCACCGTCCACTTCAAAACTACTCATCCCGTGTGATACAAAATTTTTCATCTTTCGTACAGGGGACGAATTTTAGCATAAAGGCGGCTGAAATGAAGATGGCGATACACCAAAGCGCACTAAACAACTAGATTTCCGAGCTGGGGTGAATGTTTGCCTTTAGAGAGAGAGAGAGAGAGAGAGAGAGAGAGAGAGAGAGAGAGAGAGAGAGAGAGAGGACGTGGGCGGGGGGAAAAGGGAGAGGAAGAGAGAGAGAGAGAGGGGAAAGAGAGAGAAAGAAAGAGAAAAAGAAGGAAGGAACAAGTGAGAGAGAGAGAGAAAGAGAAAGAGAGAAAGAGGGTGGCGAACATAGGGAAAGAGAGAGAAAGAGAGTGGGGTGAGAGAGAGAGGGAGAGACAGACAGAGACAGAGACAGACAGAGAGTGGGGGAAGAGAGAGAGAGAGAGAGAGAGAGCGAGAGAGAGAGAGAGAGAGAGGGGCGAACATAGGGAAAGAGAGAGAAAGAGAGGGGGAGAGAGAGAGAGAGAGAGAGAGAGAGAGAGAGAGAGAGAGAGAGAGAGAGTAAAAGCAAGAGAGGAAGAGAAGAAGGGACAAGAGAGAAGGGGGAAGAGTGAGAAAGAAAGGGTAAAAGAGAGAGGGAACAAGAGAGAGAGAGAGAAATAGACAAAAAGGGTGGCGAACATATGGAAAAAGAGAGAGAGAGAGAGAGAGAGAGAGAGAGAGAGAGAGAGGCGTGTCCAGCCTGCATAAATTAATGTCGAAACACGTAGAAACGGTCAGAGCTCGCGCTGTGCGAGGCTTCTCAAACATTATTCTTCGAAAGAATTCAGTTCTCGTCAATCACCTCATACTAATGTTTCGTCGGAATGGAAAGAGAATGGAATGGTTCTCTAATCTAGAGATTAGGATTCATACTGCAAGTCTAATTTATGCAGCAGGAAAATTGGAAAATGTAAATATTGAGTTTCTCTGCCCTGTTAATGGCTCGGTTTATCCCAACACAGCTCATTGACCTCTCTCTCTCTCTCTCTCTCTCTCTCTCTCTCTGTCTCTCTCTCTCTCATACATACACATCCATACATACTAAGAATATCTCTCTCTTTTCTACGCGCGTACGTACCGAGGAGTCTCTTCTCTCTCTCTCTCTCTCTCTCTCTCTCTCTCTCTCTCTCTCTCTCTCTCTCTCTCTCTCTCTCTCTCTCTCTCATCATATATATACATACAGCCACACGAGCGTACATACCAAAACTCTCTCTCCATATGACCCTTGAGAACTAAAATACCTGTAATACGTATTTATCAATACCTTATGCTACCCGGTGAATCTATCATAACAAGCTTTTTTAAGCTCCGTAGAGTCACGTCAGTATCTGGAACAGAGATCAATAGAAAGTGTACCCCATCGAGGCAGTACATTGTAACTTGGTCATTTTCTTTTTATTTTTTTATTTTATTTTTTTGCACCCAATGGACCGTGAGGGATTTATGTTCCTGGAGAGACTTAATAGTTTGCGTACTGTACGTATGTGTGTATACATATTATATACACACCTGTGTATATGTGTGCGTGTACGTGTATATATTATATACATAAATGTATGTATATATACATATATATATGAAAATATATATATGTATATATATACATATATTTACATATATACATATATATAATTAAATATATTCGCACCTGTCCTCATATCATATGAACTTACCTTTCTGAATCTCTGTATTGCTTCAGCAAATTAACATCAAATTTTTGTACATCTAAAACAGAAACACTAAAAAAATACCAAGAAAACGAAAATATTGAGAGACAGAGATAGGTATTCTCACTTCATTTGCAGGGACAATAGCTTGAATGGGACCCACAGAATTCTGTTCGTTCACGGAATAATGAAATCATTTGTATTCGCGTGGTTCGTTCAGGAATACTTTCTTCCTTTCTATTGGTCTGTAAAAGGTAGATAATAATAATAATAATAATAATAATAATAATAATAATAATAATAATAATAATAATAATAATAATAATAATAATAATAGACCAATTTTTGTACAGTATTAAGATAGAAGAGAAAAGAATTGTAAGGAAAATTGAGAAGAATCAATATAAGATTAACTCGAACGATGCAGCCATCTAATCTTATTATTATTATTATTATTATTATTATTATTATTATTATATTATTATTATTATTATTATTATTATTATTATTATTATTCATAATATAATAATAATAATACGAACTACTGAATTCCTTTCGCAGGTACACTGGCCTATGACCCAGAGTCCAGCATCACAGGGCTCTACACCGGCCCATATTTCGACCCCCTGGCCAAAAGGAACCTGAGTGCCCATCTTGGGGAGCGGGCCACCCTCCCATGCACCGTCAGACAACTGGGAGATAAATCTGTGAGTTGGCTTAGTCTCTTCATTCAGATATAACCAGTTATTTTGTTTCATCTGCTTTTTAACCCTTTTACTTTAACTCCAATCGTGCAACCGGAACTTCAGAAATTCAAGTGGAGATCCAATGCATTACCACCCTATACTATTCTCCTTGCACATTAATACATTTTTTATCTATTTGTTAATTTTATTCATTTATTTTTTACTCTTTTAACAAATGAGATCTCTTTTGTCCTGTATTTCCCCTTACCTCCTCTGACTTCTTCCTAATGAACACCATATTCTTTGAAGCTTGAATTCCAAGTCAGTGGCCCTTTCGGTGGGCTTGTTCCATATGAATAGGGTCATCTTCTGAACAATAATAATAATTCCCTCTTCCCTCCTTCAGTCTTACTGTACAAGTCCTCTAGCTGTAATGTCTCAGTCCAACTGCTGGGTTTTCCTTGTTCTATCTTTAGATCCTTGTACTTCATCTTTGTAATTTCTGGATCTCTCTATCTTGCTGTCCAAATACTGTGACGCCTTCGTTTCAACTCTCTCGAAGCGCTGAATGGCTGAAAGTGTCCCAGTGCTTGGCTTCACAAGCTAAAACTTAGTAAATCAATCAAATCAAACAATATTCTTGCATTTACCATTGCCTAATGTCACAGTCAAGGTTATTTGACATCATATTCCTTCAGTAAAATGAGAAGAAATCCTTCAATAAAAGAAAAAGTAAAAAATTTATTCAGCAAAGATGTCCACCCATGAAAATATCACTGTCTTCATATTTTATCTCTTCTTTCTTCTCCCGCTTGGAAATGTGCTCAGGTGTCCTGGGAGAGGAGATTAATGTATACGATTTCTTCTTCTTGAAAATGCTCAGGGTGAGAAGATCCACGTTGCAATTTCTTCTCTTTTCTTCTAGAAAGTGCCTTGTCTCCTGTGTGAGGAGATCAGTGTTCACAATTTCTTCTTCTTGAAAATGCTCAGGTCTCCTGTGTGACGAGATCCATGTTTACAATTTCTT
>JANJGK010000045.1:19872256-19877256 GCA_039081455.1 Macrobrachium rosenbergii | reverse complement strand
CTTGCATTTTCATGAAGCGCCTGAATAGTTTCTCAAACAACTTCATTAAATATTCCTGGAAACTCGCTGAGCGTGCATTGCACAACTTTTTTGCAACCGCTGCTTAATAATCAGAGTTTCTTTGAAAATACACCAGACTGAATTTTCTCTCCCGCTCTATTTCCAAGGATAACGAGGCTTGTCTCTTTCTAATTTACCTTTGTTTCGACGACTAGAATATAAAGAAGTTTGTGTTTATGGGAAAGTCCAAACAGAGAAAGATGAAAAACGGTCAGTTAATATAATGCTTGGGCTAAATAGAGTCTCACCTTGTTATATTCTCTGATACATTTTAATACGAAATTAGATTAATATTTGCAACACAATTCTATTTCGTTTTGTTTAGTTACGTGGGTGACTGTACAAGAGCATTTCAGCTTCTTTGAGGTCGTAAATAATTGGCCTACAACTGAATACACTAATTGATGTTATTATAATTATAATTTTGAGTCGTAAATAATTAACCTAGACTGGAATACACAAATTGATTTTAATATAATTATAAATCTGTGTTGTAAATAACCTAGGTTTCAATACACTAATTGATATTACTATAACTGTAATTTTGAGTCTTAAATAATTAACCTAGGTGTAAATACACTAATTGATGTTACTATAATTATAATTTCGAGTCGTAAATAATTAACTTAGACTGGAATACATTAATTGATTTTTTAGTATAATTATGATTTTGAGTCGTGAATAATTATCCTTAAATTGAATACACTAATTGATGTTACTATAATTATAATTTTGAGTTGTAAATAATTAACGTAGGCTTAACTACACTAATTGATGTTACTATAATTATGAAAATAGTTAACCTAGGCTTATATACACTAATTGATGTTACTATAATTATAATTTCGACTCGTAAAAAATTAACCTAGACTTGATACACTAATTGATGTTTCTGCAAAAAAATAAGGAAAACAGATCGATGCTTAGTTCGTACATACAAATGTATACAATTTTTTTCCTCTCGCGGCATTATAAAGGCGTTTCTCTACCAAGTGTTCATAAGAATTCTACGGTGCTTATAAAAGTGGCACGGGAAAATCATTAACGTTTATAAAAGTGGTCTAGGAAAATCATTCACGTTTTCAAAGGTGGCCCCATGAAAACTATCAACTTTTTTAACGTGGCCAGGAAAATCATTAACGTTTTCAAAAGTCGCCCAGGAAAATTATCAACTTTTTTAAAGTGGCCCAGGAAAATCATTAATGTTTTTTAAAAGTGGTCCAGGAAAATTATTAATGTTTTTAATAGTGGACCAGGAAAATCATTAACTTTTTCAAAGTGGTCCAGGAAAATCATTAACGTTTTGTAAAAGTTGTCCAAGAAAATCATTCACGTTTTTAAAGGTGGTCCAGGAAAATCATTAACGTTTTTTAAAAGTGGCCCAGGAAAATCATTAATGTTTTTGATAGTGGACCAGGAAATCATAAACGTTTTTTAAAAGTGGCCCAGGAAAATTATTAACGTTTTTAGGAGTGGCCCAGGAAACTCATTAACGTTTTTAAAAGTTGTCCAGGAAAATCATTCACGTTTTTAAAAGTGGCTCGGGAAAATCATTAACATTTCAAAAGTGACCCAGAAAAATTATCAACTTTTTAAAGTAGCCCAGGACAATTATTAATGTTTTTAATAGTGGCCCCGGAAAATCATTAACATTTTTAACAGTGGTCCAGGAAAATCATTAACATTTTTAAAAATGGCCTAGGAAAATTATTAATGTTTTTAATAGTGGACAAGGAAAATCATTAACGTTTTAATAATGGACCATGAAAACATTAACGTTTTTAAAAGTGGTCCAGGAAAATCATTAACGTTTTTGACAGTGGGCCAGGAAAATCATAAACGTTTTTTAAAAGTGGCCCGGGAAAATCATTAACATTATTAACCTAATTTCAGGGGATTGATATCTGCCTCACGTACGTCATAAAAATTCCAAGAAAACTCAGAGTTTTAAACGAACTTTGCTCAAAGAAACAGACGAGGAAGGTTTGGTGGGGGGGGGGGAGAGCAGAGGAACTACTTCCACTTACTTTTTGGGACTCAGAAATTACCCCCTCCACTAACCCCCCCCCCACCCCCCAAGGCCCCTGGGCCAAGAGAATGAAAGTAACTGAGAAAAGAGCAGACAGTTTTACGGCACTTTGGATTACTTTTATGAGGTACTGCTTGTTAAAATGAAGAAAAAATATAAAAAAGAGAAATGAATTATGCCATTCGAGTGCTCAGTATAATAGTGCTCAGTATAATAATTGTTCAACATGATTCATCTGGAGCATTCTTTTTATTTTTTTTTTTTTAGTGCCTGGTAAAGTTTTCTACTTAAGATAAGTAGGCTTTTGTTGAAGGACATACCACTCGCGTGAGATAGCGCCATTTTGTTACAAGGAAAGAATGGTCTGTTCATGGACAAACTCTGTCATTAATCCATCCAGTATTTTTGTCTTTAAAAAATTTTATTTTCATTTTTTTTGACAGAATAGCAAAAGTATATTTATACACATATGTATAAATGATATATATAGTTATATATATATTTTATTTTTGGCTTGATACTTTGTACTTTATCGTCTTGATGGTTCTCTCATCTTTATTTTTTGTTTATATATTTTACTTTCAGGTGTTAGGTAGTAAACCAGCTTTGTTTATTTCCATTCCATATCCTTTGTTTGAGTTTGCTTCTTTATCAGATCTGTTCTTTGTTTCAGCAACTGATGAATATATATATATATATATATATATATATATATATATATATAATATATATATATATATATATATATTATATATATATATATATATATAATATATATATATATATAGATATATATATATTATATAATTTTTTACACGCATGACTTTATATCTTCACAAGTATTAACCAGACATCGTTTAATATTGAATCCACTATACCTAGGGAATAACTCACTCCCAACGTAATTTTTTTTTATAATTTACCTATATATTTTCTATTTATTTATTAGTTTTTAACTTATTTTTTTTTCTTTTACAATAAGAAATCTCTTTTTACTCTATTTCCCATTACCCTCCGTTACTTCACTCTGGAAGCTTGAATTTCAAGACAATGGCCCCTGTGATGGGCTTGTCCCATCTGAAAAGGGTTCATATTCTAAATAATAATAATAATAATAATAATAATAATAATAATAATAATCAATTTCCTAACATAGTATTCTCATTATCTATTACAACAAGATCTCGACATAGAATCATTCCATCTTCCTCAAATAAAAAAAAAATAAGCTCAATAAGAAATGGTTAAAAAAAATTCAAGGTGACTCACCTTTTCGCCTGCCGAAAATTCTCGAGAGCAGGAACCACTTCCCAGGTGTTAAGTGAAGCGATGCTTGGTGTGGGCTGCTTACCATAATCGAATCGTCTGCGGCGCATGGCCGCTTGCCTCTAAAATTTCATTGGGACTTGCTGTCTGCATAATCAGAATGGGCGTAATGGGTGGCCCATTAGCCGAAAGAGACCAGTGCGGTACTGGGTTCGTTTGTATTCGCGTCCGGGGAAATAGAGATGTGAGTGAATTTTGTCATCAGAGGCTAGAGGTCTGCAAATTGGAATCTTGATCATCCACCCTCCAATCATCAAACATCCCAAATTGCAGCCCTCTAGCCTCAGTAGTTTTTATTTTATTCAAGGTTAAATTTAGCCATAATGTGTGCGTCTGGCAGCGATACAGGACAAGCCACTACCGGGGCCGTGGTTAAAGTTTCATGGGCCGCGGCTCATACAGCATTATACCGAGACCACCGAAAGATAGATCTATTTCCGATGGCCTTAATTATAGTACGCTGTAGCAGCGGCTGTACAGAAAACTCGATCGCGCCGAAGAAACTTCGGCGCATTTTTTACTTATTTATATCTGTCGTTTACCAAACATAAAAGTATTCTAACCCCATCTGTTGACAAATTCATCGACATAAATAAATGCTTCTCAGATAGATGGCTTCCCCCTGTGTGCATTTATATGCGAACGAATCCAATCTTTACAGGACAAATACGCTTTCATTCCAACCGTATATGAGTTTTTCAGTCCGTCTAACGCTGGGGACGCTTTGTCACACTTTGTCATCCTTTGTCACGCTTTAATCCTTTATCGTCGCCCCCTCCGTCCTCAGTTTCCCTTTGTCACATCCATTATCTTTCCCCCCGCGATTTCCTTTCTTGCGTTAATCGAATTTATAACCGTTTATTGGACTTTATCACAATCGCTTAATGACGAGAAGATTGAAGCATTGCTATTGTTTTGCTCTGAATGTTTATGCTGGACGTTGTCAAGATCGTTTTAGAATGACATGTATAGGTGGATAGATAGATAGATAGATAGATAGAGAGAGAGAGAGAGAGAGAGAGAGAGAGACATACATACATACATACATATATATACATATATATATGTATATATACTGTATATATATATATTAATTATGTATACATATACATATATATATATATATATATATATATATATATATATATATATATATATATATATATATATATATATATATATATATAGAGTATCTAGTATTTGGTATTACCACGAAAACGAAACCATCTTATTTATCTCCATCTTCCAGTTTTCACTGAGACTTTTAGTGTCATTGCGATCCGATCGTTGAGCAGAAATGTAAAAATTTCCAATACTCTTATCTTTTCATGTGTGAAAAAAACTCTGCTAATGGAACCATTACGAGGAGAATAAAACCTCATTATCCGGCGCATCTTTTTTCTGTTCTATTGGAGGGGAAAGTTCATCCTTACCTGCTCTTCCAATCAATAGAAACTGAACGACAGTATTTACTGATTGATAAACATCAAGAATGTGTTAGTTGTACCAAGCATCGAATTCACATTAGTTCGAAAGGTAAGGATATCTTTCTGGTAAGATATTAACTGTCAGCAGTTTTTTCTGT
>JANJGK010000045.1:19864756-19867256 GCA_039081455.1 Macrobrachium rosenbergii | reverse complement strand
AAATAAGGAGAGAAAGCGTGAAATGCGTACGTGTATATATATATACAGTAAATATCTTTTGCCGGGATCTCAGGCCGCCGGCGGGTGAGATTACAGTTTGCGAGTAGGAAGTGGAAAACCTGAGAAGATGCCGGTAATGAAATTAAAATGTATATAAGCATATGTATATGTATATGTATATATATATATATATATATATATATATATATATATATATAATATATATATATATATGTGTGTGTGTGTGTGTGTGTGTGTATGTATATAAAGTATATATATATATATAATATATATATATATATATATATATATATATATATATATATATATATATATATATATATATATATATATATTGATATCGATTCTACATACAAATACCTGAGTTCGACGGGGATTTGTATGTGGGAGTCAGTATCTACTTATACCTCACTTGTTGGCCGTGTGGTTAAAATGCGCGTCACTGTAGTCCTGAGTTCTTGTTTTCCGTGGTTCGAGCCCACGAGACGATGAACTTGTCATCAACTAAAAAATTCCCCTTCGGATAACATATATGGAAATATATTATTTCCGAGATAGAGCGAATTGGATATTAAAGGACGTTTGTAGCTTAATGCTTGTATGTGAATCACGGTGATGTGATAAAAATTCATTCATATATATATATATATATATACTATATATATATATATATATATATATATATATATATATTATATATATATATATGAATGTTATGATAAAATCACTCATGTCACCTTACTGCTGTAAAATCTTTGTCATATATGACCATACTTGCAACCGCTGTACTGTAGAGCCACTGCAGAGCCATTTATATGCTCTCAGCAACCGCCTACATTGTAGTATGCATCTTTGTACCTCAGCATTTATCAGTTCTATTCCATTTTTTTCAATATTTCACCTTTCTCCCCGTCTCCCATCTGTAACAGTCGTGTTCACAAGCCTTCTCAAATTTACACTGATCTCTTTCCCCTCTCATAATCCTGGACTCTCTCTCTCTCTCTCTCTCTCTCTCTCTCTCTCTCTCTCTCTCTCTCTCTCTCTCTCTCTCTCCTACCTTTTACGTCCAGCAATTCCTTAATATTCTTCTGCTCTCCTTCGACGCAGAGTGAATTCTCTTTTGTCTTCATCTGCATCTGCTCTCCAGAACAATATAAAGCTTTTCACTTTCTTTCCAAAGTGCTGGATACATGTCGTTCTGAAATATATCTGTTTGTGTTATATATATATATATATATATATATATATTTATATCATATATATATATATATATATATATATAATATATATATATATAAATATATATATATATATATATATATATATATGTACTGATATATACATATATATATATATATGTATATATTATGTATTATATTAATATATATATATATATATATATATATATATATATATATATATATATATATATATATATATTATAAATACGAGACACGGCCCATGAAACTTTAACGACGGCCCGGTGTTGGCCTATCCTTTATCATTGCTACAAGCACAATTATGGCTAACTTTAACCTTAAATAAAATAAAAACTACTGAGGTTAGATGGCTGCAATTTGGTATGTTTGATGAAGGGGGGGGATGATCCACATACCAATTTGCATCAATCTAGCGTCAGTAGTTTTTAAGGTCTGACGGCGGACAGTGAAAAAAGTGCGGACAGAAAGAAGCGCTAACGGGACAGACAAAGCTGGCACAAATAGTTTTCTTTTCAGAAAACCAAAAGTTACGGGAGTGAGGCGGGGTAGAAAATTGCCCCGAGAGGTAAGAGTTCAAATACATAATGGCAAAGGTGAGCCAACTATTTTTTTTTTTTTTTTTTTTTTTTTTTTTGCTTTTACTAGACGCGAGGTGTGGCCGATGAATGACTATGAGAACCAGAGGATGTGGGTGAAGTGAATTGTCTCTTAAAAAATAAAATACTTGTCGCGCACGACCCTGGAAATTGTTACATTTTTGCAGATGGTCAAATGAAGTAAGGAAAATATTAAGATATTGTTGTGGAAACTGCTAAATTTCTGTGGTGGTAAAAATTAAGTAAATAAAATAATGTTGATGCGTATGACAGAGTTTAGACTACGATAATTAATACAGATATATCTCTGAAAGACACAGATAGCAATTGTTTCAGCTAGGAAGGAAGAGGAGGTATAGAGAAAAAAATAATTTCTTTAATAGGCTTATCCTAGGAAACTAAATGTTCATGATGTTCAGGGAGTATGGTCATCGTGTATAAGGTACAATGTACGATTTCGTCTCTCTCTCTCTCTCTCTCTCTCTCTCTCTCTCTATATATATATATATAATATATATATATATATATATATATATATATATATATATATATATATATATATATATATATATATATATATATATATATATATATACTGTATATATATACCTATATATATATACATATAGATATACTATTATATATACATATATATATACATAT
>JANJGK010000045.1:19839396-19861896 GCA_039081455.1 Macrobrachium rosenbergii | reverse complement strand
TTTACTTAAGGTTAAAGTTAGTCATAATCTTGCTTCTGGCAACGATATAGGATAGCCACCACCGGGTCGTGATTAAAGATTCATAGGCGGCCGTTCATACAGCATTATACCGAGACCACCGAAAGATAGATCTATTTTCTTTGGCCTTGAGTATACGCGAATAAGCGGCTGTGCAGCAAACTCGATTGCTAAGAAGAAACTTCGGCGCATTTTTTACTTGTTATAATCAAAATCCTCCATGATTTTCTTTCTGTTCTACTGTATATTATCTGTCTATAAACATGCCGCTTATATTCTTTTACGATAACCGATCGATCTACTGTTTACGCTTCTAAGTACAAATGAAAGTGCCCATATGCCGTAGAACACATTTACCTTATGAGATTTGTGCAGTTTTTAAATAACCAACTAACTTGTTATTGCAGCCTGATTCACATAAAGAAGTTTCTACATCTGATCTTAGTGGAAAGACGCTAATCATCTTGTATATGACTTATATAACGAGCAAGACTCACCGCGATAGACAGACTATTCTCGTCTCTCGGCGTGAACATGCATCAGTAGAGCCTGAGCGGAACGTGGCATGGAACTATGGTCTCCTCAGGGGTAAAACTCTACGGAAAAAGAACGCCACATTTCTGAATAAAACTACCCTAGTTGCAATCATTTTTTATCTTCAAAGAATGGTGGACATTGAGAGTTACGAGTAGAATGCAGTAACCATAAAAAGAAAACAATTATTGGAAAGATAGATGAAAAATTTATATAAACTGAATGTAGCTGATGCAGTTATCACCTTCAAACCTACATGTTTAAAACAGGGTCTGCCACCTCCATATAGAAACTAAATTCTTATCTTAAAAGTACTCATTAATGACAAGAAACTGGCAATATCAATATGAATTTAAACCCAAGTACCTTCTTGCTATGGTGAATATATGCAATAAATTTCACTCAATTTCTTGATACAAAGAATCACGAATGAGATATTCAGTAATATATTAATTTGAATAGATGTAACATACAGACAAGAGTCCAGTTATAAAAATTACTGTATTGATGGTTTCAATACATAACCAAAGGTTATGCAGTCATTGCAGAAACTTACGTAGAGATGATAATTCAGGTCATAAATACAGAATGAAAAAAAAAATAAGATTGAATAAGATCTATGTAAAACGCTTTACAACAAAAGTAATGGCTTCCGAGAACGGGGGAAATCACTCAGAATCTCCCCAGGCTGAATATATATACAGCCTGGGTGACGGGCGCTGTTTGTATTGGAAACTGATACAGACTGCCTTAGGCAAAAGCCGAAGGCATAAAAGTCCGGGAAACGAATCTAAAAGTTAAAGGAATTTCTCTTGACTCAACTCCTGCGCTATCTCTGCCTAAGCTGAGATGCCGTGTGCATGTTTACACTGGGAGGAAGGTAGTGTTTTTGCTGATATGAGATGCGTCTTCAGTTTGAATTGAATCCAGTACAGGTCCACTATTAGATAACTTGAAAAATAAGGGCTTCCATCAAAATGGTGATGCAGAGAAATGTTTCGATATCAAATATAAAAAAAAGATATTTAAATGTGTTCGTTCTCTGTTTTGATAAAAAAGATAGAATCGATAATGTATAATTCCCGAGGGCAATAGTTTCTGCAAGAAAATGACTAGAGTAAATTGTATACACACATATAATGTATATAGCATACATACAGTATATATAAAATGTATATATAATATATATATATGTATAATATATAAATATATATATATGTATATATATATATTTATATATATATATATATATATATATATATATATATATATATATATATATATATATATATACATACACACATATATATATGTACATATAATATCAAGCAAATAAGCTTCTTCTGGAGACAACATAAACCACATATCACTTTCTGGGATCCGGAGAAATAAATAAAAAAAGAAAAAGACAATTTTTCTTCACTAACTTGTGTGAAAATCACCAATTGGCCCAAGAGGCATAGGGACTCTAACACCCTGCTTTTCTCTTGTTAAAATTAAGGGCAAATTCTGAAGGCTATATAAACACTGTCAATGGCAAAGAGAGAGAGAGAGAGAGAGAGAGAGAGAGAGAGAGAGAGAGAGAGAGAGAGAGAGAGAGAGGAATTCTGAAGGTTTTACGAACACTGGACGTCGGAAAAGTAAGATAGAAAGATAGAGCAAGAGAAATAGATAAACAGATAGATAGATAACGAGAGAGAGAGAGAGAGAGGAGAGAGAGAGAGAGAGAGAGAGAGAGAGAGAGAGAGAGGATTTCTGAAGGTTATATGAGCACTGACATTGGCAAAGATAGGAAAATAGAGAGAGAGAGAGAGAGAGAGAGAGAGAGAGAGAGAGAGAGAGAGAGAGAGAGAGAGAGAGAGAAGAATAATATATATATATATATATATATATATATATATATATATATATATATATATATATATATATATATATTATATATATATATATATATATATATATATTGGGAAAGTAAACCCATCTTCCACGAATTTGGCGCAGCAATACGTTCTCTGAGTTTCGCATTACTGCAGCCAACCTTTACAGGAGAGCATCTTTACAGCCTTTTTATCCGACATTTGTTTTTCCCTCCAATGGACTTCGATCAGACAGTTCATGATAGCGGGGACAATCCCTCGACCTCGACTAAAAGCGAAAATTACTTCAGTTACTGTAAAAGAAAACTATTGTCTGTCCGTCCGCACTTTATTCCGTCCGCACTTTTTCTGTCCACCCTCAGATCTTAAAAACTACTGAGGCTAGAGGGCTGCAAATTGGTATGTTGATCATCCATTCTCCAATCATCAAACATACCAAACTGCAGCCCTCTAGCCTCAGTAGTTTTTATTCTATTTAAGGTGAAAGTTAGCCATGATCGTGCGTCTGGCAACGATATACGGCAGACCACCACCGGGGTGTGACTAAAAGTTTCATGGGCAGCGGCTTATACAGCATTATACGCTGCTGTACAGAAATCCCGATTGCGCTGAAGAAACTTCTGCGCATTTTTTACTTGCTTTTTTTTTTTATTGTTATGAGATTTTTTTGCGCACCAAACGGGGCTTAAACTCCAAAATTAAATAGCAGCGTGCAGGATTTTTACGCCAAAATGATTCTCCCTTTTCCGCGCGGGAAAGCTGCACATGCAACCAAATGAGCAATATTCTCTAATGAGAACTTTACCAGTTTTCGCCAGGGATAGACGAGAATTTTTTTTTTTTCACTCCCGCCATGCTGAGAACGAGCCCTTTTTAAGAATTATTTGACAACAAGCGATTTCATTACGAAACGAGACGGAAAAAACGGGAGTAATTAAAAAGGTCAGCTAGAGAGTTTGGCTGCGGAAGAATTCTTATTAAAATGGCGCAAGATTTGTTCATGTTAATTCGAGAGAGAGGTAGAGGGAAAATTTATTTTACGTGCAGTGTCTTCAGTATTATCTTTTATGTTCTGAAATGTTATATTAAAGGATTATGATAAGTAAAGCCACTACTTAATATTTTATACACTGTCAAGTATTATAGTTACTGTTCCTGAAGCAAATACTAAGGTTTCAGAGTCCGTTTCAGAAAACTTGTGGTACTGAAATTGATATTATTGAAATAGATGTTAATTCAACCGTTTCCAGATTTAAAACACGAACACACGCACGACACACACACACTTGGAATGAGGTTTCCTAGACACATTATAGAACTACAGTTATATAATTCACTGCAGTTAACGGGAGCTTATGGATTAGCAGGTTAGTAAGCCATTGGCAACCATATGCTGAAAATAAATACAGAAAACATATAATATATATATATATATATATATATATATATATATAATATATATATATATATATATATATATATATATATATATATATATATATATATATTATATATATATATATATATACATGTATTCATATATATATATATATATATATATATATTATATACATATAAATACACACATACATACATTCCGATACAGCTTCAACCAACTTCATTTGATCTCCAAATAAGGTCAGTACATCAACACTAAGCCAACACAGAGAAAAAACCAACTTGCATTCATCTATACAATTCTCTTGGGAAAAAAAAAAAACATTCTTCCAGCATCGAATATATAGAATTCGAAATCGTCTCTTCAAAGGACGCTTAGAAATGAGGACAGCCACTATCGGATTTCGCGATGAATAAATAATCTTTCAATTTACATCAAAGAAAAGAAGAAGAAGAAGAAGAAGAAGAAGAAGAAGAAGAAGAAGAAGAAGAAGAAGAAGAAGAAGAAGAAGAAGAAGAAGAAATATTTATTCGGCAGGGAAAGAGAAATTGTAGAGATCGAATTAACCGCTTCTTCTCTTGGGAGTTAAAAAGAAGAGGGGGAGAGAAATAATAATTGATCTTGCAGCAACAAGTGGCTGGAAAATATTTAGAAACTGAGTGAAAAAATAAAGGACTGAAGATTTTACCGGTTTGTGAAATGAATCTGTTGCTTATGAAAATGAATTCTCAAACGCAGCAATAGAATTTTTATGACAATAAACATCAGCCATTACGTTATACTGAAAATGGTTTTGCCCTCTCTCTCTCTCTCTCTCTCTCTCTCTCTCTCTCTCTCTCTCTCTCTCTCTGTCTTGCTAGCTGAGAACGTTTTCTGCAAAATACTGAAATTGACTGGTTTTATCTTTCTGTCTGTCTGTCTGCCTCTCTCTCTCTCTCTCTCTCTCTCTCTCTCTCCCTAGCCGCGAACGTTTTCTACAACAGACTGAAGATGAATCAGTAACTGATAAAGTTTACATAATTCCGAATCTCATTTTCACTGTATTCCTCTCTCTCTCTCTCTCTCTCTCTCTCTCTCTCTTCTCCCCCTAGCGTGAACGTTTTCTGCAATAGACTGAAGATGAATCAGTGATTGACAAAGTTTACATAATTCCCAGTTTCATCTTTAGTCTATTCCTCTCTCTCTCTCTCTCTCTCTCTCTCTCTCTCTCTCTCTCTCTCTCTCTCTCTCCATCCTGTGGAGTCCAGCAGCCAGCCAACCAGCCAGGCAGCCAGTTGTCCAAATAGTCAAACAAGCGACAATGGAATAACAAGATACCCTTGATACTAATGGAATAAGCAAACTTGGAAGCCGAGCCGAGGCAACTCCAGTAAACTCCTCCCCCTCCCCCTCCCCCTCCCCCTCCCAGACCGAGAAACATGGTTAACTAAAATAGTGTGTTTAAATAATCAAATACGAGATCTCCTTGTTGCAGCTCATCGTCTGGTGGTGGCGATTCCACGTCGCATTTACTGACTTGAGCAACTCGTGAGGGGACTCCAGATAGGAGGAGTTTTGGCTGAGATGCAGGAATTATATAAGAGAAAATGACTGCTTTTACGGATGCCTCAGATTTATTATTATTATTATTATTATTATTATTATTATTATTATGGAATACTGAAGTTAAGCGAATTGAACACCAATTTTCAAGAACTCTGTACTACAGAAGAACATACACACATACACACACACACAAATATAAGTAATATTTCTAGAAATTAAAGTTATTAGAACTGATATGAATGTCGCATTACATATATATATACATATATATAAATATATATATATATATATATATATATATATAATTATATATTTATATATATATACACATATATACTGTATATATAAATATATATATATTTTATACACACATATATATGTATATACATATATATTTATATATATATAATTACATATATATATATATAAATATACACACACACATATATATATATATATATAAATATATATATATTTTATACACATATATATGTATATATATATATTTATACATATGCATATATTTACATAAGAATCTTTTCTTAATAGTACCTCTATCACATTTTAAATATACATTCTAATCCTACCTTTTAATTCACATTCTTCTGCCAAGCGGTATAACCAGCCACGCTCATTAGGAGCACAAAACCCTCACTAACTGAGGTATACTAGCGTGTTAGTTTGGTGTGTATATACACAGGCCCTCAGGGTGTCGAGAGGTGTAGGGGTAACTGTTTCTAAAACCTCACAAAGGAAGTCCATTGACATTCACCTGTTTGCTTTCCTCTTTCCTGCGTTTGAAGTCATAAGGGCTTCATTGTGATACGAACTAGTTGCCTCTCTCTCTCTTTGATTGTCTGTCTGTATGATATGTCTGTCTGTCTGTCTCCCTCTTTCTCTCTGATTCTCTCTCTCTCTTCTCTTTGATTTTCTCTCTCTGATTCTCTCTATCTCTCTCTCTCTTTTTGGTTGTCTGTCTTTTTTTTTTCTCTCTCTCTCTATTTTCTCTTTGACTTTCTCTCTCTATTTCTCTCTCTCTCCCTCTCTCTTTCTCTCCCTCACTCTCTCTCTTTCAATCTGCTTCTAATTTTCTCTCTCTCTCTCTCTCTCTCTCTCTCTCCTCTCATCTCTCTCTCTCTCTCTATTTGTCTGTCTGTCTGTCTCTGTTTCTCTCTGTTTCTCTCTCTCTCTCAACCTGCTTCTAATTCTCTCTCTCTCTCTCTCTCTCTCTCTCTCTTTCTCTCTCTCTCTCTCTCTCCTGTTGTCTCCTCGGATGGACTAATAAGCCTCTGAGACATCCTAATCCTTGTAACTCTCTCTCTCTCTCTCTCTCTCTCTCTCCTAAAATATTTGATCCCAATACGTAGCATGATTGACAGAGGCGAGCAGGTAATTACCAAAATGTATTGTGCCATGAATTCATGACAGCTTTTTGCCGAGATTAATTACATCGTCGCGCCAAAACGCACCGTTCTGCTCTCACCCTCTCTGTCAAACAATATAATCATTAGTTACCAAATTTAAAAAAAAATAGTAATATATGTTTCCAGCGAATATTCTCAGCCTTTCCTTAACGTCTAGATATTATATACTAGTACGAATTTGACAGTACTGTATGGTAAACAGTTTCAGTTCAAAACAACCCACTTTATTTGTCTCTGAAAATATTTTCGCCTCTCATTTAATTATAGAAGAAATTTGACATTGTGGTAAATAAATTTCAGTTCTAAATATCCCACACTATTTCAATCTCTGAATACATTTCGCTCTATTTAATTATAGATATCACATACCATAATAAATTTGTCAGTCTGGTAATTTCAGTTCAAAATATCCCACTTTTTTCAATCTCGGAGTATATTTTCGCTTCTCTGTAATTATAGATATCATGCCAGAACAAATTTGAGTGTGGTAAACAATATCAGTTCAAAACATCCCATTTACTTCAATCTCTGAGTATATTTTCGCTTCTCATTTAATTATAGATATTATATACCAGAACAAATTTGACAGTCTGGCAACAATATCAGTTCAAGATATCCCACTTATTTCAGTCTCAGAGTCTATTTACAAAAGAGAAACTCTGTTCAATTTCTGTACCGAACAGAACAAAGACCTGTCTCGTTCGGACACCCTTCTTCATAACTGCACTTAAGTAACGATTCTAACTTTATTCACGAAGTTAATGAGGTGATTCTCATCCAGGGAAGGGTAGGATTTCTCTCTCTCTCTCTCTCTCTCTCTCTCTCTCTCTCTCTCTCTCTCTCTCTCTCATTAAATTATCTCTTTTTTTTTTTTTACCCCAGTCATTTTTAAAAATCGTAAGTTGGGTAAGGTATTTTATAAGATATATCATCTCTCTCTCTCTCCCACTCCACCAACGCCCCCCCCTCTCTCTCTCCCTCTCTCTCTCTCTCTCTCTCTCTCTCCTCTCTCTCTCTCTCTCTCTCTCTCTCTCTCATCAAATTATCTCTTTTTTTACCCCAGCCATTTTTTAAAAATCGAAAGTTATAAAATATAAATATATACCATCTCTCTCTCTCTCTCTTTCTCACCTTCTTTCTCTCTCTCTCTCTCTCTCTCTCTCTCTCTCTCTCTCTCTCTCTCTCTCTCTCTCTCTCATTAAATTGTCTATATTTTTGCAAGCCATTCCATAAAAATCGTAAGTTGGAAAAGGTATATTTTAAAGTATATCATCTCTCTCTCTCTCTCTCCTCTCTCTCTCTCCTCTCTCTCTCTCTCTCTCTCTCTCTCTCTCTCTCTCCCTTCCTCTGTCTGTCTGTCTGTCTCTCTCTCTCTCTATTCTCTCCCAACTCCTAATTAACAAACGAAGAAGCTGTCAGCTGCAGTCGATGTCGTTATAATGCAGATGCAACTTTCTCCTCGACTTGGGACTGCGTGGCGAAAGACATGCAACTTATTCGTGTGCTCAGCAACTTGATGTGTTTATTTTGATTAGAGCAGTTTGCCAAGTTGCGAATTCACTCGGATTTCAAGTGATCTGTACTGGAGAATGGATGATATCGTATGATAGGAAAGGACCATTGCTTAGTTTTATTTCTATGTGTTTTATTTATGAATTTATTTGCATTTTGCTAATTTTGATAATTATAGTAAATTTTATTGGCTGGGTCGGTAACTTTCTCGATGATTTAGACAGTAGAGAGAGAGAGAGAGAGAGAGAGAGAGAGAGAGAGGAGAGAGAGAGAGAGAGAATGTAAGTCAAAATGCCATGGCATTTGTTATAATTGTAGGATTTCTTCGTAATGGAGAGAGAGAGAGAGAGAGAGAGAGAGAGAGAGAGAGAGAGAGAGAGAGAGAGAGAGAGAGAGAGAGAGAGAGGAGAGAGAATTTTAGTCAAAATGCCATGGTATTTGTTATTATAGTAGAATTTCTTCGTAATGGAGAGAGAGAGAGAGAGAGAGAGAGAGAGAGAGAGAGAGAGAGAGAGAGAGAGAGAGAGAGAGATGAATTAAGAATTAGAGTCAAAATGCCATAACATTTGTTATAATTTTGGGATATTTGCAATGGAGAGAGAGAGAGAGAGAGAGAGAGAGAGATGAAAAATTCTAGCCAAAACGTCACGACATCTATTATAATCGCAGGATCTCTCGCAATAGAGACTTCACTTTGACTTAATGGTCCTCTTTTACGAGAGAGCCCCCCGCCTCCCCGCCCCCCCAAAGAAAAAAAAAGAAAAAAAAAGGAATCCTAATTTAGGACAATTCGGGAAGCCAGGAATGGCTGGAATTAAGTTATCACATCATTCGAAGACTCTCTCTTTCCCCTTTATTGAGGTTTATTGGGGCCTTTGGTCTGGTTTGATTCGTGAAGTTCGAAGAGCCTTGGAGCAGAATTAGGAGGGTTTATGGGACGCTTTTAGCTCTCTCTCTCTCTCTCTCTCTCTCTCTCTCTCCTCTCTCTCTCTCTCTCTCTCTTCATTTCGAAAAAATCCCACAATTCTAACAAACATTACGGCATTTTGACTCAAATTCTTAATTTATCTCTCTGTCTCTCTGTCTCTCTCTCTCTCTCTCTCTCTCTCTCTCTCTCTCGTCAATATGAAAAAATCCCACAATTCTAACAAATGTTATGGCATTTTGACTCTAATTCTTAACTTGTCTCTCTCTCTCTCTCACTCTTCAATGCGAAAAATCTCACAATTCTAACAAATGTTGTGGCATTTTGACTGTAATTATTATCTCTCTCTCTCTCTCTCTCTCTCTCTCTCTCTCTCTCTCTCTCTCTCTCTCTCTCTCTCTCTCTTCATTACGAATAAAATCCCACAATTCTAACAAATGTTATAGCATTTTTGACTTAAATTCTTAATTTATCTCTCTCTCTCTCTCTCTCTCTCTCTCTCTCTCTCTCTCTCTCTCTCTCTCTCTCTCTCTCTCTCTCTTTATTACGAAAAAATCCCACAATTCTAACAAATGTTATGGCATTTTGATTCAAACTCTTAATTTATCTGTCTGTCTGTCTGTCTCTTTCTCACCAGAAGCCTGCAATATTAGCGTCTGTTATTATTTTTTAAATATCTGTACGTTTCTATAGAATTCAGAACGCTTGCCAGATAAAACTCTAACTACGCATTATGGATGTAAATGGTCATCACAGAATTTATAGGTCTGTAGCTAGAAGTGATTTGGCATCTGGGGATGTCTAACTGAACTAATAAGAAACTCGAACTATAAAATAAAATGGCTTCTGTAAAAGCGAATCTTGCAAGTGTAATGAAACCAAGAAGTTGATAATTGTACGCGCTAATAGCGTTAATATCTTCAAGGTATCATTTAGCTTTTAACTGGACTTCCTTTAGTATTATGAGACGTGATAAGTCCACTCATAGTTATTTTAATTGGCCAAGCACATTATGTATTTTAATTTATTGACTGGCATTTTATAAGTAGATGGCGTATTATGAGGTATCATTTTGAAGAAATCTGTTATGATCATGTTCCTGAAAAATCGAAGGTATCAAGAAACTCTCGATAAATGGTTCCAATAATTGATCTCATCTCCAAAAGATATTCGTAAGAAATATTAAATGGTAACTCCTTAACGAGGAAACCATAAGTCTCTCTCTCTCTCTCTCTCTCTCTCTCTCTCTCTCTCTCTCTCTCTCTCTCTCTCTCTCTCTCCCCTGCAGATCGTGTGTGAGGAGAAACATGCCATTGATGATAAACAGCATTTCTCGTCAACGGCGCCACTCGACGTGACCCAGACTCAGGAAAACGGCACTCAAAAGGCAAGTACTTTTCGCCTGTCCATTGAAGGATTCTGTTCCGAGCGGACGATCGTGTAAAACGCGAAAGGGCGGACGTGACGTATAGCTGAGAAAAGTCATGTTGCTTAAACATAAAGAAGAAACTCCCTCGCTATTTCTCATATTTTATGGGTTGAACTCACGTTCGTCTATCTCAATAACACTGTGGGTATGATGGCTTGTTTCTGAATTCCTTTTGTTCTTTTTCTTCATTTTTGACCCCAGTTCCAACTAAATTATTCACCTCCTTAAGTTATGTTTTCTTAACATTTATGGTTTTCTAAGAATTTTCTGGCACTAATTGTTGTTCAGGGAGTTGATTTGACA
Source organism: Macrobrachium rosenbergii (assembly GCA_039081455.1). Taxonomy (NCBI): domain Eukaryota; kingdom Metazoa; phylum Arthropoda; class Malacostraca; order Decapoda; family Palaemonidae; genus Macrobrachium; species Macrobrachium rosenbergii. The sequence continues at coordinate 19,850,930 of JANJGK010000045.1, read as the reverse complement.
AAGAACAGCTGTTTTTGACGCATTATTATTATTATTATTATTATTATTATTATTATTATTATTATTATTATTATTATTATTATTATTATTATTCAGAAGATGAAGCCTGTTCATATGGAACAAGCCCACCACAGCGGCCACTGACTTGAAATTCAAGCTTCCAAAGAATGTGGTGTTCATTGTCTTCGTTCTAAGACCTAAGGTCCTCTATTTGCATCGCTGTGTGAATCTGTTGCTTGATAAACGTGCGGTTGATTTGATTTGATCTGATTAAGAAATTTAGGCCGTCAAGGCAAGCACAGAGGCACTTTCGGCCTTTCAGTGCTCAAGACAGTGAAAAGAGGGTGTTAGAGTGTTGGAAAGCAAGATAAAGAAATCCAGAGTATGAATGAGATGAAGTACAAGGATCGAAAGATGGAACTGGTAAAGAGCCCCCAGTAATAATTGGAGGTTTTGAATAGCAAAACTGAAGAAAAGAAGCGGGAAGGAGGTTAAGTAAAAGGCTAAAAAAAAGTGTGTGCAGCTGGGAGCAGAAAGGACGCCGCAAACACCATTTTATTTAGTAATAGCTACAAGGTACAGCACGGAGGCTTTTGGGGGCGAAGAAATGAGCCCATTTGTTCAGCCAGACACAAATGCTGGCCTGAGTTAACTTTCCGTGAGATACGACTCTGCCGTGAGGCGTCAGAGGTTTTTCGAACCCAAATGGGTGTTCCTGACATAGCGTTTCAACGGCCGTTCGTCAGCCTGTTTTTCACTATGGCTGTTTCAGTTTCAGACTGCAAATTCAGGACAATTTATGAAAATGATGGTAGAAGCCATGATGACAATATGCTCAATATGCTGAAGTTCAATTGACGCAAGCAAAATGAAGGATGCTGATTTACATTCTTAGCTGACATGAACATTACTTGTAAGACAGAAAGACTGCCTGAATAATCTCGGAACACAAGGCAGGACAGAGATATTAATATCCGAGACTTGGTAAAAACATTAGTACTGTAATATCCTTTGTGTCTAGAGAATTCTTCCGGTGCAAATCGACAGAGTTGTTATAGTGTGCCAGTGCCGTCATTGCACCTCATGAGCTGCACTGTAGGCATTACTGAAGGGGTGTCTGCAGCGTCCCTTCGGCCCTTAATTGTACTTCATCTTTATTTTCTGGGACTCTTTCTCTCTATTTCCAATCAGTCCAACTCCTTCTTTTCTCTTTCTGAGGCGCTGAATGGCCGAAAGTGCCTAAGCGCTTGGTTTTACAGCCTAAAACTTCATAAAATAAGCTTCGAAGACGTTGCTACTTTACAATTCAAATTTGAAAAATAATCTTCAAGAAATATTAGAGAGTTGGGAATTTATAATACAATAATAGTTTTTCACAGGCTTTGCAATACAGGTATTTCTCATTCAAATTTGATAACTGACCGTCAAAGGGTATTAGAATGTTAGGAACATATAATACAAAATTCGTTTTTTTTTTCAGGGACATTGAAAGAAACTAATTAGGCCTACTTCAGCAATACAGGTATTTATAATTCATATTTGATAATTGACCGTCAAGAAATATTAGAAAGTTTAGAATATATAATACAAATATAGTTTTTTTTTACAGACATTGAAAAAGCTAATTCTATCCACTTCAGCAATACAGGCATTTCTAGTCTGCAAAACTTTGCGAATCAAAAGCAAGGGAAAACACCTAGGAATGCACTTATTCCCGCTTATTCCGCCCAATCTTCAAAGGGTCTTATTCTCCTCTGTCTTTCGAAAACCTTTCCAGAAATGGAAGTTTGTTTCCGCCTGAATGCAAAGGAGAAATATCGGGTTTACTTAGAGTGCTTTCAACCGTTACCTCGGAATTTATATTAAGGTTGAACCGCCTTCTTTGAAAAAAAAAATAGGAAAACACGTCATCCTCTATTAGTTTTCGATAAACACGGAACCTTGAGCCAACACGTAAATTCAGGGACTTTTGCAGTTTAAGGAAAAAGGTTGCAGATTCTTGCGTGATGGATGTCATAGGGAGTTTCACACAGAGGTTCCCTTATTATAGTCTTGTTCTCTCTCTCTCTCTCTCTCTCTCTCTCTCTCTCTCTCTCTTCACATATAAAGGTCCCTTATAATAGTCTTAGCCTCTCTCTCTCTCTCTCCCTCTCTTTCTGTTTCTTTCTCTCCTCTCTCTCTCTCTCTTTCTCTGTCTCTTCTTTCTGTTTCCCCCTCTCTCTCTCTCTCTCTCTCTCTCTCTCTCTTTCTCTCTCTCTCTCTCTCTCTCTCTCTCTAGCGTTTTCACTTTCAGTCTTGTGGATGTAAATGGTCCTTATTTACTCTCCTCGTGAATTTTATGACGGTGACTCTTCTGAAAGGAAATGAGGCGTGAAGGTTCCTGCTTGCGAAAGGAATTCTGCTTGCGCCTTGGCCAGAATACCGGCGATAAGATGCAGTAACATACAACCGGACGGTTTTACCTACTGGATTTAAGAAACCAGGTTTTTTAAATTGATGAGTAAACCGCAGAATTAATTTTGGTGCGTTTTAATTCCGTATTGATTTTTTTTATTGAGTTCTGGAAGATTGCAGGTCTTTTATCTTTGCGTGCATTTCCGCTCTTAAAATATGCAAAAGGAATGCGTTCATAATTCACTAAATGCACTAGCGTGTGTACTTGTTCTGAGGTATTAAATACCAGAAATGAAAATCGATATTGCCCGTTTTATGCCTTCTAAAACACTGCATAACTCTATCTTTGCTTGCATTTCCGCTCTTAAAGCATGCAAATGGAATGAGCTCATGCATCGCTAAAGGCACAATCGCCGGTACTTGTTCCGAGGCACTAAATACCAGAAATGACCCAACGAGTCCTTTTGGCCTCGGAAACAGGCTCCAGTTTAAACGCATAAAATCAGCTTTTACGCCCACGGCCATATATAACATCCTGAACACACGTCGTTTAAGGCGAACGAAGCGGTCTCTCGCTCTTACTATGTTTTTCTCTTTCTTTTTTGGCGGGGGGCGGTTTGGGGTGGACCTTTCGCTCTCACTATGTTTTGGGGAGGGGGGGAGGGGATGGGAGGACCTCTCAAACGTCATTTGTTCAGTGAGGTTTTTATGGCATCCTTCCAACAGCAGAGACGCTTAGAATTGGCCGTTTAGGGACCCGGAAACATGTCGGGAGGTATTACAAGCTATTACACACCGCGCTTACGAGAGCTGTTTCGAGGCCTTTCTGAATGAATAACGGGCTCCAGGATCCGCTGTAACCTTTAATATTTAAAAAAGAGGGTTTCAAGTTCGGTGGAATTGGGAAATGGGGGTTGTAATAAAGTTAGGAAGGTGTTTGATCGTCAACTGTTTTTCATAGTTTTTTTAGGTGGTGGGAAAAGGGTTTCATATTCTCTTTATCTTTAACATTTCTCCTTTCTCCTTTCTCTCTCTCTCTCTCTCTCTCTCTCTCTCTCTCTCTCTCTCTCTCTCTCTCTCTCTCTCTCTCTCTGTGTAATTTACGTCTATTCATTAAATAATAAGCAAAAACTATTTTCGGGAGGGGTTCGAATTTAGAGACTTATTCTCTCTATCTTTAAGATTAATTCTCTCTCTCTCTCTCTCTCTCTCTCTCTCTCTCTCTCTCTCTCTCTCTCTCTCTCTCTCTCTCTTTTACTCTGTAATTTACGGCTATTCATTGTGTATATGAATAATAAGCAAAAGTTATCGTAAGATCTCTTTTGGTAACATAATTTATTCTTTATTCAGATATACAGTGAACAATAAGGTTTATCCTTTGTCGTCCTTCCTTTATATTTTTGGTCAGTCTCTGTTATGAGACAACAAATACTGACCAAAAATAGAAAGGAGGAAGTACTCGACAAATTTTTAAACTCACTTTGGGAAAGAACCATTTTATTACAAGAACGAAAAAGGATAAACCTCATTGTTAACGCAATAATGGACACCGTTTTCTAGACCCCACAATTTACGTCAGCATTTTATTGCAAAATCATTTCCCGGTCCTTACGCAATGATCAAACAAACAGTGCCATCAAAACTGAAATTGATGAAGCTCTAAGCTTCTGAATAACGTAACGGTTCTGCAATGAGAAGAACAATCCTACTGTTTGGTTGTGATTGAAGCTGAACATTGTAAGACACGAAAAAACTATTTTAAGTGAGGTTTAAATTACTGGGTGTGAGAAATATGATCGGTGATTTGAAAGCTCGTGTCCTGAATAATCAATATTTATATTATATATATATATATATATATATATATATATATATATATATATATATATATATATATATATATATATATATATATATATATATATATATATATGTATATGTATATTTGGCTTTATTTCATAATGTAAAGAACCGATTAACGCCTATCACTCTTAAGTTTGTATGGCATATAATAAATATTTTGCAGACAAATTTTCTAATGAAATTGCAAATCAATTCATTCCGAATAGAAGGTTTTTGTATATGACAATAAATTCTGCAAAAAGTCACTTAAGTCTGTACGATTGTGCGTCCTTCATATTACTAACCTTTTCCATTAAAAAACAAGTAAAAAATGCGCAGAAGTTTCATTGGCGCAATCGAGTTTCTGTACAGCGTATGATCAACGCCACCGAAAACAGATCTATCTTTCGGTGGTTTCGGTACAATGCTGTATGAGCCGCGGCCCATGAAACTTTAACCAAGGCCCAGTGGTTGCATATTCCTATATCGTTGCCAGGAGGCACGATTATGCCTAACTTTAACCTTAAATAAAATAAAAACTACTGAGGCTAGAGGGCTGCCATTGAGTATGTTAGATGATTGGAGAGTGGATGATCAACATACCAATTTGCAGCCCTCTAGCCTCTGTAGTTTTTAAGATCTGAGGGCGGACGGAAAAAGTGCGAACAGAAAAAGTGCGAACAGAAAAAGTGCGAACAGAAAAAGTGCGGACAGACTGCCAGACAAAGCCGGCGCAATAGTTTTCTTTTTCGTAAAAAAAAAAAAAAAAAACGGTCAAAAATATACAATGCAAATAGCGGAGACTGAAACGTGACGTGTATCATTCAGGAAAAAGTTCCATTTTTTCTGGCATAATATAGAGCTGTCGTCACAATTTTTCCGTGAAAGTTTTAACATTTATTTCGGTAACAAATAGTCTGTTATTTCGTCGGTAGAGCACTCTCTCTCTCTCTCTCTCTCTCTCTCTCTCTCTCTCTCTCTCTCTCTCTCTCTCTCTCTCTCTCTTGTTCACTTCGCATAAGATGTTAAGAGCAATTTAAAAACAATGGAAATCGTCTTCTGCTCTTGTAAATAGTGAGAAAATCTTCTCTCTCTCTCTCTCTCTCTCTCTCTCTCTCTCTCTCTCTCTCTCTCTCTCTCTCTCTCTCTCTCTCTCAAAAACATATGAAGAAGTACGCAAGAAGGCATAAAAGTACATATGGATTTAAACAGCAAAATATTAATGGTTGCAATGTTTTTGAAGAGAGACCTCTCTCTCTCTCTCTCTCTCTCTCTCTCTCTCTCTCTCTCTCTCTCTCTCTCTCTCTCTTAGAAGTTCACATGAAGAAGTACACAAGAAGGCATAAAAGCACATATTGAATTTGAACGGACATGATATATGTTTGTATTTTTTTAAACGCACAAAATAAATATATATATTTTCCATACGTATTGATGAAAATATTACCTTTTAAAACAATCTAAGTCTATACTACAAAGAATGTAAAAAAAAAAACCGTCAATACTCGTCAACAGAAAGCTTCGCGCATGCGCAATGACCTCTCAATTACTCCTCGGCCAGAAATATCACTGGACAGATCTTTTCAAATATAATCAATCTTTATCCTCGTGGTTTTATAAAAAAAATGTTCAACAGCAGAAGGCCACATTGCAGCGTGAGTTTATGTGGCGACATCCATTGACTTTTTCTCTATGGGAATGTTTGTGAAGAGAGCAGAACGCTTTACTATTTCCAGAGCTGGTATTGGGTGGAAAAATATTTTTTGATCGCTTAGTTCTTTGGCGCTTATGTCAGCCACAGAATACAGCGGACATCAGGTGGTGGGCAGTAATATTTAAATGGCTGAGTTAACATCTCCCCCTCCCCCCATTTGCTCGAACAGCAAATGCTGTACCCTGAAACCACAGAAACCAAGTGGGGAATGCTTACAGAATTTTTGTTTTTTTTTATCTTGCCAGAACACAACCTTTTGCTAGTCTTCTCAATTCTCCACATATAGCTGGTTATTTGGTTTAAGCTGGTATCACCTCTTTCCTGAGACAATTTGCTTCGCAAATATTCGCTACAAAAAAAAAAAAAACAAAAAAAAAAAATTGACAAGGCCATGTCATTCAGACAATGTCTGGTTGGCGTCCTCCTGTTACATTTCACTGAGCATTCTCGTTTAGATAGTCAGTAATAATAATAATAATAATAATAATAATAATAATAATAATAATAATAATAATAATAATAATACTGACGCAAAAACTTTATGTGATTTAGCGAAGTCTAGAGAATAGAACTGTCTTAATGCTTTTCAGATTTATATTACTGAAGAAAATTAATGCTCTTGGTATATATATATATATATATATATATATATATATATATATATATATATATATATATATATACATACATACATACATATATATATGTATGTATATATATGTATACATACATATATATATATATATATATATGTATGCGTGTGTATGTGTGTGTATGTATGTACGTGTGTACAACAAGATCATTCGCAAACCCGCTTTTGATCCATTTAGCCAGACGCAGCAAACGAGAGCATCCTATAATGATTTCATAGAGAACGGCGAAATTACGAACAACGAGGGAAGTCCACTTGAATGCGCCTCTTATCGAAACGCATTGGAGAGTCAAAGCGGATTTTGAATATTCCATTAATCTCCATCAAAAGGGTATTTTGCTCCGTAGAAAATACCGACGGAGAAAGAAGAAGCTTGTAGATTCATTTCATTTTCATTTTCTCTTCTCGTTTCGTTCATTTTTAGTTTTCTGTAAAAGAAAACTACTGTGCCGGCTTTGTCTATCTGTCCTCACTTTTTTCTGTCCGCCCTCAGAGCTTAAAAACTACCGAGGCTAGAGGGCTGAAAATTGGTCTGTTGATCATCCACCCTCCAATCATTAAACATACCAAATTGCAGCCCTCTAGCCTCAGTAGTTTTTTTTTTTTATTTCAGGTTAAAGTTAGCCATAATCGTGCATCTGGCAACGATATTAACCAGGCCACCACCGGGAAGTGGTTAAAGTTTCATGGCCGCGGCTCATACAGCAATATACCGAGACCACCGAAAAATAGATCTATTTTCGGTGGCCTTGATTATACGCTGTACAGAAAACTCGATTGCGCCAAAGAAACTTCGGCGCATTTTTTACTTATTGTTATTAGTAATAAATTTGAATAACAGTTCATTTTGTTATTAGGAATAGATTTTAATTGACAGTATATTTTTTTATAAAAAAAGATAAAATCGTTGTCGCCGCATTATACAAGAATTCATTGTCGGAACAGGCAAAATAATGCATGCGAGAATATCACCATGCCAAATAAAGGCTTCATTATCTAAAATTTATTACTGATAAGAAAGCGACCTATTATCTGAATTTATGACAGATAGCAAAATGAACTGTTATGTAAATTAATCAGTAATAGTGATTTTTCTGAAAGTGTTCTGTCTGTCCAAAGGCACTGTGACGTTTTCTTGAAATTCATCAGTCGAAATCTACTGTAACGTTTTCTTGAAATGAATCAGTCCAAAGGCGCTGTGATGTTTTCTTGAAATGAATCAGTCCAAAAGCGGTGTGACGTTTTCTTGAAATGAATCAGTCCAAAGGCGCTGTGACGTTTTCTTGAAATTAATCAGTCCAAAGGCATTGCGACGTTTTATTGAAATTAATCAGTTCAAAGGCATTGCGACGTTTTCTTGAAATTAATCTGTCCAAAGGCACTGTGACGTTTTCTTGAAATGAATCAGTCCAACAGCACTGTGACGTTTTCTTGAAATGAATCAGTCCAAAGGCCCTGTGACGTTTTTTTAGAAATTAATCAGTCCAAAGGCACTGTGACGTTTTCTGGAAATTAATCAGCAACAGTGATTTTTCTGAAACAATGCTCTCTCTGTCCAAAGGTGCTGTGACGTTTTCTGATAATGAATCATTAACAATGACTCGTATCGCATTTCTAAAACAAGTTTTCTGCTTGTCCAAAATCACCGCTTCATGTAAACAAAAGAATCTCTGAAAAGTACCGAAATTTTATCAACTGGCAAAGGAAAATACGACTTCTCTGATAATCTAAAACGCGGCCGGTAGCGAACCTGCTCTTCCTCGCCTGCCTACCAGATACCCTCGTTAGGCGCCTAAAATTGAAGGAGAAACACTCGCGGTCGCAATTAGATAAATTCTGGGAATTCCCGACAGCTATCCTAGGACACAATCACATCGTGTCGCATTGTCTCACTTCACGGAGTGGCTACGTCATTCCGTATACAAATTTCGTCTTGAGGACGTGGAAATTCCCGCATTAATTCTCTTGCTTAGTAAGAGAAAATTGTGAAATGTTTCGAGTTCTTGAACTGTCATTAGTTGCTCCTTAAGGGACTTACATCTGAATTCATTTTAGAGATGAGACTACACAGTGTTAAGTGACTCTAGATTCCTGATATCTTTTTTTTTTTATTATTTCCAGGTGGGATATTTCGATATAGCGGATTCGTTGAGCTAAATGAATAGATATTTACTGTTTATATAATATCTGATCATTCCCTTTACCTATGTATCAAAACAAATACAACTTACTGGTTTTTTACATTACAAAGGAACCCTCCGTAGGGGAGTAGTGCCGTTAGTGCACCTCATGCGGCGCACTGTAGGCATATTACTTAAGGTTCTTTGCAGCTTCCTTTCAGTCCCTAGCTGCATCCATTTCATTCTTTTTACTGTACCTCCGTTCATATTGTCTTTATTCAACCTTACTTTCCACCTTCTCCTAACAATCGTTTCATAGTGCAACTGCGAGGTTTTCTTCCTGTTATACCTTTCAAAACTTTTTATACGCTTTTATGCAGCTTGTTCTTTTGTGTGTTTGTTTGTTAGTTTGTCTGGGTCAAATCTTGTAACTTAATTTTCGACGTGTTCCCTTTGTCCGATGGACTTGAAAGTTTTTATGGTTGCTCAATCCTGGTGACAATACAACCTCACATGCTCAGTAGGTCACCAGTGACTTCTGGTGACCCTACAGTGACCTCTCCGAGTATCTCAGGATTTGTATGAAAATCTTCGGATTTTTCAAACCTTCTTTGGCTCGACAGGATAACACGTTCAATTTCGTTAGCTACAATCATATAATTCGGTTACAATTTCTGTCAAAACTAAGAAGTATAAAATAAAAAAATAAAAAAATTTAAACTCGCTTTTATGAAAATGCACTAAAAATTAAAAAAATAATTTTTTGAGAGACCAGGATTTTCTTACAATTAATTACGTTTACAAAAATAATAGCATGGGCGCCAAATTTTATTTTTGTAGGCATGGTTAATTGTAAGAAAATCCTGGTGTCTCAAAAAATTATCTTTTACTTTTCTAGTGCATTTCAATAAAAGGGTGTTTTAAATTTAAAAAAAATATTTTTTTTATTTATTCTTAATTTGTAACCTAGAGCAGTGGTTTTCAACCTTTTTGTGCCCATGGGCCATTTTTGGCATCCTTAAATACTCATGTCCCACTGCCCTTCAGAACTGAGTAATGATGATAACAGAATTATTATAAAACATTTTCAGAACACTTTATTAGTTTTACATTTTTATTCATGGAATTATTTTTCAAAACACTTCGTTAGTTATACATTTTTATCTATGAAAGAAAGCACTGGCCTGCCTTTACTGTAAATGATTTTTCATTTTTTAAAAACTATTTCGGAGATGTCCGTGGCATGGCGCCCCTCAGAACTGCCCATGGCCCACAGGTTGAAAACCACTGTCCTAGGGCTTGGCTTTTGGCCTGAATTTTACATTCCATTCCTTCACATCTCTTTTTTGGAACAAACCAATACGTTGATCGTCTCTCTAACAGTATATCTCATTAAAATAAATATGCTACGTCCTTGATACATCAGTTTTAATAATGCTTTGTGCCTAACCCGACCCACCTTTAAAACCAATGTAAATCTATATTGTTGCAAGAGCAATTGTCATGGCCACTGTTTAACTGAGACTGAAAAATCTCCGGACACTGAATTTTACATTTCGAGACAAAGCTTGACCTGAACATTTAATGGGATAATCCGGTAATAGACGCAGACTCTGTTAACCTTTTCAAGAATCGGCATTTTTGGGGCTCTTAGCCCAATTGGCAGCGTCATTAAATTAGGTTAGCGACGGAACTTCTGCAACACAGCGAATGCAAATGAACAGAAGGATTTGCAATAATGCTTCTGCATTTTTCCCAGCGATTGTTTACAGATTTTCTCCGCTTATTTATTCATCCGGGTCAAGGGATGTCATTAAACCAAAACAAATATTTAAGAATACTAATGAGTTGCGAGGGAAAGGGAGATTAATTATACAAGCTGAAATCACAAGATTTTATTTGATTGTTTGTTTCGCGAAACAAATCACGGTTAATTTAAGGGGTATTAGGAGATTTTGAAAAGATGTTGCTTTCATAATGCTTAGGAATAATTCGTCCCTGTTCAGACGAACTGGCGTATCCCATTTTCTTCAAGTTTTTGAGTTTTCCAGCCAGAGTGTCTCAGTTTTTTATACTCGATAACGTATCAAAATTTTAGCTGTCTGCGTCGTCACATTTTCCACCCAAATGTCCTCAAAATATGAGCTTTTATTATTATTATTATTATTATTATTATTATTATTATTATTGTTATTATTATTATTATTATTATTATTATTATTATTATTATTAAGAAGATGAACCCTATTCATATGGAACAAGCCCACAGGGGCCACTGACTTGAAATTCAAGCTTCCAAAGAATATGGAGCTCATTAGGAAGCAAGAGTAGGTAAAGGGGAATACAAAAAGAAGAGATTCACTCATTAAAAAGAAAAAAAATGAACTAATAAACAGATTAAAATGTATTAAAATGCAAGGAGAATAGGGTTGTAATGCATTGCATCTTTGCTTGAACTAATTATAATAATATCAAAATCTTTGAAGGCCTTTTTCTCAGAGTGGGGAAAAATGGCATACGCCAGTTCGTCGAACTAGGGACGAATCATGAGATTGGTATCTGGCTGCTGCGAGCTGTCAAGACAGTGGTAAGCCAGTGATAAGTCCTTTAGGTAAAACTAGCAACACATCCCGAGTCTAAAAGTGTTTTAGGAATGTGTCAGTCGACAAAATAAGTCCTAGAGACAACTTATTTTTCATATATACAACGAAAATCCCAAACTTACAATATAAGGCAATGAAGAACTGTTATGCAAGGGTCACTATGCGATGGAATTTGCAAAATGAGGCGAATATCAGTTTGCAAAACATTT
>JANJGK010000045.1:19819396-19829396 GCA_039081455.1 Macrobrachium rosenbergii | reverse complement strand
ATTTCAATATATTTTTCTGCAATCAGTATTTTGATTTATTTTCCCGAAATCAATGAATATATTCTTATTTCATTTCTAATATATCACGTGAAACCAGAAAACGCTCCTGACGTAGACATCCAAAAAAATCTTAAAAAAAAAATTTTTAACGAGATGATAATTCAAGAATACGACCCTATGGGGGACATCCCAAAAAAAATCTACAAAAAAGAAAAAAAATTTTTTTTAACGGGATAACAGTTCAAGGATACGACCCTATGGGGGACATCCAAAAAAATCTACTAGAAAAAATATTTTACCCGGATAACAATTCAAGAATACGACCGTATGGTAGACATCCAAAAAAAATCAACCAAAAATAACCATTAAACGGGATAAGAATTCAAGGAAACGATCCTATGGTAGACATAAAAAAAAAACCGTTCTAACAGGATAACAATTTAAGAATACGACCCTATGGTGGCCCTCCAAGAATATCTCCCCCCCAAAAAAAAACCATTTCAACAGGATGACAATCCAAGACAAGAAACAGAACAAAGGGACCTCGCACAATATTGGGCCCCTCCTTACCAAAACGAACCTCATCGCCTCATCCTCGGTGTTTGTACTGCACCGGAGTCCAGATATGGACACAAGGGCCGCCTCCAAAAAAGCAAAAGGGGAAAAAGTGGCTCAAGAGCTTAATTTAAATGGAGGAGGAACATTGTCTTCGAGCTCGCCCTCATGAATATTCTATGGGATGACGAACCAAAGTCTCTCTCTCTCTCTCTCTCTCTCTCTCTCTCTCTCTTCTCTTTTCTCGTCTCTTCTCTATTCTAGCCTCCTCTGGGGTCAGGATGTATCTCGTTCGGGGATGAGTAAGCGGTGGACGAAGTCTCGAACATATTTCCCGGAATAAAAGACGGAAGGAAGATGTATTATATTTGGATTATTGGTCTGTTTGTGTTCTCAATTTTTACGTTAATTATTTTCATCAGATGCTGTATATATACAGTACATGTATTTATATGTGTGTGTATAAATAATATATATATATATATATATATATATACATACATACATACATGTATAAATAAAACAGAATTCCATCAGATATAAGGAACCCATGAATACCGATTTTCTGTAAATTTTTCTCATTCACTATTTGCCTGAAGAGGGAGACAGTTTGGTCTCTGAAATATAGCTTTTACTTTCCACATTTTGGCGTTTTTATGGGTTCCTTATATTTGATTATTTATGTATATATATATATATATATATATACTGTTAATATAGTTATGGTATTCTATTTCATAATGACATTTTTAGAAAACGCTTCACATAACACAACCACAGTGCTGAAGGATTTCTGCGGGTTTTGTTTGTCAAAACTTCTGCATTATTGAAGGTTATGCATTTATAGCCTAACACTGAATTGTCGATTTCAAAACCTAAAGTACAGTGCCTGATTTGACAGTTACTGTATATATATATATATATATACTCGTATATATATATATATATATATGTATATATATATATATACATATATAAGTATATATATATATATATATATATTAGAGTTAAAATTAATTCTTGTCTCTCTTGAGAGCCGATTGGATGTTCCACTGTCTCCCCTGTACCTTCCCAAATTGGTTTAGTTTCGAATTGCGGTCAGGAAGGTATACTTGGGTAGAATCCCCTTTGGCTGTAAATTGTTACTGAGGAATAGTGAATTCAATGTAACTGAATATTTGTTTTATATATATATACATATATATATATATATATATATATATGATATTTAATAATACAAAGTCGTACGTATTCACATCTCATCATCAGCTATTCAATAAATAAATTTTATTCATACACTCTCTCTTTCTCTCTCTCTCTCTCTCTCTCTCTCTCTTGGTGCGCTCTAAATCTTCTCAATGTACTCAACATTAAATTACCTCATTCTGAATCATGTCCTCTTTCTCTCTCTCTCTTTTAATGTGCTTCTCATCTATATCAAAAATATCATGCCTTCTTTTATAACCAACTCTCTCTCTCTCTCTCTCTCTCTCTCTCTCTTTTATTGCGCTTTTGACCTTATCAATGTACTCTTTATCAAAATACAAAATTTCACATACTTTCTTCCTTCATCACCAACTCTCTCTCTCTCTCTCTCTCTCGCTCTCTTTCTCTCCTAGCGTGCCCCATCTCCGTGACCCCTGCATGCAACAGACGTGACCAGATGCCACAAGGCGCTTGCGAGACTCCCAGACGCCCTTTCGAAAATTGCTTCCTGTTAAGCAAAACTTTATTCCCCCGGGAATAAAGTAACAAGACAAGAATAAGCGATAAAGCCTTGATATAGAACTGCTGTTTTCGAATGTTTTCACCGAAGGAGGAGTTCCAGTTTCGTTTTTTGCTTTAGAATGTCGATGATAATGATAGCGACTTTGTTCTTATTATAAACGTTATTATCAGCTTCAAGTGTTGGTATAATGTGTGTCTATAAATTCTATAGAAAGGAAGTGGCGTGTACAGGGTTCGAGCTAAGAAGAGGAAGAAGAAGAAGAAGTAGAATGAGTAGCCTAATAGTAACAGATTTGGGAATAGCATCCCGACAACGGATAATTTTTGCATCGATTCCTTCTGTCATTACAGCGTCAAGTAACTCGTTCAGATGCTTTTATGCAGGTTATCTTCATTATCAGAAATATTCAAATTCGTAATTGAATTGTTTTGCATCAAAGATTCATAAATATGTCATAAATTATATTACTGGAACCAAAGTCTTCAGAACACTTGAACGGTGTTCCTCATCAGTGTTCAAAAACACATGAGGAACAATATTCAGGTGTTCGAAAGTCTGTGTTCCCATTGCTCAAATTTTGTCGATATTATATTTATATATTTATGGTTTTTCATGAACATTTTAACAATTCCTTGGCATATATTTTTTTTTAATGAACAACGATTCCCATTGGTTATAATTCCATATTGGCAATCTATACTTCCGCCTAGACAAACTCGTTCACATGTCTTCTACTACGCAAAACGCTTTTCACGCCTTCGCTCCCAGCATTCAACCTATGTCAGTAATATAATCAATTGAAATATGGACATATTTTTATTGAGTAAATATTCCCACTGGTCCTGATTCTATCTTGCCAGTCGATACCTCCGTCTAGACAAACTCGTTCACACGCCCTTGCTACGCAAAGCGCTTTCATGCTAGCATTCCCTCAGCATCCGACTGCTCATTTCCCTGACATCCAAGGGGTTTCTTGTGCAAATTTGCAGACGCCGCCCTTGCCTGCTGAAATGAGATTTTCCCTCCGGCTGACGTCTTTTTGATTATTCATTAGGGAGATCGAGGCCAGCTTGTTTTCACATGCAAATTGGGAGGTTTTTCTTTTCATGTCTTCTCTTCTCTCTCTCTCTCTCTCTCTCTCTCTCTGTTGCAGGTTGTGATGGTAAATTCTAAGCATCATTGTGGGTGGGGGTCGGGGGGAGAGGGTTCTCTTGAAAGTAGCCGGCAATCTCCCGGGTCATTGAATGTGGTGGCTCTCTCTCTCTCTCTCTCTCTCTCTCTTAATAGTGTGCTATTTATCTTCACAATGCACATAAGGTTAAAATACCACATTCCGAATCATTTCCTCTCTCTCTCTCTCTCTCTCTCTCATACTGGTGTGCTCTTCACCTTCACAATGTACACTGTGTGAAAATACCTCATTCCAGATCATTTCCTCTCTCTCTCTCTCTCTCTCTCTCCGCAATTCAGACAGATAAAAGAATCGTTTGTGATACAGGGAAAAAGTGTTTTAGAAATTCCACGATTGTATAAGTTCGTATAAAAATATTTACTCATTCCTGTGGATTACTCTTTTATCATTAAATTCAGGAATCACAGTTAGTATATTTATCATAGCAATCTACAAATAACTGAGAGAGAGAGAGAGAGAGAGAGAGATTAATATTTCAAGTCAAAATGCCATGACATTTGTTACGACTGTAGGAATAATTCGTAACAGAGAGAGAGAGAGAGAGAGAGAGAGAGAGAGATTAACAAGCCTGGATATTAAAACAGAAAATTCGTAAACACCAGAAATCAGACAAAAATGACTGAAAAGGCTTTAAGGCATCTCATTCTCATAGTTATCACAGTCAAGAGAGAGAGAGAGGGTGTGTTCAGAAACATTATTACTACTTTCGAAGCGGTGCTCTTTGACAGAGCACTGAATATTTGACGAAAGATCATCCGTACGCTCGGAGTAGGCTCTGTATCACAATGTTTTAATACGAGGGCCTCTCATCGACATTAATATGTAAAATCTGTTAACATCAGAACTAATTTAAGCGGTTGAAAATAATCTCAAAGTTTCATAGGTTCGAAACTGATTTAAAACGTTTCACTCACATAGAAATTAGTCAAATCATTGTTGAAGTAAAATTATTCTTATGATTTGCTGCTTAATGTTGCCTGAGAGAGAGAGAGAGAGAGAGAGAGAGATTAAGATTTCAAACCAAAATGCCATGACATTAGTTACAACTGCAGGATTAATTCGTAACACAGAGAGAGAGAGAGAGAGAGAGAGAGACTAAATGAATAAAATGAAATCTAATCCCATGATTCGTAGTTTAAGTCTCGCCCAAGAGAGAGAGAGAGAGAGAGAGAGAGAGAGAGATTTAAAAACATTGCTGAATATTGATACATAAAACTGATAAATTTCAGAAGTCAGACACAAAAGGCTTTAAAACATTTCTCCTCTCAGAAATCACAGGAGAGAGAGAGAGAGAGAGAGAGAGAGCTGCTGTGGCGGTACGGACCACGGTGTAATATATCCTGAAAGTTTGCAAACCCAATATTAACACGAGTTTAGGACCGTGGTCTATCTCACCTTAGCGAATATAAACGAGAAAAGTTTCCACCCGCCTTTTGGAAAGAGAGAGAGACAGAGAGAAAAAGAGAGTGAAAGAGAGAAAGATTCTAACGCAGAAAGAGGCGGTAATGTATGCATTTTATTCAACATGTAAAATCATACATATATTAATTTAATAAAGAGGAATGATACGATAATGCACCGTAGCACTTATATTACGTACCAGTTTATGAGTTTTTTCATACTAAAATACCACATACACACACATATGCATATATATATATATATATATATGTGTGTGTGTGTGTGTGTGTGTGAGTGTCTGTATGTATATATATATATATATATATATGACTTTCACGTACACTAGTGTACTAGTACACTAGTGTAAAATTCTCTCTCTCTCTATCTCTGCTAAACTTTTAAAAACCTTTAATGAAAGTAACATAAAAAATAACAAAGCTTCTCCAGAAAGAAGTCACTTTTTCCTTTCTCCATGAAAGCCAAGAAGTTTTTTTTTATATATGCTTTTATGGTTCCTGCCTAAAAAGTTCCCAAACTTTCATTCAGGGAAGTTAAATGTAAGTTTGTATTTCATTTTTTTACTTAAACGTTTGGAATCATTTCCTACAATAAACAAGTAAAAAAATGCGCCGAAGCTTCTTCAGCGCAGTCGAGTTTTCTGTACAGCGTATAATCAAGGCCACCGAAAATGGACCTATCTTTCGGTGGTCTCGGTATAATGCTGTATGAAACTTTAACCACGGCCCGGTGGTGCCAGAAGCAAGATTATGGCTAACTTTAACCTTAAATAAAATAAAAACTACTGAGGATAGAGGGCTGCAATTTAGTATGTTTGTTGATTGGAGGGTGGGTGATCGGCATACCAATTTACAGGCCTCTAGCCTCAGTAGTTTTGAAGATCTGAGGGTGGAGAAAAAGTGCGGACAGGAAAAATGCGGACGGACAGACAAAACCGGCACAATAGTTTTCTTTTACAGCACTATCAAATATAATATAAAAGTGAAACTATCATGTAATACGACGAAGAAGAATTATTACAGAAACAGAGAAATCGTTTTTTCATTTTTAATCCCGATTTAAGGCCAGGAGTATGAAGTTTAGTTCATAATTGACTTCTATGAAAATATCAAGTGTATACAACAGAAAGTTTGCTGACTTTCGTGGAGAAATAGATAATATTAAATATTTTTTTTTATTGTTCGTAGACAAAAAGCTTTGGTCTCTGTACATTCAATTTTACGCAGCTTGTTACTCGTAATTGAAATGCTATACTTTATTTGCTCTCTCTCTCTCTCTCTCTCTCTCTTAAGCAAGTTCACTCCAGAGTAAATTCATCACATTTATGTTCAATTTAAAAAGAATAATTTTCTCTCTCTCATTCTCTCTCTCCCTCTCTCTCTCTCTCTCTCTCTCTTTCTCTCTTAAGCAAGTTTACTCCAGAATAAATTCATCGCAATTATATTCAACCACGCAAAGAGAATAATTTCTCTCTCTCTCTCTCTCTCTCTCTCTCTTTCTCAAGTAGGTTTACTCCAGAGTAAATTCATCGCAGTAATGTTCAACCACGCAAAGAGAATCATTCTCTCTCTCGCTCTCTCTCTCTCTCTCTCTCTCTCTCTCTTAAGCAAGCTTACTCCATAGTACATTCATCGCAGTTATGTTCAACCACGCAAAGTGAATCATTTCTCTCTCTCTCTCTCTCTCTCTCTCTCTTTGCTCAAGCTGTTCTGGTGCCACCGCACAGCCTTCATTGCAGTAATGGCAGCCGTTGGTTCTCGTTTATGCCATCATAGAGTGCGATCAACAGTAAGAACAGGGCAATGGAACAGCTCTCCAACTCCATCTGCTTATGACATCCAATTTCCCCCGAGACTTGTTTCAAGCTTATTCAATGGCTCCCGAGGAGACAAAATAGAAATCTAGTTTTGGTCACAAGTGATCTCTCTCTCTCTCTCTCTCTCTCTTTCTCACATACACGCACACAAATTATCTCTTTATATCTCACCCTGTGGTTGGCTTTGGTCACAAGTAATCTATCTCTCTCTATCCTTCCCATTTTCTCGCTCTCTCTCTCTCTCTCTCTCTCTCTCTCTTTCTTATATACACACACAAACTTATTCACCATTTCTTTCTCTCTGGCGTTCGTCTTGGTCATAAGTAATATCTCTCTATCTCTCTCTCTCTCTCTCATACACATACACACGCTCACATATTCTATCTCTGTCTCTCACCCTTTCCCTGTGTTGAACTTGTTTTAGTCACAAGCAATCTCTCTCTCTCTCTCTCTCTCTCTCTCTATCTCTCTCTCATATACACATATATTCTGTCTTTTTTCTCTCGTCCTTTCTCTCGTTTGCGTTAGTTTTGGTCACAAATAATCTCTCTCTCTCTATCTCTCTCGCTCTCTCTCTTTCTCTCTCTCTCTCTCTCTCTCTCTCTCTTTCTCTTACACACACACACACACACACACTATCTCTTTCTCTCACCTATTCTCTCTCTTCCTCTAATTTTGGTCACAAATAATCTCTCTCTCTCTCTCTCTCTCTCTCTCTTGTTATCGCTGCTTCTCCTAAATCATATTTCGATATATCTCTCATTAGCACCGACTGAACAATCAGACATGTTTATTGTTCTCAGGAACAATCTCTCCACTGAAGAACCTGTGACTGACTGTAAATTCTTTTTTAAGCTAATCCTCTGATTCACCAGTTCACCTCATTTAGAAACTAATCAACCTCGAAAGGTAAGAGGACTAATTAGGAATTAGAGACATTATGGACCTGCGAAGTGTGGGGAATTGTAGTTACCTTGACCTCCGCGTTCTGGTTAGTCCCTGGGGCCAAAGTAAATTCGTTTTTCTTCTTTTAGGACAAAAAAAAAAAAAAAAAAAAAAAACAATGTTTCAACGTTTTCACATTATTGGGATGATGTGAAGCTTTCCTTGTCACTGTGAAAAAGAATTCGGTGTTCTTAAAATCATTTTTATTTATTTTGAGGCAAATCGTCTTTTACAAATGTTTTCGACGTCTTTTGGGATAATGTTAAGCTTTTCTTGTCATTGTGAAAAATAACTCGGTGTTTTAAAAATGATCTTTATTTGTAAATCGTCTTTTACAAATGCTTTCGATGTCTTTTAGAACAATGTATTTTCCTTGTCATTGTGAAAAATGATTCGATATTCTCCAAATTATTTTTATTTGCTCTTGTTATAAGTAATTTTTTATTAATGGCATCGTTGAATATTTCAGGAGAATTATCAACTACTGAAGTGTTCAGATTCTTACGAAATGGGTTACGTGTATTATTAACTAAATTGTAATATAGAGTGGAAACTAATGTTTTAAGTATTGTTTTAATGTCAGCTGTTATTAATTATTCATTCTGTAAATTACCACTACATATATAATTAAACGTCAGCTTTTAGTAGCGACGGCTGCTACTATAGAATATAAAGATTCTTAACTTGTGTTTACGTTACTTACACATGAAGGCATTTCTCCTGAGAGATGGCTGAAGAGAAGAAACAGTGAAAATGCCGCTGCCACATTCACAAACAAATTGTAACTCATTTTCGTTCAGATGCCATTCCTTGTTAGAATAGCTTCTTCTGCTTTAGACATATCCACATTGAGCTCATCAGCACTGTGTCTACCGCACTTACACACTCTAAAGCCACTAGTTTCAATTTGGCTGAGAATTCAACTTGAGAAACAAAGTCCATTCCTTGTACATTAACTCAGGACTAGCATCTCTTGCCGTAATAGAAGTTTTAATATGAAGTTAAAAAGGCCATCAAATTCATTATTTACATGGAAAAAATGCATTTGCTGACAATAAAAAAACCTCTGTATTCTTGACGAAATTTAAAAGGTCCATAAGGACATTATTTAAAAAAAAAATAAAAAGTTTTCGAATGAAAGACCTTCGCATTTTTCATCACTGGTGAATGTGATCAGGAATACAGAAGTTTGCTATTTGAAATATGTGGTTTTGTCGCGTAAACAGCGTTTTTATGGACCTTTTTAACTTTGTTTTATTAGAAACGTATGGTTTTGTCGTGGAAATAGTGTCTTTATGAAGCTTTTTTAAGCTTTGTTTTCTTTGAAATTTATGGTTTTGTCGTGTAAATAACGATTTTATGGGCCTCTATAATGTGTTATTCGAAATATATGGTTTTGTCGTGTAAATAGCGGTTTTATGGGCCTTTTTAACTTTATGTCATTCTAAATATATGGTTTCATCGTGTAAATAGCGGTGTTATGGGCCTTTTTAGCTTTGTGTTATTCGAAACACTAGCGGCTCGGGGGCGGGGGTGATCTAGGCACGTGTCCCCCACTGAAAAAAAACGACAAAATAATAATATTGAAGATTTAGATAATCATAACATAAATGAGAAATATAAAAATGGGGAAAAATAAAAGAATCTATTACAGAAATAATAAAATTTTGAGAAAAAATGATAACAATTATATATATATATATATATATATATATGAAAAACACTTAGCATGAATATGTTATATATTTCGTTTATTTTAGCTAAGCATTTTTCTTAGAGGTACTCTGGGCAAAGATAAATGGAAACAGTGCCTACGTATTCATCGAGTCAGTGCTGACGAAGGCCTGGTGTCAGTCTGGCCGGCAATAGATTTCTTTTACGGAAAACTAAAAAGCAGCAGAAAATTCCATTTCAAATAAAAGTTCGAATGAATTCGCTTTCAAAGCTGCGGGAACGTTCCAGCAATGTATTCTACCCTTCAGAACTAGAGCAAAAACGATGGAGAAAGCTTTAGAAATTTCCTAAATGCCCTATCGGTAGGGAACATAGAATTAAGGCCAAAAGTCAAGCACTGTGACGTATGATGAGGTCATTCAGGGCTGAATGGGAAAATGAGAGCGAAAAGGTTTGAAAGGTGTAACAGGAGGAAAACCTCAAAGCAGTAGCACTGTGAAACAATTGATAGGAGAGAGTGGAAAGAGAGATTCAAGAAAGAGAATATGAACGGTGGTACAGTAAAAAGGAATGAAATAGGTTGCACCCAGGAGCCGAAAGGACGTTGCAACAAGGAGCCTTAGGTAATGCCTACAGTTCACGGCGTGAGGTGTACTGACGGCGCTACCAC
>JANJGK010000045.1:19802640-19819296 GCA_039081455.1 Macrobrachium rosenbergii | reverse complement strand
AGGTATTGTCTTCCTGCCCAAAATCACTACCTCTCTCTCTCTCTCTCTCTCTCTCTCTCTCTCTCTCTCTCTCTCTCTCTCTCTCTCCCAAGCCTGAAAATACAAAGTCACCTGTTCTTCAATACAACACATAACTTTTAGCTCTGCCTGATTCTACTTCACAGCTGATCAGTGATCGACGATAATATAAACATGTTCCTTTGCCAATAACCCAACGCATGTCTTTTTATTTTATCATTTTTTAATGTTTTCAAAAAGAATTAACTAAAAACCAGATGGTTTCCAAAAGGCTGTCTGGGGGGAAAAGCCATTTTTATTTATCTTTTATTCTTGGGAACTTTTGCTCATGGCTCCTTCTTACTAAGAATCTTTGTATTATGTGTAATATTAACCAGAGAAAACTATACTAAGATACAAGAACGCCATCAGGTATATATCTGACATTAGGAAGTTTGTAAATCTGTCCAGGATATGTTTTATTTCTCTTTGAATTTATCTTTAGCTAAACATTGGGGGATATTGTCTATTTATTTCATTGTAGAATCTTATGTGCTCTCTTGGACAGTTTATTTTAGAAAGTCCTTTAAGTTCCATTATTTTTATTCACCCGTAACTGGTAAATATATCTATCAAGTGTTTAAGGGGCCAAGAACCTAGAGTTTTGAGCGTGTTTTTCAGAGTTTCAGAACATAGCCTAGATATATCTTGGCCAAATTATTTCAAGAATTCCTTGAAGAGCTATTATTTTTATTCACTTATTAGCTGTCTATATATCTCTGAAGTATTGAAGGGTCCAAGAACTTAGATTTGAGAGCGTGTTTCCCAAACACAGCCGAGAGGTATATTCTAAATATTCCTCAACAATATTCAAGCTGATAAACAACCTAGATTTGAGGACGTACTTCCACGAACATAGGCGAGAGATATAGACAACATTTCTCATCAACATTAAAGCTAATAAAGCATTGCGCATGCGCAGGAATTTCTCTGGCCTTTGAGGATACAAAATCAGAATAGAAAACAAGGCAACTCCGTCAATATATCTCCCAGTTATCAAGGAACCAAGGACCTATAGATTTGAGAATCTGTTTCCTAAACACAGACCGGAGACATCAAAATATTCCTCAACAACACTCAAACGGGGTAACGCATTACGCATGCGCGTGATCTTCAGCGGGCCTTTGAGGAACGAAAGTCAGAGAAGAAGACAAGAAAAAACCGAAGTGGTTTTTTGGGAGGCGGGGAAGGCCTGGCAGACGAAAACCGAGACGAAATCTCTCAAAGTAAGACGAGAGATGCTGCTGGTTCTACACTTCGATATCTCTTTCGCCCGAGACTGGAATACATTTGAATTCGAATGAGCCCGGGAAGGAAAAAAAAAATAGATATATTTTCTATTCTCCTTTACTTCTTCTTCTTCCTCTTCTTCTTCTTCGGAGATGAAAGATGAGGAGGTTCCATTTGGACGCTATAAAAGCCACCGCACACGGTTCGCAGTTCGAGATACATATGTTATTCGTTATGTAACGGGCAGAAAAGTGGTGAGGATTTCGGAGGTGTGTAGGTGGGTGTATACATACACATACACATACACACACACACACACACACACACACACACACATATATATATATATATATATATATATATATATATATATATATATATATATATATATATATATATATATATATATATATATAAGCATTAAGCTACAAATGTCCTTTAATATCTAATTCGCTCTACGTCGGAAATAATATTATATTTCATATAATGTTACCCGAAGGGGATTTTTTTTAGTTAATAATAAGTTCGTCGTCTTGTGGGCTCGAACCACAGAAGACAAGTACTCAGGACTACAGTGACGCGCATTAAACCACGCGGCCATCAATTTCATCTTCGTTTCTGCTAATCAAAAAATATTTCTCTATCATTTCCCGACCTATAAGGGCAACGAGGTCTTAATGACGTAACATAACCCCAATAATATTTCACCAAAGGGCAAATAATAAAAGAACCAGTAAAAAATGCGCCGAAGTTTCTTCGGCGCAATCGAGTTTTCTGTACAGTGTATAATGCTGTATGAGCTGCGGCCCATGAAACTTTCAGCCACGGCACGGTGGTGGCCTGTCCTATAGCGTTGCCAAACGCACGACCATGACTAACTTTAACCTTAAATAATATAAAACTTAGTGAGGCCAGAGGGCTGGCATTTGGTATGTTTGATGATTGGAGGGTGGATGATCAACACACCAATTTGCAGACCTCTAGCCTCAGTAATTTTTAAGATCTGAGGGCGGACAGAAAAAGTGCAGGCAGAGAAAGTGCGGACAGAAAAAGTGCGGGCAGAGAAAGTGCGGGACAGAAGAGTGCGGGCAGAGAAAGTGCGGGCAGAAAAAAGTGGCGGCAGAGAAAGTGCGGACAGAAAAAGTGCGGACGGACAGACAAAGCCGTCACAATAATTTTCTTTTACAGAAAACTCAAAAGGAGAATAACCGTAAAGAGGCAGCGTGTCCACACACTGGGTATTTTTGGCTGTTTCATTTCGAAGTGTCACGCGGTGAAATCAAAACCCATAAATTCGCCGAGTATGACACCTAGGAACGTGAGACCAATTCCAGATCTTGAAAGGGTCCTTTCTGTCCCCCCCCCCCCCACACACACACACACACACATAGAGAGAGAGAGAGAGAGAGAGAGAGAGAGAGGAGACGAGAGAGAGAGAGAGAGAGAGAGAGAGAGAGAGAGAGAGCAGCTAGCTCTTTGGGTCAAACATGACGCCTCGTAATTTGGATAACGTTTATTTTGACTTTATATATTTGTTCATGTGTGATACCAGAGTCATTGAAACTGGTACTACAGTACTGTTTGTTCATGTTGCATACCATAGTCATTGCCCTTGGTACCAATATATATATATATATATATATATATATATATATATATATATATATATATATATGATCTATATATAATATAGATATACATATATATATATATATATATATATATATATATATATAATATATACATGCATACTTACATAAACAAATAAAATTGTAAATATAGACAAACAATTCTCTAGACTTGGAATGTAATCTTGCCATCAGTTCAGTCACTTTTAATAAGGGAAGAAAAGAACTTTTGTGTCGATACCGAAGGTATTCTCACGAGAGAGAAAAAGTTAGGCGAATTATATTCCTCCTTTTATGAAGTGCTGGCCTAACCTCCTTGTAGTTTTCGTAACGACATGTCTTTTTGTCTAGAAAGAGTTTGTCAGTCCATATTATGATGGTATTTATAATTTTGGTATTGATCTGTCAAGAACCAATTCGATAACCATTTTATAATTCGAAATATTTCATATATCCATTCTTGTATAACTGACTCACGAAAATATGGAACGTGATGAACACATAAATAAAGGCAATACCACGATGGAAAGAGTAGGAGGAACCACTAAAGTCGTAGAACTATCAAAGAAGGCCCAGGAAAGAAGACTGCGGTGGTATGGCCATGTGGGGAGGAGAGTGACGCAGATGGAGGTGTCTGGTGGGAGAGAGAGCGAGAGGAACACCAAAGAAGCTAAGAAGGTGGATGGGTGTAGTCAGAGACGACCTGAGAGACAAACAGCTGTCACAGGACGATGTGTTTGACCGAGCCAGGTGGAGGAGGAAAGCTTTCAGAAACATCGACTCCACATACAAGTGGGAAAAGATGACGCAGAGGAAGAAGAAGAAGAAGAAGAAGAAGAAGAAGAAGAAGAAGAAGAAGAAGAAGAAGAAGACCAAGATGGAAAGTGGAATAGCGGAGTGGTGCAAGGAGGCCTTTCGACTTATTTCAGTCTGCTTAGTAAAACAGTAAGTCAAAAGGCCCAGCACCACTCCGTTGTTTCACTTTCCTTCGTGATATTGCCTTTATTTATAACCATTGTTATGTGAAATATAGTATTTGTTTGGAAGTATGGCAAATAAATTAGTATATTTAGGGCATGACACAAAAATGTCTAGTGTTTTCAAGTTGAGTTTATGAAAGTTTTTATGTCAAGGTTAAGCAAAAATATCTTTAAAAGAACCAACTTAAGAACCATTTTATAATTATATATGTATATATATATATATATATATATATATATATGTATATATATATATATATATATATATATATATATATATATATATATATATATATATATATATATATATATATCTTTATATCGAATATAAATTTGCTAGGGTAAATAGCAAAATAAAAAGGAAAGAAAATGCCTATACTTACAACATGACACAAAAAGTCTACAGTGTTTTCAAGTCAATGAAAGTCTTTCCTCTGGTCGAGAAAGAAATTTCTTACCCAAGAGACGAAGCAGCCTTTGAGGGAACTATGGACACTCGTGAGAAACCCCCACGTAATAGGAAGAACCTTCACAGAGAGAGAGAGGAAAAAAAAGAGATGGCCAAAGGTCACGGTTACTTTTGTAAAAAAGAACTAAGTTTGGAATGTTAAGACATCGGTTTTCTCGTCTCACTATAGGTACGCTTTTCCCCTGTCCTCTGTTTTACTCTGTTGCCACAAGGTTACGTGCCTAATATATATATATATATATATATATATATATATATATATATATATATATATATATATATATGTATATATATATATATATATATATATATATATAACTGTATATATATATATATATATATATATATATATATATATATATATATGTATGTATGTATATATATATATATAAAGACAAAATCCATGAAGGAAAGAGAAACGCTGGAGTGCTGCAAGGCCTTCCGACTTGTCGTCCTTTACTTAGTAAAGGACTGGAAGTCGAAAGGCCTTGCAGCACTCCATTGTTTCTCTTTCCTTCCTGGATTTTACCTTTATTCATATATTCATCACCTTCCATATTTTCGTGATTCTGTTATACACACACACACACACACATATATATATATATATGTGTATATACATATATAAATCACTTGTCAAACTATTTGTATATTGCGAAATGTCTTTGTGTTTCTGTAAAGCTTCACACGCACACATTCATGAACACACACACACAACACATTTAATTTTTGTCCTTTACCCCTGACCTAAATGTCTAGTTTAAAAAAAGTAGCTTTAACCCAAACTATCATTCTAGAAAGCCGAATGAAAGAGAATTATCTGTCAGAGATCCAATTTAGAGCAAAAAAAATATATATATATATATATGTATACCTAAGCATCGTGATGTTACCATCATCAATTCTAGGGAACAATTGTGGGTCGCTGACAAATGGACCCCAATACATTTTAACCAGTCTCCCATCATTTCAATAAAAGGGGGAATGAGACATCGTCTTCTGGTCTTTATTCATTGTCGACTGAAAGGCTGAGTTTCTATATTTCTCGTGAGCTCCTGTGGGGCCAAAATTTGGAGACAAACCAATCATTGAACAATATTAAGAAAGCAAGTTAGCAGACGACTGGATGCAGTTCGAAACAAAGTGATGTATTCATGGATATGTGTAATATATGTATATATATATATGTATTTGTATATATACATATATCTACATATATACATATATGTATATATATATATATGCACCGAATAACTTCTCATTTATAATAATTCCCTTTCGGTGATATTCACGAAGTAGAACGAATTGGATATAAAACGACATTTGTAGATTAATATTTCGGTATGTACAATGTCGCGGTGATATGATAAAAATTCATACCTATAAACACACACACACACACACACACACACACATATATATATATATATATATATATATATATATATATATATATATATATATATATATATATATAAAGGTACTCTTTTCTCACACTGTAATCTACTCTAGCCTACTGTACACACTGACTGTCTGTCAAAACTGCTTTTTTCTCCATTACACCTATTTCTCACAATTCATCGGTTACAATTCTCCCTCACCTTTTCATATTTATTCTTCCTCTCTCTCTACACCCGTAATCCAAAACGAATTAGGCCCTCGACTAAACTTAGATGTTAAATTGTGAAAAATATGACGGAAGAGTTTTATCCAGGGCTTTGCATACGAGGCTTTGAACGCCAAGATCTATTTTCAATTACGAGATCTGTCTACGTCAAGCCAGCGGAAAACTCGATTACAATTTCCTTTTCTTTCTAGAGCCTCGGTTCCCTAACTGAAGTCCCTCTGGTATATTTTGATTGCAGATTTCTTTTATCCAGCTGATAAATTGACAGAGCAATAGACAATATAATTCACTGATTTCGCGACGTCTTTGAAATTCTCAAATATCTTTTAAACTATTGTTCCCGCTTTGTCTGTCAGTCCGCACTTTAGTCTTTCCGCACTTTTTTTCTGCCCGCACTTTTTCTGTCCATGCTTTATTCTGACAGCACTTTTCCTGTCAGTACTTTATTCTGTCCGTACTTTTTCTGTCCCTCATCAGATCTTAAAAGCTACTGAAGCTAGAGGGCTGCAAACATACCAAATAGCAGCCCTCTAGCCTCATTAATTTCTATTTTATTTACGGATGAAGTTTGCCATAATCGTGCTTCTGGCAACGATATAGGACAGGCCACCACAGGGGCGGGGTTAAAGTTTCATGGGTGGCGGCTTATACAGCATTATGCCGAGACCACAGAAAGATAGATCTATTTTCGGTGGCCTTGATTATAAGCTGTAGCGGCCGTACAGAAAACTCGATTGCGCCCAAGGAACTTCGGCGCATTTTTTCTTGTTTTTTTTTTTTTTCTTTACAGCTGACTTATCACGATATGTTCTTGTTCACTGGAGACTGAACGAGAAAATTTAACCCCCGATTCCTGAGCGATGCAAAAAAAAAAAAAAAAAAGAGAAAACAATTCTTTTTGAAACTGATTGGAAATTGTAGACATTTGTCTCGCAGAAAGTTTCTGTTGTCAAACCTGATTTTGCTGCTCCTGTTCGCATGTATTCTGAATGATTAGACATAGTGACATGTATTATTGTATCTGTCATATTATTATGGCACTTTATATTCCAGAGAGAGAGAGAGAGAGAGAAGAGAGAGAGAGAGAGAGAGAGAGAGAGGAATTCTGAAGATTATAGGAGTATATACATATATATATATATATATATATATATATATATATATATATATATATATATATATATATATATATATATTATATATGCATATACACATATATACATACACACTCTCATATATATATATATATATATATATATATATATATATATATATATATATATATATGCATGTGCTAGGCCAGTCAGCTAAAACTGACACTTACTGCTGTAAGCGTCCTTACCTGGCACTTCCTGGCCCCAGGGGGGCATCAATGGCATAGAATACTAATGCACTATATCCCGAGGCAGAGAGGGCCCTTTGTGTGAAAGGAAATATCCACTAAATGGAATGTAAGCCTATCAGTATTAAGGTCAATGGTTGTAGCCAACGACAAGTTAGTTGGTTTCTTATTATTATTATTATTATTATTATTATTATTATTATTATTATTATTATTATTCAGAAGATGAACCCTATTCACGCGGAACCAGCCCTCAGGGGCCATTGACTAGGAATTCAAACTTCCAAACAATATGGTGTTCATTGGGAAGAAGTCAAGACTAAATATTGTATTGAAAGTATTTTTCAAGAGTTGTGGTCCTAAGTAGGTCTTATTAGTGGGAGGGGAGAGGGGGGGAAGGGGGAATGTTCCCTAAATAGTAGATGTGCTTGTTCCTCTGAGGAGAAGGGAGTCAACCTCTTTTTTTTTTTTTTTATTCCCGTTGGAGGCCTATCGATGAATTTATTGGAAATTGTTCCGCCGTGCATAGTGTATCAATTACCAAGTAGGCTTAGATTAAATATACATTATATATATACATATATATATATATATATATATATATATATATATGCGTGTGTGTGTGAGTGTATATATATATATATATATATATATATATATATATATATATATATATATATATATATATATATATAAGTATTTATATAATTTTATATTTCCGTAGTTCGCACATCATAGTGTATCAGCTGGAACTAAAATTAATAATAATAATAATAATAATAATAATAATAATAATAATAATAATAATAATAATTATTATTATTATTATTATCATTATTATTATTATTATTATTACTCAGATGATAAACATCACATGGAAGAAGCCCACAAAAGGGGCCACTGACTTGAAATTGAAGCTTCCAAAGAAAAAAGTTTTCATTAGAAAGAACTAACAGAAAGTAATGGGAAATACGGGAAGAAATCACTGATTGAAAAGAAAATAAAGATTACTAAATTAATGAAAAAATACAAAAAATGGTAAGTAAATTATTAAAGCACAAGAACTGTATTAGGGTAACATGCTCTGCATCTCGGTTGAATTCTTGAAGTTCCAACTGCACGACCTCCTCAGGGGAAACTGTTCCACAGTCCTACGCTGTGAGGAGGAATAAAGCACCTCTGGAACTGCGAAGTTCCAGAGGACAGCGAGGAGCATTTAATAAGGAAGACATTGTCCAGCAAAGAATAAGTCTCAGCATGTAAACATCTGGTCGCGTTATCCCCCTGCATTTTTTAATCTTCTCGTACGGGACACTGGCTCCCAAAAACAAGGAAAATCCAGAAAAAACGCCGAAGAAAAGCTAAAGCAATGGATGAAAAGGCCGTCTGGTGCTGCTGGAATGTGTTTACTAGGTTTAAAGGCCCCAGTCACGTTTCGCGCCGCCCGTAAACGAGCAATGAAGTGTGCTATTACTACAATGGAATGTCGTAAACAACGAGCCACCCCGGGAGACGTAAGGGAAAAGAGGTCACGATGTACGGAAGGATGATAATCTAAGGCATGTCGAGCGAGCGAGAGGTAATCGACGGAGGGAAATGAGTCCAATTTCAAAAGAGGGGTTTTTTTTTTTTTGGTCATCAGAAAGCTTCTTTTGCTCATGACTTTCCCCCAGCGCTGAGACGGGTGCGGGAAATGAGTTGAATTTCAAAAGAGTTTTTTCTGTCATTAGAAAGCGGTTTCACTCATGGCTTTCCCCCAAGCAAAAGAGAAAGTGCTGAGACGGGTTCTGAAAATAAGTCGAATTTCAAAAAGAAAGTTTTCATAGGGGGATATCGGAAAGCTGTTTTGCTCATGACTTTCCCTCAGCGAAAGAGAAAGTGCTGAGACGGATGCGGGAAATGAGTTTATTTTCAAAAGAAAGAGTTTTTTTTTCTTATAAGAAAGCGGTTACACTCATGACTTTCCCCAAGCAAAAGAGAAAGTGCTGAGACGGGTTCTGAAAATAAGTCGAATTGAACGCATCTGATAAACATATATTTGCTAGTGGGAAAACTTTGGTAAAGCGTGGCTTTAACCTGCTGGAATCATACAACCAAATACACAATTACTTTATGTTACCTTTAAATCATCAAAACAATTGTTGTTTTGCTTAATATGTAAATCAACAAAACAATGGTGTAGTTACCGTGGCTATATTTACATTTAGCAAAGATTTTATTCATTTATTATTCATGCATCAAAAATAACATTACTTTATGTTGCCTTTAAATAAAAAAACAAAAACAATGGAGGGGTTACCGTGTTTATTTTTACTTTTAGCAACGATTTCTTTTATTCATTATTCATACACCAAAAATAACATTCACATTAGGTTACCTTTAAGTCAATTTACATTAATTTATTCATTATTGTTGCACCAAAAATAACATTACTTTTGGTTACCTTTAAGTCAGCAAAACAATGGTGGCCATATTTACACATAACACAGATTTTATTTAAGGGAAAGCTGTAATCAGTTATGAAAACAACGAGAGATATGTAAAGAACAATAACAACGACAAATATTAATAAGGAAAACGTATGAAACGTTGCTCTGGATCATCTGTAAATCAGCAATTATAACATTACTTTAGGTTACCTTAAAATCAACAAAAGACTGGAGAGGTTACCGTGGCTATATTTACCTTTAGCAACGATTTCAATTATTCTCAAGCAACAACAGATATAAAATAAAACGATAACAACATATATGAATAAGGAAAAAATGATAAAACATTGCATTGCCTTATCTGTAATCCAGCAAAACAATTGTGCGGTTACCTAGATTATATTTAACGTTTAGCTACGATTCAGTTTATTGGAAAGCAACAATGAAACCTAAAATAAAACAATAACAACATAAATGAATAAAGAAAAATGTTAAAACATTGCATTGCCTTATTGATAATTTAGCAAAACAATTGTGCAGTTACCGAGATTATATCTAAAACATTTAGCAACGATTTAATCTATTGCAAAGCAACAGCGGACATAAAATAAAACAGTAACATCATATACGAATCAAGAAGAAGTGTAAAACATTGCATTGCCTAATCTGTAATTCAGCAAAACAATTGCGCAGTTAGCGAGATTATATTTACATTTAGCAACGATTTAATTTATTGGACAGTAGCATCGGACACAAAAGAAAACTATAGCAACGCGTATCAATAAAGAAAACGACGCGAGGATTATCTGGCTTCTAGCTCCAACATTCCTTCCTTCCTTTCTTTCTCTCCTCCAACCTTTCGGGTTAATCCGGCGAACATTTCGGGAGAATTTTCAGCGGCCATTACCACGTCGGGCCGTTGATCGTAATCTAATTCCCAACACCACTTTTCTCATCCCGCGAGAATTCTCTTCGAATTCCCAACAGTGTCTCTCGACACAAGAAAAGATGTGTGTGTGTATGTGTGTGTGTATGTGTGTGTGTGAGGGCTTTGGAGAGAGAGTGTGAGGAGCGAGCGGCTGTCTCTCTCTCTCTCTCTCTCTCTCTCTCTCTCTCTCTCTCTCTCTCTCGTAGGCTGTGAGGACTGAATGACTGAAGTGTTTAGATTGGGTACTTGTGTTTTAATATGCATGATGGCCTCTCTGTGTGTATCTGTTTGTTTAATATGTATATATGTATGTATATATATATATATATATATATATATATATATATATATATATATATATATATATATATATACATGTACTGATAAGAATAATAAATTATTTGCATAACGATAAAAACTAAACTCTAATTTTAAGATTCCAAGAGAACTTCATGAAACACGGGAGAAAAATTCTCTATAAGAATATTCATCATTTAAAATCAAAGTTGGAGAATGGAAGTAAAGCAGAAAGCTTTTAAAGAGTGGGCGCAGCTAGGGGCCTTCGGAATGCCTAAAGTGCTCCACGTGAGGTGCATTGATGGCACTACACTCCTACGGGGAACAGGAAATAGGAAAACGTTTCTAGTTCTTTCATGTACATGATTTTTGTTGATTTTTCGTAATTTAGTAAATTTAGGACAATATACCTAAAATCAGGATTAACAAGTAAAAAATGCTCCGGAGTTTCTTCTGCGCAATCGAGTTTTCTGTACAGCGTATAATCAAGGCCACCGAAAATGGATCTATCCTTCGGTGGTTTCGGTATAATGCTGTATGAGCCGCGGCCCATGAAACTTTAACTACGGCCCGGTGGTGGCCTGGTCTATACCGTTGCCAGACGCACGGTTATGGCTAACTTTAACCTTAAATAAAATAAAAACTACTGAGGCTAGAGGGCTACAATTTGGTAAGTTTGATGATTGGAGGGTGTATGATCAACATTCCATTTTGCAGCCCTCTAGCCTCAGTAGTTTTTAAGATTTGAGGGAGGACAGAAAAAGTGCGGACAGAAAAAAGTGCGGACAAAAAAAGTGCGGACAGACAGACAAAGCCGGCACAATAGTTTCCTTTTACAGAAAACTAAAACGCAGTTGAATACTGTCACATAATATTTTTTATTTTCGTTTGCGTCCCAAGAAAGTATCTTGGATAAGACAGGACGAAATAGGTACATAAACCTTCAATCCATGATGGCTCTCCAAAACATACCCCCTCCCTCCTCCTATCCTCGCCCCCCCAAAAAATAAACGAACCAAAAAACCTTTCCCCCCAAAAAAATAAACCAAAAAACCTTCCCCCCAAAAATAAACCAAAAAACCTTTCCCCCAAAAAATAAACCAAAAAACATTTCCCCCAAAAAATAAACAAAAAACCTCCCACCCAAAAATCAACAAAGAAGCTTCTCCCTCAAAAATAACCCAAAAAACCTCCCCCCACCAAAAAATAAACCAAAAAACCTTCCCCCAGAAAATAAACCAAAAAACCTTCCCCCCAAAAAACAAACCAAAAAAACCTTACCCCCCAAAAATAAATAAAAAACCTTTCCCCCCAAAAAATAAATAAAAAAAACTTTCCCCCCTAAAAATAATAAGCATTGTCTAAGCAGTCTGCGAGAAAACCCTCCTAAAGCGCAATATGATATAACGTCCCTTCTTCAAGAAACATCAGAACTGCAATTTAAAACGTCATAAAACGTAGCTCAGGAGACTATTTTCTCTTGTCTTCCAGGAGACTCAACTCACGCCTTTGCCAAATAAAGGAGACTGGCTTTTGTCGTCGTCGTCTCTCTCTCTCTCTCTCTCTCTCTCTCTCTCTCTCTCTCTCTCTCTCTCTCTCTCTCTCTCTTTCCGGGTGAGTCTGGGCAACGGGTCTGGAAAACACTTCACTCATCTTCAAATCTGGGGGTTAGGACCTATTTTTTCTTCTCAATGGCCAAGGGAGCAGAGTCAATATTTTTTGCTTGGTGTAAAGGTTGCAGAATTCATTTACCCTGATCATTAATATTTCTATGTATTATTATTATTATTATTATTATTATTCAGAAGATGAACCCTGTTCGTTTGGAACAAGCCCACCATAGGGGCCATTGATTTAAAATTCAAGCTTCGAAAGAATACGGCATTCACTTGAAAAAAAAAATGTAACAGAAAGTGTTGGAAAATACAGAAAGAAGAGATGAGTTATTAGAAAAGAAAAGAAAAGAATATATATATATATATATATATATATATATATATATATATACATATATATATATACATACATATATATATATATCTATATATATATATACATGTATATATATATATATATATATATATATATATATATATATATATATATATATATATATGTGCCCACACATAGATCATGATTAAAGCAAATAATTATACTGATAAAACAGATTTCTCCACCTGCGTACAACAATTATGTATTTAACTGCAAATTATTTTTCACTTTGAGAAAAAGTTCAATGACTTATACCTTTCACAAATATCTCCATCTTCGCTCTCTCCGTATCTCGTCTCGTTTTTCAAAAGCTTAAAATTACTTTTCATACACAGAACATCCAAAACTCCTTGGTTCCAAATGTCCGTATAACAAAACATTTACCATAATTTTTTAGTTTTCTGTAAAAGAAAACTAGCGTGACTGCTTTTTCTTTCCGTCCGCACTTCATTCTGTCCGCATTTTTTCTGTCCGCCCTCGGATCTTAAAAACTACTAAGGCTAGAGGGCTGCAAATTGGTATGTTGATCACCCACCCTTCAATCATCAAACATACCTAATTGCAGCCCTCTAGCCTCAGCAGTTTTTATTTTATTTAAGACTAAAATTAGCCATAATCGTGCTTCTGGCAACGATATAGGACAGGCCACCACCGGGCCGTGATTACTTTCAAGGGCCGCGGCTCATACAGCATTATACTGAGACCACCGAAAGATAGATCTATTTTTTTTTGTGGCCTTGATAATACGCTGTAGCGGCTGTACAGAAAACTCGATTGCGCCGAAGAAACTTCGGTGCATTTTTGTATTTGTTTATCCACGTTGCCTGCTACAAATTGTTTTTAACTGTCAGTGCAACTCTTCTTCACTTAGTCAGGCATAATGCATGTTTATTGGCATTTGAAACTATGAAAGCATTTCAGTAAAAACGTTTAAATAATAATTTTTTTTTAATTAAGAGGCTTTGGGGAGTTCAATGAAGGGGGAAAATTACTCCATTAACAGGATGAAATTATGTTTGACATCTCTCTCTCTCTCTCTCTCTCTCTCTCTCTCTCTCTCTCTCTCTCTTTCTCTCTGTCTGTCGTCTCCCGTCTCCCTCCTTTTTGTCTCTGTCTGTCTGTTTGTCTGTCTCTCTATATTGCTGTCTCCCTCCTCCTCCCATCTCTCTCCCTCTCTCTCTTCCCCCCCTCTCTCTTCCTATCTCTCTTCCCCTCCTCTCTCTGTCTGTCTGTCTGTCTGTATCTATCTCTCTCTCTCTCTATCTATCTATCTATCTATCTATCTATCTATCTATCTATCTATCTATCTATCTATATATATATATATATATATATATATATATATATATATATATATATATATATATATATATCGCTGTCTCTCTTCCTCCTCCTCTCTGTCTGTCTGTCTGTCTCACTCTATATATATATATATATATATATATATATGTATTGCCATCTCCCTCCCTTCCCTCCACCCCCCCTCTCTCTCTCTCTCTCAAATAAGGCGGGGGGTTGGGGGGGCGGGCTGGAAACTCGCTCTAAACCCCGAGAATAATTCATAAGCCTGTAATGTCGGAACTCTTCAAGGTCGACTTTGGTCGGCTCTCCGGCGTTCAATCTCCGCTTTGTTAATTCAAGAGACGGCTGATAAATTCATTAAGATGTTCCACCGGTTAAAAGCAGCAGAGCGGGACTGCGTCGAAACAGTAAGTCCAAACACTCCCTCTCCGGGGGAACCGGATTAAATCGTAATCCAGGAGTCTCTGCTGGAAAGGCGGAGCTATACTAGTATTTCTCCGGCAGGCTGTTCTGGACGGGGCATTTAATCAGGTTCATAAATATGAGATGGAATACTGTAACGGGTTATTGTTTGATCGCTTGAAAAGGTATTCTGGTTTGGTTTAAACATTAATCAGCTGCGAGTTGGCTTAACGTTATTAGGGGGTTTGGATGATCTGGTAGGCATTTTATTAGATATTATATTGGAGAAACCTAGACTCAGTGTAGATAGCAGTTCCCATCTTCTATTACATGTTTGAATATTTTTTATATTGTAAATAGCTTCTCGTACTTTGTAAATATTATTGTAAATAATATTTTAAAGTGTTTTTAGCACTTTTGATAATTTTTATACTTTTGATATATTTTCACCATTTATGTATACTTCTCAATTGTAAATTTCTCCTGTACTTTTAATATAGTTTCAATTGTAAGTTTCTGCCTTTGTGACTTATTTCTCCTTTTTCCAAGTTTGAAAATACTACACGTAAATATAACGAAAGGTCAGATTAACTCAAATGCTCTGGATATGGTATGTGTTTAAGTACTTATCTCTGGTACGTATATTAATTCAATCTTATATGGGCCCTTATGGGACTGAGCTACAAGTACAACATGGAAAAAATGCGCCGAAGTAACTTCGGCGCAATCGAGTTTTCTGCACAGCAGCTGCAGCGCATAATGAAGGCTATCGAAAATAGATCTATCTTTCGGTGGTCTCGGTATAATGCTGTATGAACCCCTGCGCCCATGAAACTTTAACCACGGGCCGGTGGTGGCCTGTCCTATATCGTTGCCAGAAGCACAATTATGGCTAACTTTAACCTTAAATAAAATTAAAACTACTGAGTCTAGAGGGCTGCAATTTGGTATGTTTCATGATTTGAGGGTGGATGATCAACATACCAATTTGCAGCCCTCTAGCCTCAGTAGTTTTGAAGATCTGAGGGCGGACAGAAAACGTGCGGACACAATAAAGTGCGAACGACAGGACAAAGCCGGCACAATAGTTTTCTTATACAGAAAACTAAAACAGATCAAATATGAATATGTTTATATTTTAGACCAGAAAAGCTTTTCCAAGCATGAACAAATTCTCTATATTTTCCACCCTTTGAATATAGAATCCTGCTTTAGTCATTATGCAAGAAGCGTGTACTCGTAGGTGTGGCTATTAAATCTTTTTTTCAAACACGTATAAATTCTCCATAATTTCTACTCTGAATATTGAATCCTGCCTCAGTCATTATTCAAGAAACATGTATGAAAGTGGCAGTAACAAGTAAATTACATTGTGTTAACAATTTCATACCATTATTTCTTGACATGTTGTTGCCCCCTGCTTCGAATGCTTTGTGTTAGTTATTTGTTTTCTGTTCGACAACATAAAATTATTAGAAATGATCTGAATCAGCCATTGTCAGTAAACTTGAAATTAGTGCTTTGATTTAGATACATCAGTAATAAGTCCAGTTGCTTAGTGGGTTTGGTGGCTCCGATAAAATATGAAACAAGTAAAAGATGCGCCGAAGTTTCTTCGGCGCAATCGAAATTTCTGTACAGCCGCTACAGCGTATAATCAAGGCCACCGAAAATAGATCTGTCTTTCGGTGGTCTCGGTATAATGCTGTATGAACCGCGGCTCATGAAACTTTAACCACGGCCCGGTGGTGGCCTATTCTATATCGTTGCCAGAAGCACGATTATGGCTAACTTTAATCTTAAATGAAATAAAAACTACTGAGGCTACAGGGCTGCAATTTGGTATGTTTAATGATTGGAGGGTGGATGATCAACATACCAATTCGCAACCCTCTATCCTCAGCAGTTTTTAAGATCTGAGGGCGGACACAAAAAGTGCGGACAGAAAAAAGTGCGGACGTACAGACAAAACC
>JANJGK010000045.1:19792640-19795140 GCA_039081455.1 Macrobrachium rosenbergii | reverse complement strand
AAAAAATCTAGCACGAATTTGTTAAGAAGAACCAAAATTGTTTGTTATTATTATTATTATTATTATTATTATTATTATTATTATTATTATTATTATTATTATTATTATTATTATTATTCAGAGGATGAACCCTATCCATATGGAACAAGCCCACCACAGGGGGCCAGTGACTTGAAATTCAAGCTTCCAAAGAATATGGCGTTCATTACAAAGAAGTAACAGAAGGTAATGGGGAATACAGAAATTGCTGACATCATGTTTCGTAGCTTTGTATTTCCTGATGGATCGTGAGAGGCAAGGGTCTACAGTAAGATATATACTATAGATAAATTATATTTGATTTGGAAAGTACGAAGATCCAAAGATTAACTGGTCATTTCATATGGCAAAGGAAAGAATACTTCAATATTATACCATGTGCTATAGATTGCTTCTTTAGAAAGAAGAAAAGAGAGTCTATTCTGTGAGGGATAATTGAGTATGACAATTATTGAAGGTAAGATCCTTAGACTACTGCATTTCAATATCACCAATCTTCAGCTGAAAGCCATTACGGACGGAGTCAACTTTTATAAACTCTTGAAGGTTCAAGGAAAATAAGCTCCCAGAGAGAGACAAGTTGTAGTCAAAGGTGATAAATAAATAAATAAATAAATAAATAAATAAATAAATAAATAAATTAATTAATTAATTTATTAATTGATTAATTAATTAGACAACCGACTATAAACCCAAGAGGGTTTCAAAGGTAAATCAGCCTGCAGAGGGAGACAAGTTATAGGAAAAGGTGATAATGTAAATAAATAAATGAATAAATAACTAAATAAGTAAATGATTAAATAAATAGATCAATAAATAAATAAATAAATAAATAAGTAAATAAATAAATAAATATAAATAAATAAATAACTAAATAAATAAATAAATAAATGAATAAATTAAATGAATGGATGGATGAATAAATAAATAAATAAATGAATGAATGAATGAACGAATGAAGGAATGAATGAAGGAATGAATAAGTAAGTAAGTAAGTAAGTAAGTAAGTAAGTAAGTAAGTAAGTAAGTAAGTAAATTAATTAATAACTAAATGAAAAACAAGACCGATACACCAGAATTCTGGAGACGTCAGCAGAGAACGGGAAAGAATTTGCTGCAAGACAACAAGAAAATCAAAAGTATATAACACATAAGAAAATCCCGTCTATCACAGAGGCACCAACCCAGTGACCTCTGACCAACGGTGTCATAATTCCCAAAACAATGAATGAAATGAGACCGGGGCATCATGATGCCCTCATTTGCATATTTATGAGCGGGGCCATTTTCATAATAACAATGGCCGGGAAATAATTATGAAATAATTAGCCTCGACAGAATAGGTTCGTACTTCTGTTGCTAAACTGGATAGTGTTACAATACACGTTTAAAAAAAAAAAAAAAATATATATATATATATATATATGTATATATATATATATATATATATATATATATATATATATATATATATATATATATATATATATATAGATTTTTTGCAGGTGTGTATGTTGACTTTATCGTTTTGTTCTTGTTTTCTTGAATAATGGCCGACAGATGTTTTTGTTGGTAAAAAACACCTGAACTAAACTAACAACAAAGTTGAAAGATAATATCCTTTTGTGTGTGTATATATATATATATATATATATATATATATATATATATATATATATATATATATATATATATATATATATATATATATATATGTATTTGTGTGTGTGTATCATATTACTCTTGTTACCAGAGGGCAGAGACAGACGGAGAAATGCTTAGGGTGATGATAAGACCAAAATCTAGGAATTAAAGGCAAAACGTCAAACTAAACTGCAAAAGTAAAACGTAAAAGTAAAATGTAAGAGTAAATTGTAAATTATTGCTTCATTAAAGGATTCCTGTCCCCTAATTACTGAACGAAAATAAAAAAAAAATTTGTTGCGTAAATTTAACGGGGATAGACTGAGGGCGGTTAGAATGAATGCCGCATTGCATCGGATGAACTCTCTCTCTCTCTCTCTCTCTCTCTCTCTCTCTCTCTCGCTCATCAACTTTTTCTCTTCCTCAGTCTTTTTCTCTTATTCTTGCTTTCTCTCTCTTTCTCATTCCTTGTTTCTCTTCCTCAGTCTTTCTCTCTTATTCTTCCTTTCTCTCTCTCTCTCTCTCTTATTCCTCCTTTCTCTGTCTGTCTGTCTGTCTCCCCCATTCCTCCTTTCTCTCTCTCTCCCATTCCTCCTTTCTCTCTCTCTCTCTCTCTCTCTCCCCCTCATTCCTCCTTTCTCTCTCTCTCTCTCTCTCTCTCTCTCTCTCTCTCTCTCTCTCTCTCTCCACGCGCACAGAGTTAAAAGGCTACACAAACTTAAATTGCTTTCTCAAATATCACCCGCGGAAGGCGGTCCACACAGACATGAACAATTTAAGACAACAGATACTGTAGGCGTGGGACCCAAAAAGAAAT
>JANJGK010000045.1:19764927-19789927 GCA_039081455.1 Macrobrachium rosenbergii | reverse complement strand
ACAGTTTTTTCTTTTTTATATCTTCTTGTAGGCGAGGCTATTACCATGGAGGGGAAATGGTAGCTTTGTTTAAGCTGATGGAAAACTGGGTGAAACTAAACTATAAACTAATTCTTAAAGTTTTTTTTACACGAGTATAAAAGGATCTGCTTTCATATATTTTAGTTTTACACGCATTCATCTATTTGTTAATTAAACCTTTTATTTTTATCTTTGAAAAACTGGCTGAAACTAAATTAAACTCATTTTTAAAGTATTTTTTTGGACGTGAGTATGCAAGGATCTACTTCCATATATTTGAGTTTTTCACTTTATATATAAATATTATATATATATATATATATATATATATATATATATATATATATATATATATATATATATATATATATGTGTGTGTGTGTGTGTGTATGTATATATATTAAATTGATTACTTTCATTCTTCTTTTTCAGCAAGTGATATCTTCTTTCTGTATTTCCCATTACCTGCTGTTACTTCTTCCAAATGAACACCATATTGTTTGGAAGCTTGGCCCCTATTGTGGGCTTTTTTCATAAGAATAGACTTCATCTTCTGAATAATAATTATAATTACATACTTTTCAAGTTGTAAACCCCTCTGACATAAAAGTCATGAAAGAGTGAATGTATACATGCGCAGAGTAAACATACATACACATTTACCTGTATAAAACGACCCGTACTTTAACGTAGGTAAATGTTCACACATTGCAACTGTTGAACTACACTACCGTATTTCCACGAAAAGCTTCTCTTTTCCTTTTTAAGTAAAAATCAAATCAATAACTACATACGTACGCCCGATCCCGTTCAGTCTGCCGTTAAAGCTGATTGTTGCAAAGGACACTGCATGATGCAGAGAACCAAAAGGTTCTTCAAATAAGATGGTGATTTTTTATCAAAAGGTTCTTTTTTGGTGGTGAAATGACATAGCACAGTATTACAGATTTGACATCCCAGTAAGAACTTATATCAATGTCAATGATTACTAAGGGCTTGTGTATGTATGTATGTATGTATGTATGTATGTATGTATGTATGTATGTATGTATGTATGTATGCATGCATGCATGTCTGTATGTAGGATGTATGTATGTGACTGAAGTAATCAACACACAATCGCATGCGGAACAGAAATAAAGTTCTGACTCGCATCGGGGTCGAATTGAAAAACCTTGGTTCGTTCCCACTGTGAGTCAGAAATTTGTGTGTATGCATATTTGACTTCCTAGTATGTATGTATGTACTGTATGTCTTACTCTCCTGTCTTAAGTATGTATTTATGTACGTCTTCCTTCTCTCTTGCATGTATGCATATGCATATGTATGTATAATTGTCTTCTTTCTTGTATGCAGGTACATATGTACGTATATTCTCTCTCTCTCTCTCTCTCTCTCTCTCTCTCTCTCTCTCTCTCTCTCTCTCTCTCTCTCTCTCTCTCTCTCTCTACAAGACGTATCTTGATCTTCTTACAATAAAAATATTTCTTTTAAAGATAACAATGGAACCTTACTGTGTATATCAACATTCACAAATCAATAATGAAAAGAAACGAAAACTTAAAACACCAAAAACCCCGTTTTATTTCTGATCTATTCAGCAGAACCATTTTCACAAACACTACTGAAAGCTCGTATCACTTTGCAAGAGGCCACTCAAATCATTTATCAGATCTAAATATTAATACAAGTAAAAAATGCCCAGACGTTTCATCGGCGCAATCGAGTTTTCTGTACAGTCGCTACTCTGTGTATCAAGGCCAACGAAAATAGATCTATTTTTCGGTGGGCTCGGTATAATGCTGTACGAGCCTCGGCCCGTTGGCAGGCCTATATCGTTGCCAGACGCACGATTATGGCTAACTTTAACCTTAAATGAAATATCAACTACTAAGGCTAGAGGGCTGCAATTTGGTATGTTTAATGACTGTAGGGTGGATGATCAACACACCAATTTGCAGCCCTCTAGCCAAGGTAGTTTTGAAAATCTGAGGGCGGACAGAAAAAGTGCGGACAGAATAAAGTGCGGACGGAACAAAGCCGACACAATAGTTTTCTTTTCGGAAAACTAACAATGAAGAGATATGAACGGATACGGAAAGCATGCAGAGTCGAGAGAGAGAGAGAGAGAGAGAGAGAGAGAGAGAGAGAGAGAGAGAGAGAGAGAGAGAGAGAGTATCAGTATGGCGAGGATATTTTCAACGTAATCCCCCGAAGTCAAAAGCTTACACTTACACGCTGTTGCAAAACATGAGTAATGCCTCCATTACCTGCGGTGATTGAGCTACGGGAGGGTTAAAGGATTGTGGCTGAGAGAGAGAGAGAGAGAGAGAGAGAGAGAGGAGAGAGAGAGAGAGAGAGAGAGAGAGAGAGAGAGAGAGAGAGAGAGACTAAAAATATCTTTTACTTCAGGCGAATAACGATAAACTTGTGCAAGTGTTGTAAGAGGGAAATATGAAAAAGGAGAGAGAGAGAGAGAGAGAGAGAGAGAGAGAGAGAGAGAGAGAGAGAGAGAGAGAGAGAGAGAGAGAGGCTAAAATATCTTACACTTCAGGAGTATAAAGAAACTTGTCATGCAATGGCCGTGCGGGTGACAAGAGAGAGAGAGAGAGAGAGAGGAGAGAGAGAGAGAGAGAGAGAGAGAGAGAGAGAGAGAGAGAGACTAAAAATATATTCTACTTCAAGAGACGCATAAAAATAAACGTATGCAAGTGTTGTACGAGGGAAATATGATGAATATTTGAGAGAGAGAGAGAGAGAGAGAGAGGAGTGAGAGAGAGAGAGAGAGAGAGAGAGAGAGAGAGAGAGAGAGAGACCCTAAAATATGTTATACTTTAGGTGCATGAAGATGAACGTGTCATACGACTGCTGTAAGAAGAAGAAAAGAGAGAGAGAGAGAGAGAGAGAGAGAGAGAGAGAGAGAGTGAGTTTTGGAGGAGATATTGTTGCAGGTGGTAAATGTCCCGCAGCTCATATTTTGAGACAATTTTCATTTCACCGCTTCTTCTTCCCACCACTTTCGCTCTCTTCTTAACATACCTACAGACCTCTCTCTCTCT
This sequence comes from Macrobrachium rosenbergii, assembly GCA_039081455.1. Taxonomy (NCBI): domain Eukaryota; kingdom Metazoa; phylum Arthropoda; class Malacostraca; order Decapoda; family Palaemonidae; genus Macrobrachium; species Macrobrachium rosenbergii. The sequence goes on along the minus strand of JANJGK010000045.1, from coordinate 19,786,847 downwards.
CTGCCTGTCTGTCTGTCTGTCGCTCTTTATTTCTTCAATTTATTCTAAGCTTTTGAATGGTTGATATTTTCGTCTTTCGTCCAACTGAAATTTAAATTGTTTATTTGCTTCGCTTATAAATTCATAAACAACAAATTTCATTTATACAATCAAGGTCAACTGACATATAGGGACAATAGTATTAAAGAAATTACAGATACGAACTGTAATGTATAATCTCAAAAAAAGTTATATCTAAATACTTTGTTCTAGAATTTTAATGAGCTAGGCTTTTATGAACGTCAAATACATTTGTTCTAGAATCTGATATGATCTCACAGAAAACAAGTAAAAAAATGAGCCGAAGTTACTTCGGCACAATCAAGTTTTCTGTACAGTTGCTACAACATATAATCAAGGCCAACGAAAATAGAGCTATGTTTCGGTGGTCTCGGTATAATGCTGTATGGGCCGCGGCCCGTGAAACTTTAATCACGGCCCGGTGGTAGCCTATCCTATACCTTTACCAGGAGCCCGATTTTGACTAACTTTATTCTTAAATAAAATAAAAACTACTGAGGCTAGAGGGCTGCAATCCGGTATGTTTGATGGTTGGTGGGTGGATGATCAATATACCAATTTGCAACCCTCTAGCCTCAGTAGTTTTCAAAATCTGTGGGCTGACAGAAAAAGTGCGTACGGGAAAAAATGCGGTCAGAATAAAGTGCGGGCGGACAGACAAAGCCGGCACAACAGTTTTCTTTTATAGGAAACTAAAAATAACACTTAAGATGAAGAACATCAGTTCCCGAGAGGGTAATTTAATTTCATCACACAATCAATAAATATCAAGAGGGGTTCGGACGATCCCTTATGACAAGCTGTCAAGATATATGAAATCATGAGAGTAAAAAGAAATGGAAAGATAATGGAATTATTGCTCGTTTTAAATTAATGGAAACATATGCTTATTCGTGTAAGTGTTTAAAGAAAGCATGTATGCGAATGCTTTTAGTTTTATTATGGCATAAGTAGAACACTGCAATACACGCGTGAGCGTGTATGTATGTATATATATATATATATATATATATATATATATATATATATATATATATATATACATAATTTACAATCCTTTTTTAGTAGATCATGTAATGGAGTAAATCTTCAGCCGAGAAATATTTCAATAATTAATTTTATTTTCACATAGCCCGAATGCTGCATTCTATTGTAAATTCATTACGACTATTGCCAACATTTTCCGTGAATATTTTTCGTTTGGCCTCGCAAAAAAATGACTCATGTATAGAATACTTTATGTTTTTTATTTAGATGTGCAATTATTTGTCAGACCAAATTATTGTTGACAGCTGTTTTTATTTTGTTTTATTTGATTTCATTTTTTGACGATCTTTATTTCACTGGGAATTTTTAACAGCTGATCAGTTAAATGAAACGTTTTATTTAAATTACAGGTTTTCTGAAGTAAAATAAAATCTTCTGAAATAAAAAAAATATCTATATCCACAATTAACGTATTTTTTTCTTGGTTTTTACATTTGGTAATATGAACCTTAATCGCAATATCCTTATTCTGTCGTAACCTATAATGACGCCAAATTGTAACCTTCAACATTTGTCGTGTTTCTGCAGTCAGCTAATTAGCATGCATGCTGACCCCTTGTACCGTGCAAATAGATAAAACAATAAAGGTTTGCTATGTCGGTTCTCGACGGGTTTCACTTAAATGCCACTTGAATCATTCAAATATTAAGTTCTTCAATTCATGCTAAAATCTTCCTTTTTTAGTTTTCTGTAAAAGAAAACTATTGTGCCGGCCTCGTCTGTTCGTCCGCACTTTTCTGTCCGTACTATATTCTGTCCGCCCTCAGATCTTAAAACTGCTGAGGCTAGAGGGCTGCAAACTGGTACGTTGATCATCCACCCTCCAAACATCAGGCATACCAAATTGCAGCCCTCTAGCCTAAGTAGTTTTTATTTTATTTAAGATTAAAGTTAGCCATAATCGTGCTTCTGGCAACGTTATAGGATAGGCCACCACAAGGCCGTTGTTAACGTTTCGTGGGCCGCGGCTCATACATCATTATACCGGGACCACCGGAAGATAGATCTATTTTCGGTGGCCTTTATTATACGCTGTAGCGGCTGTACAGCAAACCTTCGGCGCATTTTTTACTTGTTATGTTATAATTAAGTAATAATTAATCATAAATGGAATTTAGATATGTTATATTCGAAGATACTTTCACAAAGAGAGATTTTTGGGTCCTCTTGGGATACCTGACTCTTCACCTGGTCGGAAAATTGTCCCCCAGAGTCGAAAAATGGACTCTGGAGCCAGATATTGGCACCGGAAGCTTTTGAGAGAGAGAGAGAGAGAGAGAGAGAGAGAGAATGGGAAAGATGAAGAGAAATACAGCAACTAAATGAAACTCCTCCGAAATAAAGAGAGAAACGGGTGAATGGGGGTGAGAAAAACAACGAGAAAAAACAAACCCAAATTATGAGAAAAAACCCCTCCCACAAACATATTCTCTCACTTCTTAACTGAAGAAGGCAAAAAATAAAAAAATAAAAAAATACCTTCCGCCAAGGCGAAAAAAAAAACTTTCAGCCAAGGCAAAAACAAAAACTTTCAGTCAACGCAAAAAAAAAAAATAAAAAATATTTTTAGCAAGGGAAAAAAAACTTTCAGCCAAGACAAAAAAAATAAAAATTTTCAGCCAAGGCAAAAAAAAAAAAAAAAAATAAATAAATTATTTCAGCCAAGGCAAAAAAAAAAAAAAAACTTTCAACAGAGGTAAAACAAAAATCTGCCGAAGCCAAGAAAAAAAACTTTCAGCCAAGGCAAAAAAAAAAAAAAAAAAAAAAAAATTTCAGCCAAGGCAAAAAAAAAAAAAAAAAAAAAACTTTCAACAGAGGCAAAAAAAAAAAAAATCTGCCAAAGCCAATAAAAAAACTTTCAGCCAAGGCAAAAAAAAAAAAAAAAAAAAAAACTGCCAGGTAGCACAGGAGACCGCAGAGAGAGACCGTTTAGCCTGAAACGTACGACCTGTCACTGCCTTGGGTACGGAGCCTGTCTAATTTTTTTTTTCTTCTTTTTTTATTCTCTACCTTCGAGCCAGAGCCCTCCTACCTACTTAGCGCCATAATGGAAAGCGACTGTTCCCTGGCGACTGGGAAACGCCAATAGGTAATTAATTGGAAGTCGCCCTGACCCAGTTTCGAATATGCAGATAAAACAAACAGTGCTGAAATAGATACGTGGACATATAGGAAGAGGAGGAGGAAGGGAAAGAGAAGGAGTAGGAAGAGGAGGAGGAAGGGAAAGAGAAGGAGGAGGAAGAGGAGGAGGAAGGGAAGGAGGAGGAGGAGGAGGAGGAATAGGATAGAAATTGGGGGAGGAAGCGGAGGAGGAGAGGGAGAGGGAGAGGGAGAGGATGAGGAGGAGGAGAAAAGGAAGAGGAAGAGGAACTGAGGAGAAGGTGAAGAGGTGGAGGAGGAGGGGGAAGGGCAGGAAGAGCAAGAGGAGAAGGAGGAAGAGGAAGACAAAGAGGAAGAAGAGGAGGAGAAAAGGAAGAGGAAGATGATGAAGAAGAAGAAGAAGAGGAGGAGGAGGAGGAGGAGGAGGAGGAGGAGGAGGAGGAGGAGGAGGAGGAGGAGGAGAAGAAAGAAATTTGAGGATAAAAATTAAAGACCTCATACGGGTAAATACAGCGTTGACTATAAAGTGTTTTTAATAATCACACCAAGTCTCCTATTTCTTCTCTGACTACGCCAGATAATCACATAATATCCTTTAATAAAATGCAAATAGATAAAAACCAGTGTGTGAGTAAAAAAATATCTTTTGTAATTCAACGAATACAAATAACAATCAAAATGGTTTCTATTCATATTTGCATATCATCGGTTCGATAAACGTCATTAGCGACTTTTACAGAGAGATATATGAACAAATGAAAATTTCCCCTCACTGAACTTAAGAAGCTTTCTTTTGGAAAAATGTAAACAACGAAGAGGTTGTTTACATTTACAAAATTTACTTTATCAACCACTCCGCCATTTTGGTACTCTTAATATTTTTTAAAGGGAAAACAATTGACTCAAGTACTTCCACATGAAGTACTAAAGTGCTTCAATGTTTCCTCCATTTGTAACTCTAATATTTTTTTAAATGAAAACAATGACTCAAGTACTTCCACATGAAGTACTTAAGTACTTCCATGTTTCCTCTATTTGACACTCTAATATTTTTAAAGGGAAAACAATGACTCAAGTACATCCACACGAAGTACTTAAGTGCTTCAATGTTTCCTCCATTTGGCACTCTAATACTTTTTAAAGGGAAAACAATGACTTAAGTACTACCACGTGAAGTACTTAAGTACTTCAGTGTTTCCTCCATTTGGTACTCTAATATTTTTAAAGGGAAAACTATGACTTAAGTACTTCCACGAAAGTACTTAAGTACTTCAATGTTTCCTCCACTTGGTAATCCAATATTTTTTTTTTAAGGAAAACAATGACTTAAGTACTTTCACATGAAATACTTAAAAACTTCAATGTTCCCTCCATTTGGTACTCTAATATTTTTTAAAGGGAAAACAATGACTTAAATACTTCCACATGAAGCACTTAAGTAATTCAATGTTTCCTCCATTTGGTACTCTAATATTTTTTAAAGGGAAAACAATGACTTGAGTACTTTCACATGAAGTACTTAAGCACTTCAATATTAATCTTACAGGATTATCGTTGCCTAAGTACTGTGGTGGATGTAGTACACGCAGGACATTTGTGAGAAGTAAAGTGCAATAATTATGACATGTTGGGTAACGTTTAAATAATTAAGAAGAGTAGCGGGGGGGGAAGTTACACCTGTATTATGTGACGCGTAAATGGACGAGTTTCAATTACATTTAGCGAGAAGCAACAACTTCCGGAAATTATACAAGCATGTGGAGGTACATAGCTTTTCATATTATCTTATACACCGTTACGTTTCTAAACACTTTACTGAAGAAAAGCTCTGTGAATGATGTGAGTTTTGTATTAATATCAGATTTTAGACCGCAAAGCATTTAAGGAGCATCCACACTGTAGTACAACATGCCATAAGGACACACTGGAAAATTGTTGCATACTTGTCACAAACATGTTTAAAACAATTCAACGACCAAACGTGGAGAACGCATCTTTGGCAAGTGCTGGACAGTCGTATTAAACACTGGCTAGGGCTTCCGTTAAGTTTTAGTTTTCTGTTAAAGAAAACTATCGAGTTGGCTACTTGTCTGTCCGTCCACACTTTTCCTGTCCGCCCCCAGATCTTAAAAACTACCGGGGCTAGAAGGCTGCAATTTGATATGTTGATCATCCACCGTCCAATCATCAAACAAAACAAATTGCAGCCCTCTAGTCTCAGTAGTTTCCATTTTATTTAAATTAAAGTTAGCCACGATCGTGCGTCTGGCACCGCTATAGGTGCCAACAACACAGGCCACCACCGAGAAGTGGCTGAAAGTTTCATGGGCCGCAGCTGAAAGTGTCATGGGCCGTGGGTGAGACCTACAGCATTAAACGCAGTACAGAAAACTTGATTGCGCCAAAGAAACTTCAGCGCATTTAAAACTTATTTTCATTGCATCTAACATTTATGTGATATATGTGCGACAAGTTACCAACGTATTTAAGACATGTCTAAGACATTTTCTTTAATAGAGTGACGTCAGTAGAATCATCCCTTTAACTTCTCTTTCTTACTTAGAAACAAGTTTAAACTATGTACAAATTAAGGGTACTACCGACAGGTTTTTGAAATGTATCTAACATGTATGTGATATGTGTGCGATTAGTTGCCGACGTGTTTAAGACATGTCTCAGACATTTTCTTTAACAGTGACACCAGCAGAATCATCGCTATAACTAAATTCACACTTCCCTTTTCTTACTTAGAAACAAGTCTAAACTATGTACAAATTATGGGAACTACTGATAGGTTTATGAATTGTATCTAACATGTATGCTATATGTGTGCGATTAATTGCCGACGTGTTCAAGACATGTCTAAGACATTGTCTTTAATAGAGTGACGTCAGCAGAATCATCCCTACAAGCTAAATTTGCGCTTCCCTTTTCTTACTTAGAAACAAATTACGGGAAACACATATCGCGTCAACCAGATAATCCCATTATGTAAATGCTCGGAGCGGCATTTCCTTTTCGCACTAATTGGCCCGCATTTGACTTTAGACTAAGAGGCTTTGGAATGCTAATGGCCTCATCTCATTCTGGCAACTCCGAGTAATGTCCTTATCATAATGGGTTGAACTATTCAACACAGTTTATATATACACACACACACACACATACATATATATATATATATATATATATATATATATATATATATATATATATATATATATATATATATATATATATATATATATATATTCCACGTTCGGTGACGTAATGTTGGATGGGAGGGAATTTGAGTAAAACGTTTTCACCATGAGAGAGAGAGAGAGAGAGAGAGAGAGAGAGAGAGAGAGAGAGAGAGAGAGAGAGAGAGAGAGAATGATTGACTGATTAATATGAAATTATCTAGTGTCACAACTACAAAGGTGGTCGCACTTGAAAATATACTACTAAAATCGATTTTCTTTCATAAAATCTATAAAATGGTCCCAGTTATAAAATTCGCTAGTTGTAGCACTGATTAAAACCATAAATGCCTAAAATCGCAGAGAGAGAGAGAGAGAGAGAGAGAGAGAGAGAGAGAGAGAGAGAGAAGGAGCGTGTTCTAGCATTATCTATTTCCCGCAGAATTAATCCTGCAAACAGTAATAACATTATCCAATATATCCTTCCAGGTTCGCTCCTGTGGGGCAGGATCCTCCGGAATGGACATTACCGTAACGGCCTGAGGGGAATGCCCCTCGGCTTTCACGACCCCGTCTACATACCGACGTACACTCCCAACGGAGGGAGACGCCACGTCCCGTGGGAGCCTAATTACCAAGGCCCCACATTCGATTCTTCGCCGCCCCAGAATGTCACGGCTCTAAAGGATGACAATGCTTATCTCCATTGCATCGTCCATAACATCGGAAACAAGACGGTAAGGCTTCTTCCGATGTCACTTTGTGCAGGTGTTTTTTTTACAGGTGTTTTTGTAGGTGTTAATTTCATTTTTTCTATTTTCTTGTTAAGTTTTCGGCTGTAATTGAGGACTGGACCGTTATTTGCACTGTTGTGCAGGTGTTTCCTTCGTAGGTGTTAATTTCTTCTGCAGGTGTTAATTAATTATTTTCGGAAGGGTTTTGGGTGTAATTTCGTTTTGTGCAGGTGTGAATTTCTTTTCCTGTTCGTGTGAATATGGCTGCTTTGTTTATGATGGAAAACAAGCTTGTGTGTTTGTACTTTTTTAGGAGATAGATTTACATATCCTTTTTATTTTTCCCTCTCAAACATAATCCTTATTCGGTCCTTGGACCCGAATTTTAAGGTCCGAGAGATTGGGTTTACCAAACCCAGTTGGAAACACATTTTCAAAAGGACAATCCTTGCTAGACGAAATATTTCAACTGGTCCTTCATATCAGGCATTTTTGAAGTTGCTGAAGGGTCCAGAGCTAATCACTGGGCTATAAACTGTTGTATTTCCTTTTCACGAATGCATTACTCATGGTAAGCCCAGCAACCCTCTGGCAACACTGCCAATAACCTACCACACTTTAAACTCAAGACCTTGTTTCCAGCGCTTAACGCTTACAAAAATCCTCTGACAAGCTTCCCCATTACTTACTACGTCTCCGAACTCAAGATCTTGTTTCTAACGCTTACAGAAATCCTCTAACATCATTCCCGACAATCTACTACACTTTCAAACTCTAGATTTTGTTTCTGTCCCTCACAAAAGCCCCCCTGACAACATTTCCGATAACCTCCTACGCTTCCCATATTAAGATCTTGTTTCCATCGCTCACAGAAACCCTCTGACAAAATCCCCGATAACAAAATACACTTCCGAACACAAGATCTTGTTTCTGTCTCTTACAGAAACCCTCTGACAACATGGCCAAGAACCTACTATACTTTAGACTCAAGATCTTGTTTCTATCGTACACAATAACCCTCTGACAACATTGCAAATAAACTGGTACACTTACTCAAGATCCGGTTTCAATCACATAAACCGTCTGGCAACATTGCAAATAAACTGGTACACTTACTCAAGATCCGGTTTCAATCACAGAAACCCTCTGACAACAATCCAGATAACCTACTACATTCCCAAACTCAAGATGTTGTTTCTATCACAGAAACCCTCTGACAACATTGCCAATAAACTGCTACAGTTTTTCAAAATCTGGTTTCTATCGCCCACAGATACCCTCCGACAACATTGCCAATAACCTACTACACTATCATACTCAGCGCTTACCAAAAATCCTTGACAACATTGCCAATAAACTGCTACAGTTTTTCAAGATCTGGTTTCTGTCGCCCACAGATACCCTCCGACAACATTGCCAGTAACCTACTACACCATCATACTCAGCGCTTACCAAAACTCCTTGACAAAATTACCAATAAACTGCTACAATTTTTCAAGATCCGGCTTCTATCCCTCCCAGGTATCGTGGATCAGAGACGCAGACCTCCACATCCTGACGGTGGCCCAGTACACCTACACTGCCGACGACCGCTTCGAAGTCATTCACTCCCCCGACACGAACGCCCATTCCTGGATTCTCAAGATCAAGTCGGTTCAGCCCAGAGACTCCGGTCGGTACGAGTGCCAAGTTAATACCCATCCCACCGATCCAATCACATTCCCGGTTTACCTCTCCGTCTTTGGTGAGTGGTGGTTGGGTAACTTTTTAAGTCTCAGTGAGTTTAAGTGCGCGTGTTTGTGCGTGCGAGTATGTGTGCTAAGCAGAATATGATATTCTGAGATGAACTCGTTTTCTTTATGTGATAGCTATTAAATACTAAAGCGAAAATATCCTACAAGACAAGACAGTCTTGCGTTCTGATCAATTTTTCTCAGCTTCCAACAACAAAGGCGTTACATTTAGATGAAAATTTATACGTTCTTGTGTTATATCTATTAAATATTGAAATGAAAATATTCTAGAAGCCAAGACAGCCTTTCGTTTAAACCAACTGATATCAGCTTGAAGAACAGAAGTGTTAAATTTCGATGGAATTCGATCAACACTGACAATAAAATTCCGAGCGAATGAAGAGAATGCTAACACCTGCCTTAACCGGCAAGACAGATCAAGTCTGAGGGAGAGAAAAGATAGAGAAGTAACTGAATAAATGGCCCGTCCAAAGGATAATGGTCTGGAAGCCATATCCTCACGGAAATGTTGAATGATATAAAGGGTGACCGAATTGCCTAACTCTTCCGCAAATGAAATAAGCAATATTTGCATATACGTTCACAGCTCCCCAAGACATATCGTCCAACTTCGTTTCCCCCGTTTCCCATCAGTTATTAATTCAGATCAGCACTATTTATTATTACTATTTTCTTTATGGTTGTTATTACTTATTCATCCTCACCTAACTTTCACCCATAACTACGGAGTGGAATATGGAGTTTAGTCAAAAGGCCAAGCACTGGGACCTATGAGGTTATTCAGCGGTGAAAGGGAATATGAGAGTAGGTAGGTTTGCACCCTGAAATAACTGTTAGGAGAGGGTGGATAGCAAAACAGAAGAAATATAGTATGAATGGAGGTACAATAAAAGGAATGAAAGGGGTTGCAGCTAGGGGCCGAAGGGACGCTGCAAAGAACCTTAAGTAATGCCTACAGTGCACCCCATATCTATGCTTATTGCGCCATATCTGCTTTATGATAAACCTGAAAATAACTTCTAGAAACGTTGGCAGATTTACTCTGGAAATAATCACGAAAAAACCGTTCGATTTGTGAGGGAAATTATTTTTTTTATGCGGTTCATAAAGATCTTTCATCTTACTAGTCTGCAAGACTGTTCAGAGTTTAATAGTTGTGAGCAGAGTAAAAACGGAAGGACTTAAAATCCGATGTTGGAATGCTGCCTTTATGCAAATAATATGTCAGATCTAATTTTCGGGATTACTGACAATAATATCTGTTCTTCTCCTTTTCTGGAAGTGAATGTGGGATAACAGTCGCATGGGATGATTGAGAATCTATATAGTAGAGAATATATATAGTAAAAAGTCTAATTATTTTTTTTTTCAAAGTGCGCTTGAATGAAAAGAAATCCAACGTCTCCACAAATATGTCAAGAAACAATGACATAACCAACTCAGCACACTGCACCTACACAAAAGTATTTGCATCAAAGAGTGTGCATGTATTGTTTTCTAGGAGAAACAAATCCACTGTTATGTATGGGTACATATATTTAAAAACAAATCTCTAAAGAGCTCTCGGGAATCTGTTCGATTACCCTTTAGAAAAGGAGGAATCGAACGGATTCCCGAAAGCTCTCTGCAGAGATTTATTTTCAAGTGTATATGCACCCATACATAACAGTGGATTTGTTTCTTCATTGAAAGACTCACGGCTACCATGAGTATGTTTTTTTTATTTATTTTCTAATCAGCAAAGCGTCCTTACCTCAGTGTTCAACCTCTCTTAATGAGGACGACAGCAACGCTCAAGTTACCTTTTATCTTCCAGTGCCAACTGCAAGGATCATAGGCTCACCCGAGCGATACGTCGATAGAGGGTCGACCATCAACCTCACCTGTATCATCAACCACAATCCGGATTCACCCACAGAGATCTTCTGGTACCACAATAACAAGGTGAGAGCCATCTCGATATATATATATATATATATATATATATATATATATATATATATATATATATATATATATATATGTATATATATATATATATATATATATATATGTATATATATACAGTATATATTACCCATCTATCTAGCTATCTTTGATAATTATATGCTATGATTACGTGCAATACTAAATCTTAACAGATTCACTTAGGCAGAAAATGATTTCATAAATTCCTTCCCTGCCCCCCGATATATACATATATATATATATGTATATATATATTTTATATATATAATACATATATATGTATATATATACATATATATATATATATAATATACATCCATCTATCTCGCAATCTATAAGAAATACATGCCATGATTATGTGCAATACGAAATTTTGTCCAAATACTTAAAAGCTTCAACGAGGCAGAAAATGATCTCATATATCACCCCTGGCCCCCTGCCCCCCACTGCACCCCATCAAAAAAAAAAAAAAAAAAAAAAACTCGACAGCCCAGCATTTAGAGGCGCGAATGAGCGCAGTAAATGAGAAGTCATTCACAGCCTCCAGAACTCGATTAATTTTATAGACGGGCGACTCCGTCACACGGCCGAATGCAGTATTCGCCCTTGATTTCTTCTGCCTCGCGATTTCGTAACGACATTTCAATCATTCTCTCAATCTCTCTTTCACACACACTCTCTCTCTCTCTCTCCCGCCGAAGGTAATTAACTACGACAACCGCGACAGTAGGGTCAGCGTCATCACAGACCGAGGCCCTGTCACGAAGACCATCCTTCTGATCCACGACGCCCACGACGCTGCCACAGGAACCTACTCCTGCGTTCCTTCGCCCTCGGCTACGGCCTCCGTCAGGATACACATCCTGAATGGTAGGTGGATGTCCTTCTGGGTACGATGGAATTCTTATCATAACTGGTAGTTTGCTGTGTTATTTTCTTGTCTAGAAGATTGATTGTTTGATCGTAATATCTATGGCGTCACAGGAAGTGAGGTCATTGGCGTCGATTCTTGACTAGAAAAAACACAGCATTTTACAAGGGACGTTCCTGTGTATGATGGAATGATTAAAATAATCGATAGTTTTGTGTGTCATTCCCTTCTGGTTGCCTCCTCTCTTGACTAGAAGATTGATTGTTTGGTTGTAATATTTCTGGCGTTACAATAATTGAGGCCACTGACGCTGATTCTTGACTAGAAGAGATACAGCATTTTACAGGGGACGAAATTCACAATTTATTTTGCTTGTGCCCATAAATATATGTTTTTACATGGGGCGATGAGAGATTTTATATAATGACACACTTCCCACTTGAATCAAGAACTTTCACTTCGAAAAACGTTATCTTAATGGCTAATATGTTTTTAAATCCATATACCAAAAACATGTGATCTTCTGCGAATTGTTTCTAGATTTGCATTCCTGTGTCAATCATTTTTCGACCTTCTACAAAATTAAAACAATTATTTTCTTCTGAGAAAGTCAGGCGTAAAAGCCCTCTGTAAATTTTTTTTTTCAAACAATTCATTCCTCTTTTCGATTTGTCTTTTCTCTTGTCTATTTCAGGCGAGCAGCCGGCAGCAATGCAGACTAACAAGGCTTCCATTTTCCGATCCTGTGTCTCCCAAACCTTGCTGCTCCATCTCGGCCTTTGCATAACACATCTCACCTGGATTTACCTGCGGAGCCGCCTTTAGTTCTAGTGTGGGGCGGTCTCGCGCTGTCACATATAGCTTTGTAGAGAGTTTTGTAAGCCAAGGGATAGCGTATGATCTGGGGGAGAGAGAGAGAGAGAGAGAGAGAGAGAGAGAGAGAGAGAGAGAGAGAGAGAGAGAGAGAGAGAGAGAGAGAGAGAGAGAGAGAGGATTTTGGTAATACATTTTTCTAATGCCTCATTATTCACTCTCAAATCACTTCCCCCAGTCACAGTCTCATTGTAGAGTAGAGGGGGAGAGTGACAGCGAAGAACGCACAGAAGGACTTTCCCTGCGACGTGAGAGAGAGAGAGAGAGAGAGAGAGAGAGAGAGAGAGAGAGAGAGAGAGAGAGAGAGAGAGAGAGAGAGAGAGTCAGTTTCCTTGAAGGGAGATTCTGATGCCAAATCGCAAAGAAGAAGAAGAAGAAGCAGTTCCCGTTTTCTATCTTCCTCCTCTGACAGAAAACATCCACCGTGCTTCATCTGAGTGTTGAGATTTCGTCGTCACTCCATTTCGTCATCTTTCCAAAGCTGACTAAAACGTCTACCAGTGGAGATACCTGGCTCACGTCTCATGTATCAAATACAAAGAAGAAGAAGGTGTGAGATAGAAAAGAAGAAAAATACACAGAAAAGGGACGAATGCTTCCCTCATACCTCTCTGTATCATTCACAGAATAACACGTTAGCATCGACCCACAAGTAATTATGAGCATTTTGGAAATGACTTATAGGCAATTAACTACCTGACGGGGCGATGCCAAAGGACCTTTCTCACCTTTGGTATTTGGTGCACATGGAGGGTTGCAATTAACCGTGTAGCCCCAACTTCCTAAAAAAGTGATGACCAGTACTTTTATATTTTCAGATATTTTATACTGAAAAGTTTTCAGAAAAATGTTTGTTGAAATTACTCATTAAAATTTAGACAGTTCATGAAATAAGTGTAGAAATTCCTCGCGAAAATCAGAATTGTTTACCTAAGGTTTGGTAGACAATCTTTGAAGTGACTTTGAAGTATGTTTTTATGATCAAGTGTGAATTTGTCTTAAAAATGCCGATACGAAGAATGCATTTCTAGCATCTTGAAACGGTGCTCTTGGAAACCATTTTTGAATTCATCTCAAGCGAACACTTAGCCAGAGTTAAACAAAATACATACAGCTACACATGCATATACAAACTAACAAGCGCTTACACAAACATATTCATGTATGTATACTCATGAATAAACATTTCGGATGACATACGAAATACTGAATGAAAACAACACATTTGCAATATTATTGCATGCGTGCATACTGATACAGAACTATATGACATTTGTGATGACATACGCAACACTAAATGAAAAAAATGACTACAGCAGATACACGCAAGCAAATTTTGTGGCTGCGTATCTTAAAAAGGGCATCCGAAGTTGAGGAACTGAGGAACTGAGGAAGAAGATAATTTGTGTTTTTGTGTCACTAAGAATAAGAGAAGGAGACGTGTCCCTGTGGACAGCGACTAACTGTACAAACAAATGATAGATGTAAATATTAGCATTCCAAGTATTTTTGAGCCTATGTAGGTAAAAAAAAAATATAATATATATATATAAAAAGCCTTAAAATATTTTCTAAATAAATCTGAGATTTCATCTTTCGTTTTTCTTTTTTTTGTTTTTGTTTTCTATTTTTTTTCTTTTATTTACGGAATTTTAATGATGAGACTGGGATCTTATTTATCGTTGCATTCTCAGCGAAGTTATTTCATTCTTATCATCATTCGCAAAAATTTTTTCAAGTTTAAATTCGGTAACATTAAAATAGTTGTATTCATTATTGGTATTGCATTCCCTCTCATTCCACTGATGACTTTGCATACTCATTTCTAAGCATATATGCCATGTAAATTCTACCTCGGTAATTTTATATGTATATATATATATATATATATATATATATATATATATATATATATATATATATATATATATATATATATATATATATGTAACTGGTATAACACCAGTCATTCATTTTCACTTCATTTAAAACGACCAATTCCCAATTATCCATCATCATCAATTTATCTCCAGCCACGAATAAAAAAAAACTGACATTTACAATTCATCCTTTTGAATAAGAGTCCGAAAACGCCATCTGTCATTCTCCCATTTAACCAAGTGACTCTGATCTCTCATTATTATTATCTCTCGTTATCTCTTATTTCATCTTTCTGTCTGAAAAACCGTCTCACATTTCTTCTAAACATTTATGTTGTTGGTTAATGTTGTTGATTGACATAAGTCTATGAATGTTGAGTGTTTCGTAGTCAATAAATAATGTTGTATTTGTTTCTTCACTGTATAAATATAATTTTAGTCCTGATCTTTGTACACAATTCCAATAATAAAGATTTTGATAAAATTGTGTTTTATTTTAGATGCTCCTTCAACCTGGCAGTCGTACAGAAGTTACTAAAACTCATGAGAGAGTGTATGACTCACTTATTGTTTACTGATGCCAGAAAATAATTAAAAGACTTATATTCAGAGATCTAGATGAGAATATCACAGGAAAAATCAGACTTAAGTGTTATTTCGTGGAGAGAAATACCCGTAGAGTTTATATATGTTGAAGACTAACCTTTGGGATCTAAATCCTTATATAAGAGAAATTTAAGAGAATATCACAGAAAAAAATATAAACTTAGGACTGGTTGTAGCGTAGAGAGAAAACCCCGTAGAGTTTATACATATCAAGACCTACTCCTCAGGAAATCTGAACAAAAGCGATTCCAAAACGAACTTTGGCGCTAACTTTCTTCTTAGAGAAAGTTCTGAGCCTTATAATTTAATTCGAAAATATGAGAAGGTTTGACAGTTTAGCTTCAAAGAAACCAAACATGAATAATGGAGTGTCTGGCAATAATAAATGACTTTTGTCAAAAAAGCACAAACCTGCATATTTATTTATTTAATAGTAAAACAAACAAAAGTCTCTAGCATTATTACCATCGTTTCAGTTGACGTAGGATACTTAATGGATAAGCCAGTGAATTCATTAATAATACATAATATATTTTGAAGAGTTCCAAATATAATATTTGGAGTCCAACGTAATACCACAATTTTCGTCAAATATTCAGGTTTTCTAAATACAGAGGTTACAACGGGCTACAAGAGCAAGTGAAACAATGGGCGTTCTGTAATAATATATATATATATATATATAGATCAAAGAATTTATGAAGCCAGCAACAGCCACAAGTTACAAAGGAGTCTGAGCTGTTGCCAGTTGAACATCAAAGGCGCCAGGTCTGAGTTGACCTGAGCTGCATGAACAATATGAGGTTATCCCAGTCAAAGGAACGCTCAAGTTAGCGCTATCTAAAGTTAGCACGAGCTGCTATGAGCTGTTGTCCATCATCTAGGGTATCTTAGATTTAGTTCAGGCAATTAGGTCTATGAGGGAATCTCAGACGCGTCCCTGTCTTCCATATACATAAAAAACGTAAGGGAATAATTCTATAGATGAGACGATAGCTAAATAACTTTGGCATATAAGCAGTAATGCAATTTCTTGATAATATACCGTAAGAGTTTTTATGACAGATGAAAAAATAGCTAAATAACTTAGGACGTATCAGCAGTAATGCAATTTCTGGATGATATGCATTTAGAATATATTATTAGCTGGGAACATCAAACCAAACTATACATTAACTGAGGATATCAAAGGAAAACTTGACCATAATTTATGGTGAAAATTATACATGCTGCAGCAAAGGAAAAACTTAAGTAACCATAGTTTATGGTGAAAATTATACACATGTACCAAGTGAAAAACTTAAGTAACCATAATTTATGGTGAAAATTATACACGATGTACCAAGTGAAAAACTTAAGTAACCATAATTTATGGTGAAAATTATATATGAATGTATCAAATGAAAAACGTGACTATCCATGATTTATGGTGAAAATTATACATGTTGTATCAAAGGAAAAACTTAAGTAACCATAGTTTATGGTGAAAATTATGCATGATGTATCAAATGCAAAACTTAGGTAACCATAGTTTATGGCGAAAATTATACATGACGTATCAAAGGAAAAACTTAAGTATCCATAATTTATGGTGAACATTATACATGATGTATCAAATGAAAAACGTAAGTATCCATGATCCATGGCGAAAATTGTACATGCCGTGTCAAAGGAAAAACTTACGTTGCCATAATTCATGATGAAAATTCCACACGATGTTTGACAAGTTATCTGACTCCTATTTTTCTTAAGAACAAAATCCCAGCTCTTTAAATAAGCCTTTTAAAGAAATGTGTCCACGTCCTTTCAAGAAGGATTTTATAAAAGCCATTTAAAATACGTTCCTTTAAGGAGAAGCCATTTAAAAGATCTTTCAAGCGAAGACTGCTAATGGCGTTTTTTTTTTTTTTTTTTTTTTTTGCTCTATCAAAGACAGCTTTTATAAATCTAACGACTGGCGGATGGAAATATTTTATTTTATCATTTTCTCGCGCAGTCTACGTTAAAAATACCTGTAGGGAATGGATATGTATTTCTTTTTCTGCGCACATTCCTATTCTTTTCTTATATACTGAAGTCAGAGCGTCAATCACATAAATATGTGGTAATTCTTTATCTAGTGTTGCTCTTATTAGCCTGGTGTTTTGTTGAATATAACACCTCATGTAAGAGTCTTCCTAAAAGAATCATCCTAAAAGAATCAGCATTGTGAAGTCCTGAAGTTTTATCAATCTTGACAGGAATGGTGTTAATCCAGAGTCACTCGCAAAATAAATAGTCACTCTGCCTAAGGCTTCGTTCAATAAGGAATTATACAACAGATGAAACTGCTGCTACCAATTACGGCAACGAAAGGAACTCCTGGAATTATTTACTATAAGAAAATACTCCTTTGCTTAGAAATAACCGCTCCTAAATAATATACGCACATCCCATTACTGTTCTATTACCCAAATCAGGAGAGCGTTGCCCTTCTTAATCTGACTGACACATGCTAACAGAAGCATAATGTATATTCATGCTGACCTCTGCGCCTGGCGAGCAATGGCAACTCCCTTGCCACATAGGCACCCGTGTGTTTAATGTGTTTGCATAAGATGTAATCACTGCGCGCGTCTCTCTTTGCATGCAAGTACGACAAGAGTTAGTCCGCGTTGTTCTATTAAGCAGAATGACCTGTCTTTTCTGTAATAAATTTCGATTTATGTGCGTTTCGCCACTGCAGCAAGCTTTACGTTCGTTTTATGCTTCTGTAATCAACAGTGAAAACTACAGCGAACATGACACATTCGTCAGTTTTCAAATTGGTTCGACAAATACTCTTTTCCTTCTTTTACTGCTCGTTATATTTCTTTATCCTTTGATATATTTGATCGTTAAATGACAGGTTTCTCGGTTGTATCTGAACCGAATGATCTAAATGACGGATACAACAATTAAAGGGAAAAATGTCATTCAATACTGTTTCCTTCTTTTATACCAAAACATTTCACTTATTTTTCTGCCGTAAAGATTTTTCTCAAGTTACTAATTAGTCAGTTTCTTCAGTTTTATTAAATTAATAATTACAGTTATATGTAATTCTTCCTTGCCCTTTCCTGTAATGATCTTTATGTATCCTGTATTTCATAATGATCGTAATACATGAAAATAAAATTAATAATAGCTGAAATGCCCAAACTGACTATTTCGAACATTTTTGTTATTTGGAACTTGACGACTGATTGCAACATAATATTAGTTTAAACAGTCAAAATTATTACATTTCAGACTATTCATTATTTTAAAAGTGAGAGGGACCAGGAAATTATTTGATGATTTGTAACAGTGCTTCAAATTAAAGAAGGCCTGACGCATTCCTCATCATTCTAAAAAAATTATAACCTTCAGCCCTTATATGACCATTGCCTTAAATTCCTCCTTGTTGATGTCAGGGAAAAACACACAACTTCTAGTATTGTTTCTAGTTCACAAACAACTAGAAATCACTAAAAGAGCAAAAATAATATTGTATCAATAATAATTTACTTAATGAGATTCATATGTTGTTTGGCAAGAAATGGTGAGAACCACTACCAGTTTTTAAACCTTTTGTTCCATATTCCAAAGAGCAAATAAGTTCCTGAAATAAGAACGACTATACATCTTTACATCAATGTACCATTGGCTAAGCCTAGTTTCTTAATTAACAAAACAAGTAAAAAATGCGGCGAAGGAAGGTTTTCTGTACAGCCGATACAACGTATAATCAAGGCCACCGAAAATAGATCTATCTTTCGGTGGTCTCGGTATAATGGTGTATGAGCCGCGACCCATGAAACTTAACCACGGCCCGGTGGTGGCCTATCATACTATATCGTTGCCAGAAGCACGATTATGGCTAAATTTAACCTTAAACCAAATAAAAACTACTGAGGCTAGGAGGCTGCAATTTGGTATGTTTGATGATTGGAGGGTGGATGATCAACATGCCAATTTGCAGCCCTCTAGCCTCAGAAGTTTTTAAGATCTGAGGGCAGTCAGAAAAAGTGCGGACGGACAGACAAAGCCGGCACAATATTTCTTTTACAGAAAATTAAAAAGAAACAACTAGGTATCGCCCATTAAACTAGAATATTAAAGAGAGTCAACACTACAATATAACAGTTCATAAACATACGTCGACAACATATCGCATACATATCACAAACAGGTTGTAAACAAGTCAACGATCTTGAATGGAGAACGAATCTTTGTTTACCGGTGTATATAACAGTATGAAGCACTGGTTGAACTACCTATAAGACGATGTTAAGTATACTGAGGAGCTGATCAACAGCTCTCCTAGGGCTGGCCCGAAGGATTAGACTTATTACGTGGCTAAGAACCAATTGGTTACTTAGCAACGGGAAATACAGATTATTGTGGAATCCGAACCACATTATAGCGAGAAATGAATTTCTATCACCAGAAATAAATCCCTCTAATTCTTCATTAGCCGGCTGGAGACTATAACTCGGGTCTAGCGAGTGCTAGCCCACAACTCTATCGACTCGCCCAACGAGGAACTAAATCTGTATACCTAACTTATATACGACGTGTTTGCGACAAGTCGCCGACGTGTGTTTACGACATGTTTTTACCGCAGAGTAGAGTCGCACCAATTACGACCCATCCCCAACAGCAAATGAATGCCAACACTGAGGCATAACCCAATAAAACCTAGACGTGAAAGAAACCCCGCTCTGAATACCTGCTTAATCACAGGCTTCTGTGAATCAATAAAACTTCCCCTTCGTATATAAACTCAATCAGGAACCCTCTCCCCCTCCCCCCCACGCGCCCCCCCCCCAAAAAACAAATTCAACCCCCCCAAAAAATGTTTTGATCATACATACGTGAGCTTACCCAAACGCAAGCAGCTCACGAACCGCAACTAATGAGAGACAGCCCACACAATATTCAGGCTCTTGGGCCTGCAATTGTATTTTTCATTCGCATTAATGAGGTCCCATAAAGTTGTCTGCGTCGCGATAATCATTTTAGCGAAATACAGATTCATGAAAGAAGACCAGGGTTGACGACAGGATGTTTGCTGCGGAGAGAGAGAGAGAGAGAGAGAGAGAGAGAGAGAGAGAGAGAGAGAGAGAGAGAGAGAGAGCGAGAGAGAGAAAGAGAAGAGTACGTATATTAATGTAATGAATTAACGAGATTCTGCAACTACAATCATTACTCAACACATTACCACAATCAGAGAGAGAGAGAGAGAGAGAGAGAGAGAGAGAGAGAGAGAGAGAGAGAGAGAGAGAGAAGAGTATGTATATTAATGTAATGAATTAACAAGATTCTGCAACTACAATCATTACTCAACACATTACCACAATCAGAGAGAGAGAGAGAGAGAGAGAGAGAGAGAGAGAGAGAGAGAGAGAGAGAGAGAGAGAGAGAGAGAGAAGAGTACGTATATTAATGTAATGAATTAAAGAGATTCCGCAATGACATTCATTACTCAAGACATTACCACAATCAGAGAGAGAGAGAGAGAGAGAGAGAGGAGTATGTATATTAATGTAATGAATTAACGAGATTCTGGAATGACATTCATTACTCAACACGTTACCACAATCAGAGAGAGAGAGAGAGAGAGAGAGAGAGAGAGAGAGAGAGAGAGAGAGAGAGAGAGAGAGAGAAGAGTATGTATATTAATGTAATGAATTAAACAGATTCCGCAATGACATTCATTACTCAAGACATTACCACAATCAGAGAGAGAGAGAGAGAGAGAGAGAGAGAGAGAGAGAGAGAGAGAGAGAGAGAGAGAGAGAGAGAGAGAGAGAGAGGAGCATGTATATTAATGTAATGAATTAACGAGATTCTGCAGTTATAGTCATTACTCAAGACCTCACCACGATCAGAGAGAGAGAGAGAGAGAGAGAGAGAGAGAGAGAGAGAGAGAGAGAGAGAGAGAGAGAGAGAGAGAGAGAGGTGTTATGAATTGCAGGTAACGAGGCTCACGTCAAAGATAATGAATATTATTTATGCAGGAAGGTTATGATGTGGGGGATGGACCCCCCCCCACACCACCCTTCGCCCCCCAACCAACCCACCACCACCACATTCCCCACCCACTGGCCTCTGTCCTCACTTCTTAATTCATATTTTCGGTGTTTGGTAAATGGCAGAATGTTTATTGCGGGTGCTTTTTTTTTTAGTGTTAAGTGCACAGATCCTCATATACTGATAGGGGCTATATATTGGAGATAGAAGTCTGTCTGTCTGTCTCTCCCTTTTTCTTTCTGTATAGTTTTACACACGCACACATACAAATATGCATATATAATTTATATATATATATATAATATATATATATATATATATATATATATATATATATATATATATATATATACATACAGCATATATATAAATTATGTGTGTATATATATATATATATATATATATATATATATATATATATATATATATATATACATAGGCAGTCCCTGGTTCACAATGGGGGTTCCATTCCTATGCTGCGCTGTAACCCAAAAATGTCGTAAGTCGAAAAATCGTCAAAAATCGTCAGAAATCCTAAGAAAACTTTACTTTCAATGCCTTGGGTGTATTGAAAACAATGTAAACTGCATTTCTATTGAGTTTTTCATAAAAAAACTCCAATTTTTTATTATTCTGCCGTTTAGTAGCCATATTTCTTCCGTCGGATTGGCGTCATAAGCGTTGTAACCCTGGAACATGCGTCGTAATCCCGGAAATAATTTTTAATGAATATATTTGAAAAGCGTCGTAACCTCAGATCATTGTAAGCCAGACCCGTTGTAACCCTGGGACTGCCTGTATATATATAT
>JANJGK010000045.1:19759927-19762427 GCA_039081455.1 Macrobrachium rosenbergii | reverse complement strand
AATGAAATGGGTTGGTTCGCCTGATACAGCGTGAACTCCTCGGTGAATAAAAGATAATGTATATTAGAGAAAAAGAGCACATATCATTTATCTTCATTTCCCGGAATTTGACAAGAGAACTGGAGCCTTATTTTTTATTCCGTAATACTTCGAAAGAATTATCTATTCAATGTTTCACTGTGTTTAATGCGAAAACCGAGACGAGAAACATTACTAAATCCTGTTTCAGTTTAGATAAAAATAAAAAAAATAAATAATACAAACGATTCTCATATATGCTAGCAAATCGGTCTCTTGAAATCAGAATATCATAACGATACATTGACCTTGAAAATCTACAAAGAACAAAAAGGGAATGAATGATTCTTTTCCAATTACCGAAACATTTCAGTCCCAGTATTTTAGTAAAACTGAGCAAATAATCGACATTTTTACCCTGGCTTCTAATTTTTCATATATCCCTGAATCCAATAATTGCAGTATCATTTTTATTCCTATGCTTATTTGCCTTTCATTTTTAAATTCTCCTCAAAAGTCTCTTTTCAAGTCTAGTCTCTCAGATATGACTAGAGCCTTTTTATCCATATCACTCATTAGGACCTACAGTTCAGAGAGGCAAATAAAGACAGGAATTTCTTGCAATCTGCAGTATTAAGCTTTATCTTTCTTTTATGCAACTTCCAAAATTGACCAAAAACTGATAACCCTGATTAATTTGGTTTCAGTTGGTCGGAACGTGGTCTAAAAAGACTGGGGGTCTCTAACCCGTCTGCATTTCAGCCAAACCTAAAAGGTTAATCAAATTCACTTTATTATAGATCATGAAATAATATAGTGTCATTGACTCATGAATTTGAAATACATTTTTTGAATTACTGAATTCTGGGAAACACTGAATTTAATTTTCTGAACAGAAAACTATTGTGCCGGTTTTGTCTGTCCACACTTTTTCTTTCTGCCCTCAGATCTTATGCTGATCCTCCACCCTCCAATCATCAAATATACTAAATTGCAGCCTTCTAGCCTCAGTAGTTTTTATTTTTATTTGAGGTTAAAGTTAGCCATAATCGTGCGTCTGGCAACGATATAGGCCAGGCCACCACCGGGCCGTGTTAAAGTTTCATGGGCCGCGGCTCATACAGCATTATACCGAGACCAACGAAAGATAGATCTATTTTTGGGGGCCTTGATTATACGCTGTACAGAAAACTCGATTGCGCCGAAGAAACTTCGGCGCATTTTTTACTTGTTTATTCTTAAAATGAAGGGATATGTAAATGGGTATATTTCTCTGGCAGAGAGAATTCTTAGGTCACGAGGTTTACATAGCTACTCCCAAGAAGAGATAGAATAGTCGGATAATTAAAAGTTATTCATTTACGAATGAGTTATTGTTGCATTTCTTGAGTTAATTTTTCGCATTAATTACTCGAATTTTCAGTATAAGAAACAAACTGAACTGATCTCAGTATTTTAAACATTATCAAGTTTGGTTTATTACCTAATAAAGATATTCCCGTTTTGCCGACGCAATTAACAGTTGTTGAGCAACAACAATAATAATAATAATAATAATAATAATAATAATAATAATAATAATAATAATAATAATAATAATAATAATAATAATATACGAAGGACGAAGACTCTCTTTGAGGCAATTTTGTTGAAAAAAAAAATGGCTGCATTTTGCGAATTGATTTTATACTGAGTTTTCTCAATTCTATTAATAATTCGCTTTTCCTGCACATCAATATTAGTCAATAATTGGCCAATGTTCATATTTCGATGGATACGCTGTTTTATCCATCGAGAGATGAACATTGGTCAATCACTGACTAATACATTGATGTGCAGGAAAAGCGAATTATTAGAAGAATTGCGAAAACTCTGTATAAAATCAATTCGCAAAATGCAGCCTCTTTATTCAACAATATAATAATAATAATAATAATAATAATAATAATAATAATAATAATAATAATAATAATAATAATAAATCTGAAATCTCCATGTTCCTGAAAATAACTTAATGAATATTTCTCATTCGTTCTTACGATCAATTCGTGGAGCACCCTTCTATGCAAAATTAATTATCCCGTCTATGCACGAGAGAGAGAGAGAGAGAGAGAGAGAGAGAGAGAGAGAGAGAGAGAGAGAGAGAGAGAGAGAGAGAGAGAGAGAGATTATTCTAAAAGAGAAAAGACCGGCCTTAAAATTGCTCGCATGGCCAAAAATAATGAGAAAACAAAACTCGAATTACGAGGCGGTTTTTGGGAAGAAAGGTTGGAAATTACACGCTTTTGTCTCGAAGCAAAACAAAAGAGCGCGGATCCTGCAGGAATGAATGAAATCCTTCGAGGAGCAAGCCTTCAGGAATGATAAATGGTGTCGACAAGAAACAGAGAGAGAGGAGAGAGAGAGAGAGAGAGAGAGAGAGAGAGAGAGAGAGAGAGAGAGAGAGAGAGATCTAACAGAAAATTTTGTGGGACAATGATCT
>JANJGK010000045.1:19758115-19759827 GCA_039081455.1 Macrobrachium rosenbergii | reverse complement strand
TGAGGTCCTGTCAGTAATTGTATTAATGCACAGAACAATTGTGTAGGTGATAAAGTTAATATATATATATATATATATATATATATATATATATATATATATATATATTATATATATATATATATATATATATATGATAAATCATAATCAAATAAATGCCGCGTCAGACTTCAAAAGGTCAACAAACTTAAACGAAGTTTGATTACCAAAATGTTGATGTCAGAAATCAACAAATAAAAATAAACACAGTCGCATCAATGAACAAACATTATACCGTATACAAGAAGTTGCATGGGTACAAACTCTCTCATGCAAAATAGAGTCATATGAGAAACGCACGAGCAACAAAATGCTGACATACAAAGCAACAGATATGCGAGCGCATGTCTGTCACGCTTGGCGGAAAAAAGACACGCTATTCAGCCACGGAGAACGGACCAGAGAATCAGAGAGCAAGAAGTCTAAGCCATAGACGAGAGAAGTGAGACATAAAGTGTTTCCGCTGACAAACAAGTAAAAAAAAAAAATGCGCCGAAGTTTCTTCGGCGCAATCGAGTTTTCTGTAGAGCGTATGATCAAGGCCACCGAAAATTTGTTGTTTACAAACAAACAACCTCAAAATCATTTTCGTGCGAAGAATTCAGATGAAGTTAAATTGAAAAAAAAATTAGGAAATGGTTATACTGTTGGAGGGTAGCCTGGCCTTATGCAGCACGGGCATTTGATCCTAGAACTACCCCGTAACATAATTATGCATTAGGTCATAAATCTATTAAAAAGATAGCCAGTGACGCTCGACTTTAAAATGAAATATATATATATATATATATATATATATATAATATATATATATATATATATATATATATATATATATATATATATAGAATCTACTGGTCACTTTACCAGACACATATGTAATTCTAATAGCCACAATGCCCTCTTAACTTCGAGAAGTTTAAGAGGGCATTGTGACTATTAGAATTACACACACACACACACACACACACACACACACACACACACACACACACACACACACACACACACATATATATATATATATATATATATATATATATATATATATATGAATAAAAAATAAATTATATAAACAAAAAAAAATTATACACATATGTTCGAGGAACCGCATTTGTTTTCCCGTCAAACAAAATGGTAGCAGATGTTCCCAAAGGCGCCGATCCTCTCTCTCTCTCTCTCTCTCTCTCTCTCTCTCTCTATTGATCAGGATGTCATCCGCAGACCAGAGAAGGCTATCACATGTAGCACTTGAGAGCAGGAAACGCCAAACACGCTTATGGGAAAAAAAGAAAAAAAACCCCACACTTTCTTCTTTTCTTTCTTTCCAATGGCGTCTCGCTTTGAGCTTCTCGACATTAGAAAGTCATGACTTTTACCATCAACACCTTCGTTGTTTCACATCATCACCATCAATCTATTTGACATCGTCACAATCGTTTGATAATTTTGTTGGTATTGTCACCACAATCAATGATTTCATTTGCTTCATTCTGACTTATATATTATCGTTATTATTCGTATCATCACAAGCACGTTTTTATTTCATTTTTTATATTTGACTGGTTCATGAGTACAGTGGTTACTTTCATGTCTGTGACTGGCCTCACTTTATATATATATATATATATATATATATATATATATATATATATATATATATATATATATAT
>JANJGK010000045.1:19745615-19755615 GCA_039081455.1 Macrobrachium rosenbergii | reverse complement strand
CATGAATAAAGGTATCTCTATTTTAAATTTGAATAAACGTAAATGAGCTTACCTTATGAAGAGTTATAATCTGCATGAATGAAATGATATTGTTCGCATATTTAATCAGAATGAATAATAGGCCACCATATCATATTTTTTAATTTTCATGAATGGCGTAATCTTATTTATGTTTATAATCTACACTAATGACCTAGCCTTATAATTAAATTAAACAAGAATGAACTCACCTTATTAATGAAGGACTTATTGTTCATATTTTTAATCTGAACTGATAAAGTCTACTTATCATATTTAAATCTGTATTGATGATATAATCTTATTATATGTATAATCTACATTAATGACATGGCCTTAAATTTTAATATGAATAAAATTCCCATTATTAAGAGATGTAATTTACATTAATGAAGTGCTGTTGTTCATATCTCTAATCAGAATGAATATAGTCTCCTTATTATATTTTTATTCTAAGTTAATGAAATATCATATTTTATATTCATAAGCTCTATTAATGGTCTGGCCTTAAATTTAAATAAACATGAATAAAATCACACTATTAAGAGTTTTCATCTACATTAATTAAGCATTATTGTTCATATTTTTAATCTGAATTGATAGAGTCTACTTATCATATTTTTTAATCTGCATTAAGGAAATAATCTTACCTATATTCATAATCTACATCAATGATCTGGGCATTAAATTTAAATAAATACGAATGACCTTACCTTTTTAAGAGTTTTTAATCTACATTTATGATTTACTGTTCATATTTTAATCTGAACTGATAAAGGCTCCTTTCATAATTTATTAATTTACATTAATGAAATAGTCTTTTTTTTTATTTACAATCTACATTAATGACCTGACCTCATGAACACCTGTGACTTGTTATTAAGTTCATATTTTTAACCATATTTGGTGAAGTCTATTTATCATAATTTTAATCTGCAAAAATGAAACAATCTCATTTATATTTAAAAATCTACAATAACGACCAGTCCTTAAATTTAAACAAACATGAATGAAATCACATTATCAAGAGTTTTAATCTACAAGAATTAGGAGATTTGTTCTTATCTTTAATCTGAACTGATAAAGTCTCCTTACCATAATTTTAATCTGCAATAATGAAACAGTCTCATTTATATTTAAAATCTACATTAACGACGTGGCACTATGCATATCCGCAATCCACATTTATGAGGTCCCCTTATTTAACTTTTTTAGCCTCGCAGCAATGAGCGCCCGTCCATTTTTGAATATTTAATCAGCACGACGGAACCCCTCCTTATTTAGAGTTTTAATCAGCATTAATGAACTCCCCAGAAAGGCTCCTGTTGGAGTCGTAATCTCACCTAAACGCAGTCGTGAAGAGACCTCTAGTGGGGAAGTTGTGTACCAATTTAAGCAGATGAGTTGTAACTCGGAGATTACGAGGGTGACTGCGAAGTTAATGATTATTGTACCTGCGAATGGAAGTGGAGAGTCAGGGAAAG
The DNA here is from genome assembly GCA_039081455.1 of Macrobrachium rosenbergii. Taxonomy (NCBI): domain Eukaryota; kingdom Metazoa; phylum Arthropoda; class Malacostraca; order Decapoda; family Palaemonidae; genus Macrobrachium; species Macrobrachium rosenbergii. The sequence continues at coordinate 19,754,113 of JANJGK010000045.1, read as the reverse complement.
GCCGTAAAAGTGTGGGATTGTATATTGCTTCGTTTTAGAATGATATATATTGTGTAGGGGGGTGTCTTATGGGATAGGAATTTGATCATTCTTTATTCAATTTTTTGTCTTCGATGGGGCGTCTTAGGGGACAAGAATCTGATCATTCTTTATTCAACTTTTTAACTTCGATAGGGCGTCTTAGAGGACAAGAATCTGTTCCTTCTTCGTTCAATTTTTTTTTGTTCCATAGGACGTCTTAGGGTACAAGAATCTGATCATTCTTTATTCTTGTCTTAGGGGACAAGAATCTGATCATTCTTTATTTTTGTCTTAGGGGACAAGAATCTGATCATTCTTTATTTTTGTCTTAGGGGACAAGAATCTGATCATTCTTTATTCTTGTCTTAGGGGACAAGAATCTGATCATTATTTATTTTTGTCTTAGGGAACAAGAATCTGATCGTTCTTTATTTTTGTCTTAGGGGACAAGAATCTGATCGTTCTTTATTTTTGTCTTAGGGGTCAAGAATCTGATCATTCTTTATTTTTGTCTTAGGGGACAAGAATCTGATCATTCTTTATTTTTGTCTTAGGGGACAAGAATCTGATCGTTCTTTATTCTTGTCTTAGGGGACAAGAATCTGATCATTCTTTATTTTTGTCTTAGGGGACAAGAATCTGATCATTCTTTATTCAATTTTTTGTCTTCGATGGGGCGTCTTAGGGGACAAGAATCTGATCATTCTTTATTTTTGTCTTAGGGGACAAGAATCTGATCGTTCTTTATTCTTGTCTTAGGGGACAAGAATCTGATCATTCTTTATTTTTGTCTTAGGGGACAAGAATCTGATCATTCTTTATTCAATTTTTTGTCTTCGATGGGGCGTCTTAGGGGACAAGAATCTGATCATTCTTTATTTAGTTTTTTGTTTTTGTTCCGTAGGGAGTCTTAGGTGACAAGAATCTGTTCATTCTTTATTCAACTTTGTTTTGTTCCAGGGTGTCTTTGGGGACAAGAATCTGATAATTCCTTATTGAATTCTTTTTCTAATTTTTCCGTAATCTTGTTTCTAATTTCACGTGAATTTCGTAATTTTTCTTTAGCTTAGCAAACTACCATGATAGTGTAAATACTGATATGGATTTCTACTTTTGCCAGAGTTATACATATTATGAACTTGTCTCGAAAACTTTAATTCACATTAAAAGGGCAATTTCCACAATTTGTGTTCGACATTTTCTCTCGTTAGAAAACCAAAGCTCTCTCTCTCTCTCTCTCTCTCTCTCTCTCTCTCTCTCTCTCTCTCTCTCTCTCTCTCTCTCTCTCTCTCTCTCTCTCTCTCCGTGTTGCTGAGTGAGTAAAATACCCATCTCATAAGTTAGGGACGAACTTTGATAACCAGAAGCGATGAAACATTTTACAGAAAAAAATCCAGCTTCCATTTCTAGAATTTCACGAGAACTCTTGAATGTCTGAAATCTAAACCACATTTGATAAACCTGAGCCTACATCCGTAATATTACCTACCTAAATGGGTACCACGTAGAGTTGGAATATTTTTTTTAAATAAAATTTTTATTGCACAGAGAAAAATAGAGACGAATTTGTAATAAACTCTCATACTGAAGGCACATCCACACTTGACACCCGAGCGTTGCACTGCAATAAACAATACGACGTGGGTCGATAGATGTAGTAGCTGGTAAGATGCAGACACACACACACACACCCCCTCTCTCTCTCTCTCTCTCTCTCTCTCTCTCTCTCTCTCTCTCTCTCTCTCTCTCTCTCTCTCTCTCTCTCTTCACATACACATATACACTATATAATCTTCCCTGAATATTTCTAAAGGTCTCTCACTTCGAATTCCAATGAAACAAGTACAAAATGCGCAGAAGTTTCTTCGGCGTAATCGAGTTTTCTGTACAGCCTCTACAGCGTATAATCAAGGCCACCGAAAATAGATCTATCTTTCGGTGGTCTCTGTATAATGCTGTATGAGCTGCGGCCCATGGAACTTTAACCACGGCCCGGTAGGTGACCTGTCCTATAGCGTTACCAGAAGCACGAACATGGCTAACTTTAACCTTAGATAAGATAAAAAAAAAAAAAAAACTACTGAGGCTAGAGGGCTGCAGTTTGGTATGTTTAATGATTGGAGGGTGGATGATCAACATACCAATTTGCAGCCCTCTAACGTCAGTCGTTTTTTAAAGATCTGAGGGCGGACAGAAAAAGTGTGGACAGAAAAAGTGCGGACGGACAGACAAAGCCGGCACAACAGTTTTCTTTTACAGAAAACTAAAAACCAACTTTCATTAGGTGGTAGAAACCTCTCAGACCAGAGACCTTTTCACGAGAGCATTTAGACACGGGGGGGGGGGGTGGGGGGGGGGGGGGGGGGGGGGGGGCGGGGTGCTTTCGCACCTTTTTAATCTTTAAGTAACACTAGTTCAACTTTCCCGTGCCTTGCGCAGTTGTCTCAAGCGTTCTGAATTATATTAAAGTTTTTTTATGTGTCTACCCATTTGTTAGGTGGGATATTTCTCTTGTTGAATATTTCTTGTTATTTTGTTACTTTGTTATCCGTTTTTTACTTATGGCTATTTTACCAATGGTTACTCTGTAATTAATTTGCCCTTTCCGCGTATCCTGAAATAATAATAATAATAATAATAATAATACTAATAATAATAATAATAATAATCATAATAATAATAATAATAATAATCTAGTGAGAACCATTTCTCTTGTTATATATTTCTACTTATTCTGAAATAATAATAATAATATAATAATAATAATAATAATAATAATAATTGTTATTATTACTACAATAGTATAATAATGCTAAGAAATTCACAATCACGTGAAAAACAATCTGTGTAATAAAAATCCACAATTATACAGTAAACTATATTTTACATAGTGATACAATTTACCATATAATTGTGGATTTTTATTACATAATAATAATAATAATAATAATAATAATAATAATAATAATAATAAAAAAATAATAATAATAATAACAATAACTAACGAGACCCATCTCTTCATACGTCAACAAATAATAATAATAATAATAATAATAATAATAATAATAATAATATAATAATAATATTAATAATAATAATAATAATAATAATAATAATAATAATAATAATGATGATGATGGTGATATCCTAACGAGACCCATCTCTTCATACCTCAACAAATATTGAAGAAACTGCCTCAATAATAATAATAATAATAATAATAATAATAATAATAATAATAATAATAATAATAATAGTGACATCCTAACGAGACCCATCTCTTCATTCTTCATGCCTCAACAAATATTGAAGAAACTGCCTCAATAATAATAATAATAATAATAATAATAATAATAATAATAATAATAATAATGATGATGATGATGACGATATCCTAACGAGACCCATCTCTTCATACCTCAACAAATATTGAAGAAACTGCCTCAATAATAATAATAATAATAATAATAATAATAATAATAATAATAATAATAATAATAATAATAATAATAATAATAATAGTGACATCCTAACGAGACCCATCTCTTCATGCCTCAACAAACAAGAAGAAACTGCCTTCAAAGGAGATTAGGATACTGAACTCGTCGCGTCATCATCAGAAATTCTGGTCTCACCTTTGGGGACAAAACTTCGCAAACCCAGGAGACTTTTACGTGACGATTCTCGGGATAAATTTTGGAATGCCGTTTAGAATGACTAATAAGAGATATTTAGTTTCTATAATATTTTAATAAGAGATATTTACTTTCTATAATATTTTAAAAAGAGATATTTACTCTCCATAACGTTTTAATGAGAGATATTTACTTTCCATAATGTTTCAATAGGAGATATTTACGTTTCATGACGTTTTAATAAGAGATATTTATTTTTTATGAGGTTTAATAAGAGATATTTACTTTTCATGACGTTTTAATAAGAGATATTTACTTTTCATGACGTTTTAATAAGAGATATTTACTTTTCGTGACGTTTTAATAAGAGATATTTACTTTTCGTGACGTTTTAATAAGAGATATTTACTTTCCATAACGTTTTATTAAGGGATATTTAGTTTCTATAATATTTTAATAATTGATAAGCGATATTTACTTTTGATGACGTTTTAATAAGAGATATTTACTTTTCATGAAGTTTTAATATGAGATATTTACTTTCTATCATATATTAATAGGAGATGTTTTACTCTTCGTAACAGCGCAATGATAGAGTTATATATTAATAAGGGAAGCTTACTTTCCTTAGCTTTATAATAAGAGATATTTTACTTTACCATGACATTTTAATAAGAGATATTTAGTTTATATATTTTAATAAGATACATATTTACTTTCATGACATTTTATTAAGATATATTTACTTTCCATAACGTTTTAATCACAGATATTAACTTTCCATAACATTTTTATCCGAGAATTTTTACTTTACATGACATTTTAATGAGAAATATTTATTTTCCATAACATTTTAATAAGAGTATTTACTTTCCATAACATTTTAAAGATTAGATATTTACTTTATATAATATTTTAATAAGAAATATTTACTTTCCGTAACATTTTAAAGATTAGATATTTACTTTATATAGTATTTTAATATGAGATAGTTACTTTATATAATATTTTAATACGAGATATTTAATTTTCCATAGCATTTTAATCATATATATATTTACTTTCCATAACATTTCAATAAGATGTTACTTTTCATATTATGTAATCTTTCAACAGTTTACTTGCCAGTATAAATCTCTCTCTCTCTCTCTCTCTCTCTCCATCAGATGCACAATCACTCACCTCACTGCAAGGCTATCAGAGTGAAATGTTAATCTTACAGCAATTCTCTCTCTCTCTCTCTCTCTCTCTCTCTCTCTCTCTCTCTCTCTCTCTCTCTCTCTCTCTCTCTCTCTCTCTCAATCAGATTCGAAATCACCACTGCAATAGAGATCACTAAAAGTATCATTGGGCTGTACTGAAAATTAATGTTAACTGCAATTATTCCTAATTATTTTTCGTACCCTTTTACAGGTGAATGCTTCATATCAGTTGCGTAATGTTAATTATCGCTAATGATCAAAACATGCCAAAAATGCCCGGCGTTAATTTGCCAAGCTTATAATTACATTGCAACAAGTGTACGTATTACACACTCAGTCATGATAAAAAAATCACAGGTTTATGACTACAGAAAATGAACGACCTTGGGCTCCTAATTTGTATTTATTTACCCATTTGTTAATTAGTTTATTTATATATTTATTTACCTATATGAATCTAGATTATGAAATTGTGTTGATAAAATCATGATAACTTCATCTAATCTCGTTTATCAAATGTTCTCATTTTCACCAATAGTGCCTGCGTATGGATAGACTTTATTATTATTATTATTATTATTATTATTATTATAATTATTATTATTATTATTATTATTATTATTATTATATGTAACAAGCCAACAGGAAACACTGACTTGAAATACAAGCTTACGAAGATTATGGTGTTCATTTCAAAGAAGCAACAGAAGGTAATAGGAAATACAGAAAAAAGAGAACGGTTATAAAAAAAAAATAATCTAACGTAATTAATAAACAGATAAATACGTAAGTAAATTATAAAATACAAGGAGAATTGCTTTAGAATTGTAATTAATTACATCTTCGCTTGAACTTTTGAGGTTCCTCTTAATATTATTATTATTATTATTATTATTATTATTATTATTATTATTATTATTATTATTATTATTATTATTATTGTCGTTGTTTTCATGAATTAGTTTTATATAATTTTATTATCATTAAACAGAAATTGTTTATTATTATTATTATTATTATTATTATTATTATTATTATTATTATTATTATTATTATGACATAAAACTCATGACCAGAAAAAGTGTCTTTACAAGCAGATATCAACGAAAGAGTCATTGCGATAAGACACATAAATATATATAATATACTCGTCAGAAATGAGATAACAGACCTCCTTACGTAACTGCAGATGGCATGGCAAAACAAATAATAAGTATATTGGACGGCTGTTTTGCGTGACAGGACGTAGATATTGCGTCTTGGATAGCCTCTACCTGTCACCTCGAAGTTTACCTAACCTGGTAAGGTCAATTCATCCTTTATTTCATTTCTACTGTAATGGGAATTTTTTTTTCTCAGTAATCTGTTATTACAATAAAGCGTTGTTTATAAAAAAAATTAAATAGCCTGTCATTGCAATATGAAGTGTTATTTGTTTATACGATATCAAATATACACAAATGCACTTATATTTCTTTGTAGTAATGCCGGTAGAGATTGACAGAAGCAATAAAGATTACTCAATAAAGAAAAAAAGAAAAACTATATTAATAATATACAGCGTTATAAGAGCATAAAATCACCCATGTTTGTTAGGTTTGATAGTTATAATAACAACAACAGTAATAATTATAACAACATTAATAATAGATCCATCACCGATTCGCAAAAACATACAGTCGAATATAATCTATTTTTACGGTATTAAGATAGAATAAAATGTTACTATTCAATACAGAAATATATATAAATTCCATCGTCAGGGGGCTTCTACGTAATTACTTCATAAGATTTCACCAACTATAAACATCCAAAAGAAAGGAGAAAGGCACGACAGTTTTATACAAAATTATATTATCAATACTGCCCTAAAATGGCAAACAGTATCTAAAAAATTTTCGAAATTGACATATACCACCTACTGGGCTCGAGAAACACTAGTATAGAAGTTATTGCAGTTCCAGAATGATTCTCCAATGCTTTCCACGAGTATTTAGGGGGGTCCCATTTGCAGTATCTGCAAAATCAGTAGCAAGACAAGGGAGTATCTACCATTTTTCTCAGTTTTGTATTTTTGTAGGTACTGCAATCTTCCATTTTAGGGCAGAATAGCTACATTATTAGTTTTTTTTTATTTCCCACGGTCGAAATAAGTTCCCAGGAAAATCATTTATCGGGCGGTTCATGTGTGAAAGAGGTTTATTACTGACAAGAATTCAGGCACACAAGGGAATTTTTTTATCGAATAAGTTGTTTTATTTACCGCAAGACTGCGGAAATTTATAATTCAATACGATGAAGAAAAACGCGACGAATGTATGAATTCATAACATTACGGAAACAAAAAGAAAGCGAATTTGAATCGTGTAGCGAAATAGGCAACATCGTGTTAAACAAGTTGTTTCCCAAAAGATTAAACCAAATTACGTGGATTTTATGCAAAGCATTTATAGACCTAATACAAGTGGAAAACACAAAAGTCCCGGATAAACTTAAAAAAAAAAAAAGAAGCAAATCTCGCGCACATTAAATATTTCCCATAACAGTAAACCTTATTTTGGGAATTTTATACAAAGCAATGAAAACCTAATATAACAAAGAAACACAAAAGTTGTGGAAAAAACCTTAAAGATAAATAAAGAAAGTCTCTCTCTCTCTCTCTCTCCCTCTCTCTAATAAAGCCTGTTTCAATATTTTCTCTCATAAGAGGCGAACATAATTAGCATCACATTCTCTCTCTCTCTCACCGAAAGCATGATGGTTTTCCTATATACTTTTTGGTTTGTTTTGTATCCAAAGGTGCCCTCAAAGAAACACAAAAGTAGTGGGAAAAAACCTTAAAGATAAAGAAATAAAGTCGTAAAACCATAAAACATCAGAAGGAAAACCCACGCACACAACACAAACATTAACAAACTCAATAACCACGATCTCTCCAGAGCCACCGGGATAATATGCAAGTGACAACACCTTTGTTGAAGTGGTATACGAGTCCTCCTCCTCGACTCGAGACCTCTCCACATCTTTGTTTCTGCCGGATTACCATCTCGACAAAGCCCTCTGTGTGACCTCATTAATGCAGATTAACACTATAATTGCATATTCAACAGCCTCAATAGGGTGTCATTTTTGCTTTTATTCAAATGAGGCTAAAGACCTTCTTGCGTGTATTGATGCAGACTCACACACAAAGGCGTGCTTTTCAAGAAGGAATATATAAATATTACTTATGATTTGGCTATAATTTTTTTTTCCAAAATTTGAATAGTTGTCTATTAATACATTATTAAATTCATATTTAAACAAGCGCTTCTCTTGATTAGTGTTCAGGGCCGAGTTGTCTAAATTCTTTAATGGTACAAATTTGCATCGATTTCAGGAAATTCAAAATAAAGGTATATATATATATATATATATATATATATATATATATATATATATATATATATATATATATATATATATATATATATATATTTTTTTTTTTTTTTTTTTTTTTTTTTGGAAGGATGGTATATGCTTTCAACATCTGGATAGGAAAGTTTTATCAAATGATGGTTCCCATTTGATATTTTGGTCAGGGAAGAACAAAATTGTATGTGCTTTCAACATCGGAACTGTAAAGTTTCATCTAACCATG
>JANJGK010000045.1:19730615-19740615 GCA_039081455.1 Macrobrachium rosenbergii | reverse complement strand
AATTGCAGCCCTCTAGCCTCAGTAGTTTTCATTTTATCTACGGTTAAATTTAGCCATAATCGTGCATCTGGCATCGCTATAGGACAGGCCACCACCGGGCCGTGGTTAAAGTTTCATGGGCTGCGGCTCATACAGCATTATACCAAGACTACTGAAAGATAGGCGTAAGATATTCATTTTCAGAGCAGCCTCTGCGACATTTTGAAACGTAAAGAATTCGTGAAATCTAATTTCTTGCACACCACAACGACTTAATTCGCTTTCTGAATCACTCAGCATCTGTGAAATATTACTGTTAAATCTCAGAAATACTGTTCTTAGCACAGATCTTTAAAGAAGGAAACTGCATTTCCTCTCATAAAGAATTTGCTGAAAACCCGAGTTCCCTAAAGTAAAACGTTTTCCTAATATTCATTCTGCTTATGGCATTTTCTCTTTTTTAGTTTTTTTTTTTTTTTGTAAAAGAAAACTATTGTGCCGGCTTTGTCTGTCCGTCCACACTTCATTTTGTTCGCACTTTTTCTGTCCGCCCTCAGACCTTGAAAGCTACAGAGGCTAGAGGTCTGCAAATTGTTATGTTGATCATCCACCCTCCAATCATCAAACATACCAAATTGCAGCCCTCTAACCTCGGTAGTTTTTATTTTATTTAAGGTTAAAGTTAGCCATAATCGTGCTTCTGGCAACAATATAGTATAGGCTACCACCGGGCCGTGGTTAAAGTTTCATGGGCCGCGGCTCATCTAGCATTATACCCAGACCACCGAAAGATAGATTCATTGTTGGTGACCTTGATTATACGCTGTAGCAGCTGAACAGAAAACTCGATCGCGCCGAAGAAACTTTTGCGTATTTTTTATTTAATTTAATTTTTTTTTGCACTCTGGAAGAATGATCCTTTTAATTTTTATTTAACTTAATATATATTCTTAATCACACTACTATATTCCATATCGTTTAATGCATTAATTAATCTCTGTATTAATACCGATCCTTTTAATTTTTATCCAATGCACTAATTAATCTCTGTATTAATAGTGATCCTTTGATTTCTACTCAACACAATATATATTCTTAATCACACTGCTATATTCCACATCCTTTACTGCACTAATTAATCTCTGTATTAAGGTATGTTGTAAAGAATCTATTCTTAGACATTATAAACTGCCAAAAAAAAAATTCTTCAAAACTAATCTTTTGCAAATCGCAGTCAACTATTTCATTTTCTGAATCTCGCTGCATCCTAGAAAATATTGTACCCAGCACGGATCTTTAAAGAGGCAAACTGCATTTTCGTTCATAAAACATTCGCTGAAAACCCGGATTCCCTAAAGTAAAACGTTTTCCTAACATTTATTCTGTTTATGACATTTTTCGTCTTTTTTTTTATTTTATTTTTATTTTTTGTTGCACTCTGGAACATTTCCGCCTAAATTCACGTCACTCCCAATGATTTCCCTCTTGACGCTCTTCGCCGCCAGCATCTCATTTTTCTCTTTCTCTCTCTCTCTCTCTCTCTCTCTCAGCTTGGCACTTCTGAAAATTCTGTGCATACTTCGTGAGAAGTGCGCTCGACGTTCCTTTATCTCTTTTCAGTCGTGGCTTTGAACGTGAAAATTTCCCTTGCAACTTGGAAAAGAGGGCAAAAGGGTGATGCGTTTTTTTTCCGTGATATCGAGTGAATTTTACATGATTCATAGGATTAATTTAAATGTTTATAATTGTTTTTTTTTTTTATTTTACGTTTAAAAGGACTTGGGGAATATGATACAGATTTATATATGATGAATCGAAATATCTAGACCCTTACATTTGTTTTGAACACACGCTCACGCGTACACACATACGAGATACCAAACAGTTTGATGCATGAATTAAAATTTTCTTATGAATGAGCTGAATAGTGCAGTGTGTGTGTGTGTTTATGTGTGTGTGTAAAAGGTGTCGACGTGCTCCATACTCGTATGAGTCTTCAACTTATGTTTGTCTTTGATTGGCAGTAAGAGCAGGAACAGGTCCGTAACTCTTTTACAGTTTCGATCTGAGGTCAAGCTGTATAATCAAAGTCTACCGTCTGGAAAATATTAATTTTTTACTCATTTTACAGATGACTTTATTTGAGAGAGAGAGAGAGAGAGAGAGAGAGAGAGAGAGAGAGAGAGAGAGAGAGAGAGAGAGAGAGAGAAACCTCTCAGTATCGATTTCCCTTTGTTTAGTGGCTCGAGAATTCTTTCATGTTCTTCTAACTTGAGAGAACATCCGAGCTCAAAAAAAAAAAACTTACCGCAAAATCAAGTTGCACTTGAAAGGATACTCAAGTTGCGATTAAGTTGCTCCAAGTCCGATCAGCATTACTACACTGATCAGTGATTTCTTACAAAGGATTAAAATTCTTTTCGAAATGCCGTCTTCTAATCCGAGGTTTAGGACGGTACCTAATGTCTTTTGGGTTTGGACTTGCCACCTCGACTCTCTCTTACTAGACCATTATTTTGAGTGACTTTTGTATGTTGATAATAACAAAATAATAAAAAACATATTTTTGTATGCTAATACAATACTGAAAGATAATAACAATTATGCTTTTTTATATTAATAAAAAGTAGCATAATAATAAAAAAGGAGATGAAAGGAAGTAAAATTACACAAAAAATAAAACGCATTTTTTAAACACATAATAATAATGACAACTCTTAAATTAATGTCATTCTAGAGTGGTGCAAAAAGAAAAAAAATGAGAGGAGGAAGTAAATGGGTGTCATTTAGTCCCCTCCTACAAAAAAAATAAAAAAAAGAGAATGAAAGTCATTACGAGTGGGCCATAGACCAATGTCTCCCTAATCGGAGCTAATACTATTTTGACCTGAAAAAGTTGACCTGAATTTTGTAACGATTCGGGAAAAACTCATCTCCTAAGCAGACACTTCACATAAACTCTCTCTCTCTCTCTCTCTCTCTCTCTCTCTCTCTCTCTCTCTCTCTCTCTCTCTCTCTCTCTGTGCTTCTATGTCACTCTCACTCTCTCTCTCTCTCTTTCCAATTTTATCTCTGTCTCTTTATCTTTGCTCTCTCTCTCTCTCCGTCTTTCTTTCTCTCTCTCTCTCTCTCTCTTTCTCCCACCACAATTTCTCTCTCTCTGTCTCTCCCTTGCTTACTACAGTACTTTTTTTCTTTCAACACTTTTCTCTCTGTCTCTCTCTCTCTTTATCTCCATCCATTATCTCTCTCTCTCTCTCTCTCTCTCTCTCTCTCTCTCTCTCTCTCTCTCTCTCTCTCTCTCTCTCGCATACTACTCTTTTCAACTTCACAAAACCTACCTAAATCTTCCCTCGAGCTTCCCTCATTCTCTCTTACGTAAAGCGACAATCTCCTCCCAGGAAAAGGAAACTTGGCGCAGGGACTTTCAATAAAGTCATTTCTGCTATGAGACCTCCCACGCCTTGCACTGCAATAAGCACTTCACACGTCGGTCGATATAGCAGGAGTACCGAGACCAGTTGCAGACATATGTTCATCTTCTCTCTCTCTCTCTCTCTCTCATATTTTCCCCGTTCAACCATTTGCATGACAAATCTATCTTTGTGCGCCTGAGGCGTAAGATATTTTTAAGAGTCTCTCTCTCTCTCTCTCGTATCTTACCCATACAACCATTGTATGACTAGTTTATTTTTATACGCCTCGAGTGTAAATTATTTTAGGGAGTCTGTCTGTCTCTCTCTCTCTCTCTCTCTCTCTCTCTCTCTCTCTCTCTCTCTCTCTCTCTCTCTCTCTCTCATATTATCCCCGTACAACCATTTGCATGACAAATCTATCTTTATACGCCTGAGGTGTAAGATATTTTATGAGTTTCTCTCTCTCTCTCTCTCATATTTTCCCCGTTCAACCAATTGCATGATAAGTTTGTCTTTGTACGCCTGAGGCGTAAGATATTTCTAAGAGTCTCTCTCTCTCTCTCTCTCTCTCTCTCTCTCTCTCTCTCTCTCTCTCTCTCTCTCTCTCTCTCTCTCTCTCTTATAAATATATATATACCCCATACAACCATTGTATGACTAGTTTACCTTTATAGCCTAAAATGTAAATTATTTTTAGACTCTCTCTCTCTCTCTCGTATTTTCCCCGTGCAACCATTGTATGACTAGTTTATCTTTAGATGCCTGAAGTGTAACATATTTTTAGTCTCTCTCGCGCTCTCTCTCTCTCTCTCTCTATTCTGGAAGTTCTAAATCAGTCTACCTTCAGGTATCTTGTTCTGCGAACGACATCTGATTGCTAGGCAATGAGCAACTTTCCCTGTCTAGGTTCTGTTGAGAAATATATAACGGGGTCTAAAATATTTCGTGTTGAAGTTGAAATGAATTTTTTCCCTCAAAATTTTCTTTTAGTGAAGAATGGGTATGCTGTATGTTGGAGGATGTCTTTACCTAGTTTTAAATTTTATTGAAAATATATTCTGTTTGGATCTCAAAGCATATTGGAATTTTTTTACACCGGATTTTGTATACACCATACACATAAATAAATATATAGATATACATATATATACAGAATATATATATATATATATATATATATATATATATATATATATATATATATATATATATATATATATATATATATATATATATATATATATATATATATACACTGTATATATATATATATTCCAAGTAAAACGTAATAACAAAACAGAGGTGAATGCCGGAATAAATTGCACATAAATATAAAAAAGATTTTTTCAATTACATCTCACCACATCTAATATAATATTCCATAAAGTAAAATTAGTCTGCTTTGTGTTTGTAGGATAAAATCATATTAAAGATCAGTGAATTGAATTATTCAAGGGCTTGGACACGTGTAGTTTTGAATCCCCCGTCCCCCACCCCACCAAAACACAAAAGATTGTGAAGCTAATACATCTTTGTTGGTACTATGTATTTCATTAAATCTCCTAGTTTTACAGTACTATATATATATATATATATATATATATATATATATATATATATATATATATATATATATATATATATATATATATGTATATGTATATGAATGTCTTTTACTGTAATACCACAGTGTAATATGAATATAAGAAGGCCCATAAACACTATTTGATCGTTGCAACCACATATTTCGAGCACTCCCTTCTGTGCTCCTGTTCACTGGTAAAATATGGACATGAAATGTTACAGGAGTATATATACAAAGCATATGTAGGTGTGGCATTAAGTCTCCGATGGTATGCAGGTGACCGTTCCCAAGAAGGGGGGAAATAAACAATTCCCTGGTGGTTTTTGGCCTCATTAACTCCTGTTTTGCGATTCGTCTGGTGGTCATGTTTATCAGACGAATCGCAAAACAGTTTCTCTGAAGTATTCGCCATTCCATGACTGTCCTTTTCTTTGATGATCCACATTAACCGTTCGGCTGTGAAACAGAGAAAAATTCCCAAACATTCAGGAAATTTCACGACTTGGCAATAGCGCACGTCATCGCTGATATCATCCAACTTTGCAGCCCAAATGATGTCATTTTTTATGATTTGGCTTCCTGACTGTGTAAATGAAGAATTCATCTGATGCGGCAACATGGAGAAGGTCAGCTTCATCCCAATCTTTAAGAAATGAACCACAAAACCATGCACGGTCTTCTCTCTGTTGCTAATTGATGTTGGGCTTGCTTATAACATGAAATGGCTTGATACCAGATTTTTTCAACTCACAATATGCAGCACTATAACTTCGCTTCTTTTCCCTTTTTGTTCCTAGTTCAAGCGCCAATTTACGTAAAGACTTTCTTGTTCTACCTACTGCCTCAGCTATGATGTCTTTTGACTCCTGAGAAAGGACTTCATGCCTTCCAAGATTCTCACCCTTTTCACAATGACATTCATATGGATTTTTGTGCCAGTTTCTTTTAACAAAGGATTCATCTCTTTTAATGTACAGTATTTAGCTATCCAGGAACATGAAATGAAGGATGCGCCAGCATCCCTGGCCTCTCTGAAGGTTATATCCCGGATTCGGTCAATCCATCTGATTTCCTCCGAGTCGTTAGCCATGGCTGTATCTAACTCCGTCACTCAGTCTGAAAATACAAGAAATGTAAAATGAAAAATGGCTTAATAGAAACTTAAAATAATGTACTTGGAGATAGGCTATAGAAGAAAACTTCATAACTTTCCATTTGTTCTGTGGAGGGGGGGGCCTCTAATTTCGAAACGCCTGGTATACGAATATATATATATATATATATATATATATATATATATATATATATATATATATATATATATATATACACACAATAATAGAATCTTTTTTCAGTTCTTCTGCTCCATAAAAACATCCTTTTGTTACTTCTTAAGAACTCCTACCAACCACCCACCTATTCGCCCCCTCAACGCCCCCACTACCTGGTACCCCATTATAACTATCACAAGCAGACCTTTTCGTGTCTGAAGTGAGTAATAAATTGGGCGTTTTTAAGGCTTCATTATAATTACAAAATGGTCGGTTACATTGCCCTCCTCTTCGCCAGAACCGGGTGACGTTGACGTGGAAAGCGTTAAACGCACATGTAATTACTCTCTCTTTTTTTTTTTATTTTGTCCTTTTTGTGTACGTAATTTTATATCATAAATACTTATGAACATGCAGATTTTTCGTCCTTTTTGAGTAAGTAATTTTATATCACAAATATTTACACACACAAACTATTTTTTGTTCTTTATAGTACGTAATTTTATATCGTAAATACTTACGAACATTCAGATATTTTGTTCTTTTTACTACGTAATTTTATATCACAAATATTTACATATTTACAGACTTTTTTGTTATTTTTAAATAAGTAATTTTATATCATAAATACTTATGAATATACTGATTTTTTGGTTATTTTTAGTACCTAATTTTATATCATAAATATTTACATATTTACATATTTTCTTTGTCCTTTTTTAGTAAGTAATTTTATATCATAAATACTTAAGAACATAGACATTTGTTAGTCCATTTTAATTACGTATTTTCTATACTATAAATACTCACGTAAAAATTCTGTGTATTTTTTTTTATTACGTGCATACATTTATCTTTGAGAAAAAAAAAATGCTTCAGTATTTACATTTCAAAGTTTGCTCAGTTTTGTGTGGCAATTTTTTCACACGATTGTTTTTTTTAACGTAAATACTAGTGTACGTGATTCATACATATATGTATGCATCGATACAGGCTCTTATTAATTTATTTTCTGTGTGTGTAAAGCTGTTTCGATGTTGACGTTTATTTGGAGCGTAAATATGGCATTGTATCAATGATCCCATTTTTTTTTTTGTGGGAATACCATTTTGACCTATGTTTGTGTATTATGAGCACAATTTCCTTCGTGTGTATATTTGTTCAAAAATTTTCTTTCATTTTATGTACAGAGCTCTAAAAGTGTTAGACTGTTCATTAAAGTCTTAAATATTGAAGACTATGTCAACGATTTGCAGTGAAATGCCCCTACGCCATCTGGGCATGGATGAAATCTTTCTTGCCTATTAATGAAATTTTCATTACTTCTTAGCCCGAAAAAACAAGTCAACAATGCGCCGAGGTGTCTTCGGCGCAATCGAGTTTTCTGTACAGCGCATAATCAAGGCCACTGAAAATAGATCTATCTTTAGGTGGACTCAGCATAATGATGTATGAGCCGCGGCCCATGAAACTCTCAGCTGGCCGCGGTGGCCTGTGTTGTAGCTTTGCCAGAAGCACGACTATGGGTAAATTTAACCTTAAATAAAATAAAAACTACTAAGACTAGAGGGCTGCAATTTTGCAAGTTTGACGACTGGAGGGTGGATGATCACCATACCAAATTGCAGCTCTCTAGCCTCAGTAGTTTTTAAGATCTGAGGGCGGACCGAAAAAAGTGCAGACAAACATACAAAGCCCGCACAATAGCTTTCTTTTCAGGAAGCCAAAAATGGAAAACAGGTAACAAGGAGGATTAGTCCGCATCAACATTAATTAATGAAGGTTTTAGTTTAAAAGTGAAACTAACTGTTGGAATTCTTGCGTGAATTCTACCTTCAAAGAGTGAATGGATAAGCAGCACTTCTAAGACACTTGACCAGTTTATAGAAAGTAAATATGGCTTTTAGATCAATCAGTAGGTGTTTCTGCATCTAGAAAGTATAAATCAATCAGTAGGTTTTTCTGCATCTAGAAACTATAAATAGTGTTAGAAGTGGATAATGATGAAACCAAAATTATTCGAGTTGACCGAGTGAATAAAGCAATTAGACGAATGAAAAAATACTTTAAATGAATAGAAAGCTGGAACTAAGTCTCATAATTCAGATGGTCAATCAGATTAATATTACAGAGTTTACGTGAGGCAGAAAAACAAGTGGAAAAAATAGAATGAAAAAAGAGTATAGATAAAAGTCTGGCAAGCAAAAAAAAAAAAAAAAAGAATGCGATGGATTTCCAGGAAACGCTGGAATACCAGGAAGAAGGAAACGGCTCTGTTAATGCATGATGCTGATAATAACAGCTTGCTAATAACACCTGTGTAAGGATTACGCGTGGAAAGGATTTTAATGCAGAAAAGTTTCATAAATTGGTCTATTATTAGAGTGGCATTTTTTATAAACATTTCCTCACTTTTTGAAGCTAATTCTTTTGAACAGAGATAATTGTATATATATATATATATATATATATATATATATATATATATATATATATATATATATATATATATATATATATATACGAATAACACATACAGTATTAGAGTGGCATTTTTTATAAACATTTCCTCGCTTTTTGAAGCTAATTCTTTTGAACAGAGATAATTGTATATATATATATATATATATATATATATATATATATATATATATATATATACACATGAATAACACATACAGTATATATATACATACATACATATACATAAACACTTACAAACATACATAAATATTATAGACATATGTCTGTGTGCATGTACAGAGTCTATTTATGTGGGTGTATTTCTTTGTGCAGGCGTCTATACACACACACACACACACACACACACACACACACACACACACACACACACACACACACACTACTAACAGCCTCGCACATCGATCTCCCGTTAGCATCCCCATAAAGGCTATTTATTTTCCTCATAAAACATCGACGGAAAAATTAAGTATCTGGCAGGGACAGGAAAGGCTATTAGAAGCCATTAATTTTATTGGCCGTTTAACACACAGTAAAACTGAAAGCACGCTATTACCGGTGAATAACAACATTGCTGCTTCTCCTCCTACGGCGTCTGTTCGTTTCGTTTCGTTTCATAGCTGGGGAGGCATCATATTTCGTTTTGCTGGTGGTTGGGTGTATATGCCTCGAGAAATAACATAATTATCTTCTTGTGTATTTTTGGGAGTTGACCTTGCTTTTGTTTGTTTTAAGTGTTTTTTGTATGGAAGAGGATTTGTTGCGTTTTCGGGTTTATGTTTGGTTCAACACAATCATATACTGTGTGTGTGTGTGTGTATATGTATATATATATATATATATATATATATATATATATATATATATATATATATATATATATATATATATATATATATATATATATATATATATATATATATAAAGACAAAGTCCACAAAGGAAAGAGAAACACTGGATTGCTGCAAAGCCTTTCGACTTACACTAGTCCTTTACTAAGTCTGCTAAAGTAAAGGACTAGTGTAAGTCGAAAGGCCTTGCAGCACTCCAGTGTTTCTATTTCCTTCGTGGATTTTGTCTTTATTTATATATACATCACGTTCCATATTTTTGTGATTCAGTTATATATATATATATATATATATATATATATATATATATATATATATATATATATATATATATATATATTTATATTATATAATATATATACAGTATATATATACACATACATACATATATGCATGTATTCATATGCATGCACATAT
>JANJGK010000045.1:19715688-19730515 GCA_039081455.1 Macrobrachium rosenbergii | reverse complement strand
AAAATGAACGGCTAAAGTGAAAAAAGAAATATGGAAATAATATTCAGCAGTGGAGTTTCTTGAGTTGGTAATGGCATGTTTGTTTGTTTCTTTTGAGCCACAAGATATATATGTATATATTATATATATTATATATATATATATATATATATATATATATGTGTGTGTGTGTGTGTGTGTGTGTGTGTGTATGTGCGTTTGTTGAGTGTTTGTTTGCTGTATGTGTCCCAATTAATTGGACCACCTCTTGGGCCTCCCTTCCCACAATCTCTCTCTCACTTCTCTTTGTCTCTCATCTTCGCAAAGACTCTCCACTCAAGTCATTTCTCTTGAGGTTCGCTATTTCCCTTCCCACGTCCTCCATACATCTCGAGAGTCCTCCATCCTACATAGGAGGAGGAGGAGGAGGAGGAGGAGGCCCCTCCAAGCCCTGACATCAATCCAAGTGTAAGTGTGAGGAGAGAGCACGTATCTTTGTACAAGAGAGAGAGAGAGAGAGAGAGTCTGCAACTACGTCAGTCCGAGTGACGTCTAGAGAGTTTATTTGTAGAGCAACAACTCGGGCGTTACTTTGGGGAGAATTCAGCGACAATAGTTGTTATTATTAATTTTTATTTTCTGTTCCTCGTGTTCCTAAAATAACTTAATGGCCCTACAAGAGCTGCGGAGAGGAAGATGGAAAAGAGAGAAATAATAAGGTAATGGAGACTGTCAGAGAGAGAGAGAGAGAGAGAGAGAGAGAGAAATTCTTGTACCAAAAGTAGTCCCTGATCTTTGACTATTTACTTTTGTTTCTGCATCTCTACATTAATTTACCTATGATTATTACTCGTTTAATATTTGCAATCAATTTTAGGAATACTACTCAACGAGGTGACTATAATCTCTGTTGCTAACATTTCATTGACTTGTATGTTCTTCAAATTTTGAAAATAATTATAATTTATATAATTTCATTTGCATAGTTCCTCACAATAATAGCAATACTTCAGCTAATACTGTACGCCATTTTTAGTTTTCTGAAAAGAAAACTATTGTGCCGGCTGTGTCTGTCCGTCCGTACTTTTTTCTGTCCACACTTTTTCTGTCCGCCCTCAGATCTTAAGAGCTACTGAGGCTAGAGGGCTGCAAATTTATATGTTCATAATCCACCCTCCA
Organism: Macrobrachium rosenbergii; assembly: GCA_039081455.1. Lineage (NCBI taxonomy): Eukaryota > Metazoa > Arthropoda > Malacostraca > Decapoda > Palaemonidae > Macrobrachium > Macrobrachium rosenbergii. The sequence continues at coordinate 19,729,357 of JANJGK010000045.1, read as the reverse complement.
GTTATCAAACACACCAAATTGCAGCCCTCTAGCGTCAGTAGTTTTTATTTTGTTTAAGGCTAAAGTTAGCCGTAATCGTGCTTCTGGCAACGATATAGGATAGGCCACCACCGGACCATGGTTAAAGTTTCATGGGCCGCAGCTCACACAGCATGGTACCGAGACACCGAAAGATAGATCTATTTTCGGTGGCCTTGATTAAAAGCTGTGTAGCGGCTGCACAGAAAACTCGATTGCTCCGAAGAAACACCAGCGCATTTTTTACTTGTTTTTATCATAAATAAAAAAAATAAATAAATAAATCGGCCAAGACATTCATCATCTGCAAATAACCCCCCAAAAAATAAAAAAAAAATAAATAAAAAAAAAATAAGACTGGTCATTTTTTCCTTTTCCTAATTCCTTGATCACGCACGAGGCAGCAAACATTCCGAAGCTGGCTTCCGGATGCATGACAAATAAACACGAGTTTGTTTGTTTTGTCTGAATGACAAGACGTTGACAGATGAATGTCCCCTGACCTGGCGTGGCTACAGGGAACGGAGACGAGGTTTACGTTAATTTACTCTTTTTTTTTTTTTTTTTTTTCTTATAGGCGTCCTGGGGAAGGTAGTGTTAGTGAGAGTGCAAATCGAAGACACTGAAATGATAGAAATGGCTGTGTTTTAATTTCAGTGCGTGTTTATTTAACCTGTGATACTGGATATCTATAGTTATTTAGTTGATAATAATAATAATAATAATAATAATAATAATAATAATAATAATAATAATAATGATGATGATAATAATAATAATAATAGACATTTTTTATTGTTATTATTATTTTATATGTAAATTTTTTCTTATTATTATTATTATTATTATTATTATTATTATTATTATTATTATTATTATTATTACGTATTTCGCTGCTCCCATGTACTGATGAATCCCCGCCTATTTCATAATCCCTTCCATGAAAACAATTTTTTTTTCTAAATTCATTGCTAATTATGAAATATGGAGAGAGAGAGAGAGAGAGAGAGAGAGAGAGAGAGAGAGAGAGAGAGGAGAGAGAGAGAGAGAGAGAGAGAGAGAGAGAGAGAGATAGCGATTTATGTTGCATGAAGACACAACGGGTCATTACAGCTGAATATAAGTGTATAAATTATACTGGACAGAAAAACGAGAATTAATAGTACCCACTTTATAAATCTGGCAACAACCATTTTTCTGGCCGTGTTGCAGTGGATATATCAAAACGGGAAGTGTTATAATTGTGCGAAATTAAGTATTGTAACCTCATGGCTTAATTTGGTTTGGTGGAGATGTGTATTAGGTGTGTATATATATATATATATATATATATATATATATATATATATATATATATATATATATATGTATTCATATATATATATATATATATATATATATATATATATATATATATATATATATATACATATATCATATAAGAATATATAGTTATGTAGGATATCTCCTAATTTTGTTACATAAAAACTGATAAAAAGTACAAGGCTCCGCTAACTCATTTTGGCATATCAAATAATAAGAAACTACTACACAACTTTCTAACAAAATTACCATCAATTAATTAATTATAAAGTAAGTGACAAACGCAAAAAAAAGGAAAAAGCGAGGTTCTCAACGACGGATGACTCGCTCTTAATCTGTGAATAAGGAATGGACGCCATTAAGCCCAGCGAAAACATCTCGCAAGAAGGAGGTCACAGCAAACTCGGGAGTTTCTTCTTCTTCCCTGAAATAGCAAAGATGTAAGATTCACAAAACAAACACCACCCAAAGCAAACCCGCTGAATACAAAAGGGGGTCCCGTGTTTGCTTTGGCGCAGTTGAGAGAGAGGGAGAGAGAGAGACTGAATGAAAGAGAGAGAGAGATTGAGGGGGAGAGAGAAAGTTTGAGAGAGAGAGAGAGAGAGACTAAGGGAGAGAGGGGGATTGATGGGGGAGAGAAAGAGAGAGAGAGAGACTGAGGGGGAGAGAGAAAGATTGAGGGAGAGAGAGAGAGAGAGATTATTGAGGGAGAGAAAGATTGATGGGGAGAGAGAGAGAGACTGAGGGACAGAAAGAGAGAGGAGAGACAGAGATTATTGAGGGAGAGAAAGATTGATGGAGAGAGAGAGAGAGAGAGACTGAGGGACAGAAAGAGAGAGGAGAGACAGAGAGAGAGAGAGATTATTGAGGGAGTGAAAGATTGATGGAGAGAGAGAGAGAGAGACTGAGGGACTGAAAGAGGCAGGAGGGGGAGAGAGAGAGAGAGAGAGAGATTGAGGGAGAGAAAAAGAGAGGCGAGAGAGAGAGATTCCGGAATCAACTTCCACATATCCCTACCTCTTCTTCTTTAATTTTCAAGTTGTAAGAGTCTTCTTACGCTTTATTGGAAGATCTCTTTTCTTTCATTGATGAATGGTTCAGAGCCCGCGTTCTGACAGCTGATATATTCCACTTGGTAATAAAAAAAACGTTTCTTTGGGCGTCCCTGATAACTGTTTTTTTTTTATTTTTCCATACGAGAAACGTTCAAAGTTATGCAAACGTTCGCAACTTCGGTTTTCTTAGTGAGTTCCTGGAATACGGAAGACGTTAAGGTGGTTTTTCGTGCTGGGGGACACGGGTGGGGGGCGGGAGATTGGATTGGATGTAGGTGGGGCTGGGGGGGGGGGGCGGGTTGTGTGACGAATAAGTAAAAATTGGGATGTTACGTAGTAAGTGTGAGGCAACGGAGAATGTGAATTTCATAGAACAAAACAAAACAAGAAAATAGACAAAAGGCAGTTCACATTTCATAGAATAATCTTACATTTACAAATTATTGCCTAATTTTGTCACTGTTAGGATGAGATAATTGTTTACAAATTCTTATCTTATAAGATAGTTCCTCGAACTTTCTGAGAAGACAAGAATTTGTATTATGTTTACAAATTATTGAATTGCTATGGTTATACCAATTTGACCGTTCATTTGTACTTGATTTAACATTTTTTTTCTTTTGTAAACCCATATTTATTATTTTCATGATTTCAGTTGTAAATTTCCTGTTTTAATCCTTCAAGTTTCGATCAGAACATGTTTTCAGTGTCGTTTTAGTTTTCTGAAAAGCAAACTATTGTTCCGGCTTTGTCTGTCTGTCCGAACTTTTTCTGTCCACACTTTCCTGTCCGCACTTTTTCTGTCCGCCCTCAGATCTTAAAAACTACAGAGACTAGAGGGCTGCAAATTGGTATGTTGATTATCCACCCTCCAGGCATCAATCATACCAAATTGCAGCCCTCTAGCCTCAGTAGTTTTTATTTTATTTAAGTTTAAAGTTAGCCATAATCGTGCTTCTTGCCACGATATAGGACAGGCCACCACCGGTCCGTGGTTAAAGTTTCATGGCCGTGGCTCACACAACATTATACTGAGACCACCGAAAGATAGATCTTTTTTGGTGGCCTAGATTATACGCTGTTCAGAAAACTCGATTGCGCCGGAGAAACTTTGCCGCATCTCTTACTTGTTGATCTTATATTTAAGTTTTTTAGACCTTTGCAATTCATGATAACAATTTAATCTTGTCTTTTTTCAGTGGTTTAGAGATTAGTGAAAAGTTTGATACTCCCGAGTTATTTTTTTGCCTCGTGCTCAGTCCAGACTAAAAAAAAAAAATCAGTTATTCTGAAATTTAGTCTCTCTCTCTCTCTCTCTCTCTCTCTCTCTCTCTCTCTCTCTCTCTCTCTCTCTCTCTCTCCTTAGGTACTGAAGATTTAAGAAAGCCTTATAGGAATTATTTCAAGTTCATATATTTAATGGAATTTAAACCAATAGCCAACTAGTTTAACCCAATTTTAACTTAATTTTGTCTTTGCTCTTTGAAAAATATTTTCCTACCGAGAATACATTTACCATATGAAAAAAAAAATCATCATATTACACAGAATAAAGAAAATTGGCTTCTGTACCTGAATAAATTGAAGTCTTGAATAAGCAGGAGAACGATAATGTCATGTTTTTTCAATGCTTGAATAAAAATAGACACGTGGTATAAATGAAAATCTAAGAAGACAAGTACAAAATGCGCCGAAGCATAATCAAGGCCACCAAAATAGATCAGTCTTTTGGTGGTGGCCTATCGTTGCCAGAAGCACGATTATGGCTAACCTTTTACCTTAAAGAAAATGAAAACTACCGAGTCTAGAGGGCTGCAATTTGGTAGGTTTGATGATTGTAGGGTGAATGATCAAACATACAAATTTGCAGCCCTCTAGTCTTAGTAATTTTAAGATCCTGAGGGTGGATAGAAAGAAGTGTGGACGGACAGACAAAGCCAGTGCAGTAGTTCTCTTTTACAAAAAACTAAAAAGCGTAAACAGAAATTTTCCAGAAATATGAGGAGAGAATATCATATGCGAAAGAAAAAAACTTTTCCTCCCTCCTCAGTAACACAGGTTTTTCTCATAATATTTTTTCATATATCCCATAATGCAGCTCTAACGTCTGTGGTGATTTTCCTTCTTGTGAAATAAAGAAAATATGTTTCTTCTCTCTCTCTCTCTCTCTCTCTCTCTCTCTCTCTCTTCTCTCTCTCTCTCTCTTCTCTCTCTCTCTCTCTCTCTCTCTCTCTCTCTGAGAAAATTAATTAATGTATAAAATGAAAGCATTTACCAACGAGATCTCTCTCTCTCTCTCTCTCTCTCTCTCTCTCTCTCTGAATAAATTAATTAATGTACAAAATGAAAGCGTTTACCAACGAGATCTTTCAAAGTTGATGCGAAGAGGAAAACTCGAGAAATAAAGATAAAAGAACTATTAGAAAAGAGAAAACGAGGAATAGAAGACGAATAGAAGACTGGAAGAGAGAGAAAAGAAAACGGGGATTACCGAAAATATGAGAAGCAAATTCAAGATAACTTTAGACGTGAGAGGAATCGCTTCGTCATTAACTCCTTTGAGGCCATTGTGGAAAATCTTCCCTCCTCTTCTTCTTCTTCTTCTTCTTCCCTTTTATCATTTCTTCTTTTCGCTTCTTCATCCTCTTCCCTTTTTCTCATTAATTCTGCCCTTCCGCCGTTCTCTCCTGTGCCATTATTCTCGACTTTCCTTGGAGTTCCTCTTTCTCCCGCATTTTACACTTTTACTCGAACACGCCGTCTCCTCTCTTTCGCATCAGATTTAATCATTCCCCGGACGCCCCCTCCCAAGCTACCCCTCCTCCTCCTCCTCCTCCTCCTCCTCCTCCTCCTCCTCCTCCTCCTTGTCATCTTCATCCTCCTCCTCCTCCTCCTCCTCCTCCAATACCTTCACACACAAGCCACTTCTCTGCATCCTTCATATTTGTTTCCTTTCGCCCGGATGGAATTCTCTCTCTCTCTCTCTCTCTCTCTCTCTCTCTCTCTCTCTCTCTCTCTCTCTCTGCTTCCTTCATATTTGCCTTCTTTCCCCGGAATGAAATTCTCTCTCTCTCTCTCTCTCTCTCTCTCTCTCTCTCTCTCTCTCTCTCTCTCTCTCTCTCTCTCTCTCTCTGCTTAATTTCCTCGTAATTCGGCCGCCTTCCGCTGACCGGACCTGCCTTCTCCTCCTCTCTCTCCCTCCCTCCCTTCCTCCCTCCATCTATGAAATTTAATTTCTCTCAGATATCGGATACGAACCCGGCACTTTATATCCGCCACCTCCAATGGATTGGAATTTGTGTCGTGTCTGAATGGGAAAAAGTTCTCGCTTTATGTACAGATAATTGAATGGATTTTGGGGGTTGGGTGGGGGGAGGAATGACTCTGTTAAGTTTCGGCTGGGGGATGAAGGAACGGTGTTCAAGGATTGTAAGTCTTTTGGGAGGTTTTAGTAGGATCCATATTTGTATGTATTTCATATATATATATATATATATATATATATATATATATATATATATATATAATATATATATAAATATATATATATATATATATATATATATATATTATATATATATATATATATATATATATATATATATCCATGATTGCATTGTCTGTATTAAACTTTTCTTTATGAATTTTCTATTTCATAAGATTATTTTTTACTTCATTTTTCTTCTTGATTGTCAGTGGGTAGTGAAATATTCATATTCATATTCATATATAAATATATATATATATATATATATATATATATATATATATATATATATATATATATATATATATATGTGTGTGTGTGTGTGTGTGTGTGTGTGTGTATGTATGTATGTATGTATGAATATGCGCTACCCATTGATAATCAAGAATAAAAGTTAAAGAAAAAATGCTGCATGTAATTGAAGTTCATAGAATTTTTTTTTTATGTAATTCTGAAGATTTTTTTATTCTCCGCATCAATATCCACCAAAAGTTAATTTCCAGATGGAATTACCAAATGAACATTTAAAAAAAAAAATCCACCATTATCACTTTCCCCGGTCGAAATATTTTTTTAAATTATGTATAGACCAGTAGTTCTTAACCTGGGGGCCGTCAGCAATTTCCAAAGGGGGGGCGAGCCCTAGGGAAAAATTAAAAATTCTCTAATTGTATTCGCTATTCTCTTAACAAGAGTCGCTAAGAAGCAGTGTCAAGTATCTCACAAATTCATTCCCAAAAGAATAAAAACACAACTTCTCTTTCTCTTTTTTTTTTCATTTTCATTTAAATCTGGAGGGAATTTTACCTCATAGATGCAAGGGGTGGGGGGGTGGGGGGGGTTGTCGTGGAGGGAAGGACCAACTCTTATAGGGGGCGTGGTAATAAAAAGGTTAAAAGTTAAGTATACCTTAGTTTAACCAGACCACTGAGCTGATTAACACCACTGGTATAGACACTGGGAAAATAAATATTACATTCTCGTAGGTGACACCTTGTGTAGGCATTCCGTTAAGTTTGACCCAAGCCACATGAGTAGTTTTAAATACGTATTAACTTACTGAAGTACGGTTCCATTATAACTTATTTTTTATTTATTATTTTAATATGACACGCCAATGAATCGTTGCATATACTAAGATCACATTTGAAACGAAGAAACAATGCATCAAAAGTACCCCGAGTCATTCATTAATACGAGGATAAATCAAATTTTCAAATTACTTTACAATACAATAACAAACACGAGTACCGTAATTTCATTTCAGCAATCGGACTGATTAACTTTTGAGTGTCCTCGTCGAAGGTATGGTCTTCTCCGAGTGCTTTTCATTAGATGCAGTAATCAGTTAGAGTTAATTTTTCCATTAATTAAAACCCTGCCAGGAGGGATAATTGAAAATTAATGCGATTTGATGAGGGAAAGTGCGCTGGGTCCGGAATGAAGGATTTATGATTTATGATTTGCTACGTAATTAAAATGTTAACTTCCGCAAACTCCTTTTTCCCCGGTAATTGATATCATCACTTTATTGGGAGCGTTCGGTTAATTGTGGCTCCGTTCAGGTTGATTGCTTTTCTGTTATTTCATTAACTGAAGAAGGTAATTTGCAGGATTCAACACTTTCTTAGAATGTTAAAGAACGTGTTTTTTTTTTTTTTTTTTTTTAATGAGACCGTAAAAGTTAACGGTCTCGCTTGTAAATCTAAAGGAAGATTAATAGAGATTATCGTTCTTATCTATATTTGTTAACTTATTAAGGGTATTTTTTTGCTTTATATATATATATATATATATATATATATATATATATATATATATATATATAATATATATATATATATATACTTAAATGTTGTTTTTCTTTTTGACATTACTCTATTTGCTCCGGATTTTTGGAAGGAAAACGTTTTTAACGTTTGATTTTTATTTAGGAAGTGGATATGGAAAATGTTTAGAGGTCATTTAAATTTATATACATACACACACACACACACACACACACATATATATATATATATATATATATATATATATATATATATATATATATATATATACATATATATATATGTGTGTGTGTGTGTGTTTGTGTGTGTGTGTATTGAGTATCTGAAACTTCAATGCACGACAGAATCTATACGCTACGGAACACTCGCCTGTAAAAGGGTTCTTAGTCTCAATAACCTAGAAGGCATTCCCATTTGCATACATAGTGGAACTTAATGGGTCCTGGATAATGACCTACCTGTTCCAGGAGAGAGTGAGAGGAGGTCATTACTCCGGTATGCCAGGGAAAATCGTCCGTCCTTTTTAATGATTGATTTTTGCTGGACTTCATTATTTCTTGCCTCTAATATTTCTTTCTGATTTATGAGATAGGCTTAATCCGCTTTGCATCGTATTTTTCTGAAAAATACTCGAAATTTCTGGTGGATTTTCAGGAGAAGGTAGGCAGTCATTATGATAAACTGAAAATAGGTAAAGAAATACTTCTTCTATGATTATTTGCTCTAGAACATATTGCTTTGTTCTTGGAATAGCAAGCTGAATTAACTTTTCGTGTTATTTAATTACACTGGAAAAAGACACCAAATTTGGTACTTAGGGAAAGGATGTGAACAATCCTGATTTATTAAATAATTTATTACGCGTAGATTTATATATATGCATATATAAGTATAAACATACTATACATATATTTGTATATATATGGTTCATCACCATTAATCTTTATGGAGTCTGATCTTCAGTATCTAAAGTATAATTTCGTCATCTATTGCTTACTTTCCTCTTCTTCTTCCATCCATCCCTTTATGGATCCATATCGCCTCCACTCGTAGGCTCCTCCCACTCCAATCACCTCCTTCAGTGAAAGAGAAAGTAAAAAGGCCTTTCTTTTTCTCTGTTTACTGATGATTCCCACTTTCCCCATTTCAATCCCCTCGAGTCTAACTTTATTTGCAGTGTGGCTCGGAACTTCTTTCTTTCATTTTCCTCTACAGTTTCGGTTCAAAGGCCTCTCTGCTGATTTCATCTCCTCTGTGTGATCAAAACAACCATTTGTGGGCCACTCTGTTCCCTGCCAAAGCTTTTGGCTGCTCTGTATTTTTTCTCCCTTTACTGCTTTCCGTAAAAGTTAACGGTCTTTTAAACTTTCTTCTCCCTTCTACCATTTTTCTAAAAAAAAAAAAAAAAAAAAGCGACCACCCTACAGCAAAACATGTCGTCAACATGTAGGAAACTTACCTCCAACATGTTGACAACATGTTGAAAACAAGTCCACAGAAGAAAAATGAGAACGAAAACATGTTGTACATAAGTCGACGATCGGAAGTGGAGAACAGATCTTTGGGAAATGCGGGATAACCTTATGAAGCGCTGGTTAGGATCACCAATGAATTCAACCTGTCTGTGATGTGTGTGCGACAAATTGTCAACTTGTCTTGGTGACATGTTCTGTGTAACACTACATTTTCCATGTTGCTTCATCTGTCGCACTGATTTATATCGAAGCTTTCTTCCTGTATCAGCTACAGTGTGTAACTAGCCTTTATATTCACTGTCTTTAATGAATTTCTCCTTATGTATAAAGGACACTTTTGCTACATAGTCCTCTGTAAACGCTTCTGTAATCACATCTAAGATAGCAGTAAATTTATCTTAATTTTTACTTAGTTATGAATATGTTTTCTGTCGTTTGCCTTGGACATTTCCGATATATCTTCAATGCATGTAAATAGTTATATTCCTGCAATCCAGTAGCCTTACATATGTGACCTCTCACTTTATTACCTTATCTTAGAAAAAGTTAAGTATATCTTAGTTTAACCAGACCACTGAGCTGATTAACAGCTCTCCTAGGGTTGGCCCGAAGGATTAAATTTATTTTACGTAGCTAAGAACCAACTGGTTACCTAGCAACGGGACCTACAGCTTATTGTGGAATCCGAACCACATTATGACGAGAAATGAGTTTCTATCACCAGAAATAAATTCCTCCAATTCTTCCTTGGCCAGTCGGAGAGTCGAACGCTGGGCCAACAGCGTGCTAGCCGAGAGCTCTACCCACCCCGCCAGTGAAGAACTACCTTACCTTAGAAACCTTGTAATACCCCACCAGGGCATATACAAGATAGATACAGGGTAGATACAAAGTAGATACTGCCTGGAGATACTTATTCGAGCTTGGCATCTCCGGGACTAGACGGTTCAGATAGTTTTCTGCCGACCTCTCAGTTCCCCCGTTATTGGATTTTTTTTTTTCTTTACGCCTCTTGTCATCTCCTCCTCTTCCAAGTGCCTGCCTCTGTGGAGGTTGAAACCGGGTTTGTTTTTTCACCTGCGTCTAGTTTTATGAACGATTGGTATCTGTGGTACACGCTTTATGTTTAATGGCGCTGATTCAGGTAAAGTTTTAAATTTTTTGGAACAGCCCCGATAGTAAGAAGAAGAAGAAGAAGAAGAAGAAGAAGAAGAAGAAGGTGGAGGAGGAAGAATAATAATAATAATAATAATAATAATAGTAATAGAAGTGACATTACTTTTTTCACCAAGCTTAATGACTGGAACGCATTAAGATGTGAGTCGTAATAATATCAGACATTAATCGTAAAAGATATGTCACAAATATAACAGTTGAGTATTTTCATATCTCACATCAACATCTGATTTCACAACTTGAACGACAGTATGTCCCGAAAGAGTATTAATGAATACAACAAAAAAGGAAGGATATTATTCTTAAATATTCTCTGTTGGGGGGGGCGGGGGCTTTCGTATTAAAACTTTATGCTCGTGTCCTATAATATTATTACTGTCATAAAGAAAGATACTATTCTTAATATTCTCTTTTTGTGAGGCTTTCGTAATCACATTTTATGATAGTGTCTTATAATATTGTTACGGTCTGTCACAAAAAGGAAGGATCTTATTCTTGAATATTCTCTTTCTGGGGGGGGCTTAAGTATTAGAATATTTTATGATTGTGTCCTATAGTATTAGAACGGTCTATCGCATAGGAAAAAGGAATAAAAATCCTCAAATTATTCAGAAGTTAAGTCTGCGCTCAAAAAAAAAAAAAAAAAGTGCGCAGTCGGAAGAATGGATCCCAGGAACGTGCGCAGTAGCAGAAAATTTGTCATATATATGCATGATCATATATAAGAAAATGCATTCGTCCGCTTGCTGGAGACAGAGTGCGAGGGAAAGGCGGGGAGAAAGCAGGAGAAAGGGAAATGTTCTTTTAAATTGCGTCCCTCGAGTCAGTTTGCAGACGCAGCTATCATCTCCTTTTCTTCCTCTTCAAAATGATCAGAACAAATGCAGTCCTTTGTCCAGAACGGGAACTTTTTGTTTTGCAATAACTCAGTCAAGCGACGTTACGTAATACCCACCAACTTCAGAATACTCAAGTCTTTTGTCCAGAAAAAGGAACTTTTTTATACAATGATTCAGTCGCGCGGTATCGCGTAACACCCATCTTCAAAGTGACGAAGACGTGTTTTATTTAAAAATAAACGAAGGCCTTATTTATGTAAGGTCCTGCGTCAGCCGTTTAGAGCTCTACGCTTACGTAAGCATTAATGAATCTAGATGAACCTTCTAATTCGAACCTTTTAATTCTTTTCCATATAAACGAAGGAAACCAGCAGTTCACTCGGCGAGGGAGAAATTGTTCGTGTTCAGAAGACAAAAGACAAATTATCTCTTTTTCTTTTCGTTGAGTCATTATCATAATCGCCGAGCTCTGTACTACCTCTATTGGTTGGCGTGACTTCTTCATCCACCTGAAGTTTGTGGGAGAGAGCGCATGCGCGCCAGTGCTCGTGGTGTTTATGAATACGCTCTTGTATATGAATGAGTTCATACGATTTCCTCTCGTTCCCGTTTGCGTTTTGGCCTGAATACGTTCCTGCGTGATGCAATACATTGCAGCTGTGACCTTCTTTTCTCTATACGTATTTGATGCTGAGTGAGAAAGCACACGCGTTTTTACTTGGTCTTATTAAGGTTTTCATTATTTATTGTTTGCTGAATGTATGTATGTTTATTTATGGTATTTTCGCGTGATATTATTGTTTTCACTTGCATTTTAGTTGTCTGTAAAAGCCAACTATTGTCTGTCAGTCCGCATTTTTTCTGTCCGACCTCAGATCTTAAAAACTTCTGAGGCTAGAGGGCTGCAAATTGGTATGATGATCAGCCACCCTCCAATCCTCAAACATACCAGATTACAGCCCTCTAGCCTCAGTTATTTGTCCTTATTGCATTTAAGGTTAAGGCTAGCCATGATCGTGGGTCTGGCAATGCAACAACACATGCCTCCACGGCCGGCTGAGAGTTTCGTGGGCCATGGCTGAGAATTTCATACAGCATTATACGCTGTACAGAACACTTGTTTTTATCTTGTCGAGGCATAATTTTGTAAACTAGCATCTGAAAGTCTATTTTATAAATTATGTATTGCGCGTACAGTTTCGTTTCCATATTCCTTTCATCATTATCCTTTGATGAACTGACTGACAAACACTGTCTTTATTACTTAAAATCATGCTCGAATTTCATCGCCATTTTGGAATACTTTCCAATATCGAAAGTTGATTTGCAACAATAAATGGGGCCAAGAGGATTTAGAGAGTTACTATCAACTCATTTACTTTATATAGTCTGTACACATGATATTGCAGCAAGCTTTATGTGCATATGAGTGTGTGTGTGTGTGTATGTATGTAAGCATGCTTTCGGGTACTTCTACACTACCGTATAATATGCCATCAACAATGTCCGCAACTTATCGCATACATATCGCAAACCTGTTGAAAACAAGTCAAAGACCGTAAGTGGAGAACGAATCTTTGGCACATGCCGGATAATGGAATGCAGCGTCAGTCAGTCTACTTATAATTCGTCAACTTGTATTCAACATGCTTGTGATGTGTGTGCGACAAATTATCGATATATGCTTATAACCTAATTTATTACTGTCCCTCTGTGAAACATGATTACAAACGAAAAATTTCAAATAAAAGGAAAAAATAAACAAATAGAAAAAAAACTAATATCCTGACCCCACTTAGGCACATCCATACTTCTCTGGGCGATAATTTTTCCATTTCTTAATTAGATCCTTCAGGACCAACCGTCTACCATGTCTCAAGGCGTCTTTCGGAGATTTCTGAATATGAATTCGGGAAAAATTGGACGCTATTTAATATGTTGATATAATACTCTATCCAGGTGATAATGGAGTCTTTTTTAATGAATGACAACAATTACTATTCCTGATACAAAGAAAGAATTCTTGGGAATATTATTTATATATATATATATATATATATATATATATAGATATATGTGTGTATATATATATATATATATATATATATATATATATATATATATATATTATATATATATATATATATATATATATATATAGATATGTATATATATACAGTATATATATATATATAATTATATGTATATTTTATATATATATATATACATATATTATACACATATATACATATATATAATTAATATATATATATATATATATATATATATATATATATATATATATATATATATGTGTGTGTGTGTGTGTGTATGTGTGTGTGCGCACGCGCGCTCGAAAGAGACTTCCTAGTGCATCACCACGTCTGTAATGCAGAAATAAAAAGCGTAAGAGCGCCCTTTGGCAATAGAGGCTCTTCTTCCCTCTCCAAACTGTTTGATATAGAATTAAATTTTTCATCTTGAATAATGCGGTCTCATTAGCGGT
>JANJGK010000045.1:19705688-19710688 GCA_039081455.1 Macrobrachium rosenbergii | reverse complement strand
TAATTACATCTAGAGTGCGTTTGGGAGTCTAGGAATTTTTCCTAATAATTCGACATTTTTTTCTCGATGTACCAAAGCCTTAGATAAATTACTAAATTAAACGGAAGGTCAAAGACATAAGCTTAAAGACAGATTAAACAAGTAAAACATGCGTCGATTTGTCTGTTCAACCGCTACTGCATATAATCAAGTCCACCGAAAATAGACCTATCTTTCGGTGGTCTCGGTATATTGCTGTATATAAGCCGCGGCATATGAAACATTAACCACCGCCCGGTGGTGGCCTGTCCTATGTCGTTGCCAGAAGCACGGTATGGCTAAATTTAACCTTAAATAAAATAAGAACTATTGAGGCTAGAGGGCTGCAATCTGGTATATTTGATGATTGGAGTGTGGATGATCAACAGTTTTCTTTTACAGCAAACTAAATCACCAGGTTGGAACGACTTTAGACAAATGATGCCGGGACCTACTTTCGGCATAATGAATCGTAGTCTTATTTGAAACCAGATTTAATATTAAATTTCCCTTACAATTCTTTTTTAATCAAAGTCACGAAGCCTCTAACTTTAGAATGAACAGGAATTCTTCATGGGAAAAGTATTAATTTCATCGTAGTTCGTTACGTAATATGGAATATTATAACTTAATATTGGAATATTACTATGATTCAAAATGAATTCATGCCCTATATTAAATCAAATATCATATTTCGTAAATCATGTCAATGAATTATTAAAAGCTTCCTGGAAATTTATATCTAGTCCGTAATGATATTGGCAAGCGTCTTTTTAATATAGTCCAGTATAATGTAAGTTATGAAAAATTAAATGAACATATGATCAACTACTGTACATGCCATTCTCTGGCTTAAACATATTGTATATATATACATACATATATATATATATATATATATATATATATATATATATATGTATGTATATATATACATATATATATATATATATATATATATATATATATGTGTATGTATATATATACATATATATATACTGTACATACATACATATATGTATGTATACATATCTATAATATATAGTGAATATATACATATATGTGTGTATGTATGTGTGTATTATATATTATATATATGTGTATGAAAAACAAAACACTAAAACTCCTGACCGGATATCAATTTAAGCTCTCTACCTTCCTTTTGTACAATAGTTCCTGAAATCAGCAATTGCTTTGAGTTATTTTTAACCAGAAAGGTTCCTGAAATTGATAACAAATTCTTCAAGCAAAATCCATCCAACGTCTATTTAAATGTTGATTTTCAATATCTCAAAATATGTAGTTCAAACTTCCTTCCCCCCGCCTTTATCTTTTGGCCAATACCTCGAAACATTATCCCGTAGCTCTTAGTCCAGATATTTCTCTAGTTTCTGAGTCAACTTCGTCATCCTGGAAACTACCAATATTTATTTTTGCATGTCACTCCCTGTACCTGACATTTAGTTTAGCCTTAATATACAACGCATTTTCCACAACTTCATTTTAAGGACTCTTCGTAACTTCATACAAAAAAACAAGTAAAGCAAATAGCATTATATTTTTCTCCTTAAACTGACACGTGTGCTATGTCTATACTGCACAGTCACGAACGTGATTTGAAGATGAAACAAGTGAAAATTGCGTCGAAGTTTCTTTTCGGCCCATTCGAGTTTCCTGCACAGCGCATAATCAAGGCCACCGAAAATAGATCTATCTTCAGGTGGCCTCGGTATAATGCTGTGTGAGCCGCGGCCCGTGAAACTCTCAGCCGGCCGTGGTGGCTTGTGTTGTGGCGTTGCCAGCAGCACGATTATGACTTACTTTAACCTTAAATTAAAAAAAAAAAATACTAAAGCTAGAGGGCTGGAATTTGGCATGTTCGATGACCGGAGGGTGGATGATCACCATACCAATTTGCAGCCCTCTACCCTCAATAGTTTTTAAGATCTGAGGGCGGACAGAAAAAGCGCTGACGGATAGACAATATAACCATCACAAAAGTGTTCTTTTACAGAAAACTGAAAAGTAGAGTCTCACTCTCTTCGAGTTGTTGATTGGGCGCCAATTTTATCTCCTGATCTGCATTGATGAGGTTTTCTATCAAGATAATCGACTCCTCGATACGTAGTTGGGAAGACACTTCTAATAGAGAACTGACTCGCGTAAGAGGCTTTGGCACTCACAAGGTACGATGCCGATTGCAGAGATAGTTGCTGTTATTGGAATTCTTTTCATGTATAAACGAGGATTACTTGGAATGGTGGAAGATGTATCATACTGAGGAGATGGTATTGCGTCCTCATTTTCTTGATTATTTCATTTTCTTAGAATTCTCCGATAAGGTGGCTGTCTTTATTTCCACTTCTTCGTACGTGAGTATTCCGGAAGGCGTGGCTCTCTGATAAAGATGGTATTTTATTATATTAGCTCTGCATCATCATCATTATTATTATTATTATTATTATTATTATTATTATTATTATTATTATTATTATTAACAAAGGAGCCATCGAGAAATTGCCTTTTCACTACAACTAGCAACCTTTAAAAAATCGTTCTGATACTTCTTTGCATATCCCTTGAGAGAGAGAGAGAGAGAGAGAGAGAGAGAGAGAGAGAGAGAGAGAGAGAGAGAGAGAGAGAGAGAGAGAGAGAGGTTAAGTATACCTTAGTTTAACCAGACCACTGAGCTGATTAACAGCTTTCCTAGGGCTAGCCCGAAGGATTAGACTCATTTTACGTGGCTAAGAACCAATTGGTTACCTAGCAACGGGACCTACAGCTTATTGTGGAATCCGAACCACATTGTAGCGAGAAATGAAGTTCTATCACCAGAAATAAATTCCTCTAATTCTTCATTGGCCGGTCGGAGAATCGAACGCGGGGCCAGAAGAGTGCTAGCTGAGGAACAGAGAGAGAGAGAGAGAGAGAGAGAGAGAGAGAGAGAGAGAGAGAGAGAGAGAGAGAGAGAGAGAGCGTGTCCCTGTCATCTCAAAATTTCTCTATGCATACGCAACATGAGAAACACTGTTAAGTCGTAAGTAACAGTGTCTAATCGAAGATTTTAGCATCAACATCTAAGATGCAGCCGAGAATATAGAACGTTAACCTGGTTGAATTGCCATCAGAGACATAATTCCCAAAAGAATTTGTCAATGATTTTCACTCAACAATCAAAGAAGTATTTCGAGGCTTCAGAGAACACCAGTTAACGTTCTCTCTCTTGAAGCCTTCAAGAAAAGTTATGATAAACATTCCTAATATTCTTTTCACTCTCATGGCAAATATTTACAGGTCTGCATCAGTTTTGGTGACTGTTATTATTACTATATTATTCAGAAGATGAACCCTATTCATATGGAACAAGCTAACCATTGGGCCCATTGACTTGAAATTCGTGCTTCCAAAGAATATGGTGTTCATTAGGAAGTAAGGGAAGGTAAAGGGAAATACAGAATGAAGAGATCTCGCTAATTGAAAAGAAAAAATCAATTAATAAATTAATAAATGGATAAAGATGTGTTGAAATGCAAGGAGAAGAGCACTAGGGTAGTAATGAATGGTAATATTTCCATTTAGTTTCCTCCCATAGGGGGACAGTGCTGTTAGTGCACTTCATGCGGTGCACTGTAGGCATTACTTCAGGTTCTTTGCAGCATGCCTTCGTTCCCTAGCTGCAACCCCTTTCGTACCTTTCACTGTACCTCCTTTCATATTCTCTTAATTCCATCTTACTTTCCACCCTCTCCTAACAGTTGATTCATAGTGCAACTGCGAGATTTTTCCCTGTTACACCTTTCAAACCTTTTTGCCGTCAATTTCCCTGTCAGTGCTGAATGGCCTCATAGGTCCCAGTGCTTGGCCTTTGGCCGAAATTCTGCATTCAGTTCAATTCATTTAGTTTCCGCTGAAACTGACAGGAAATGTCTGCTGTCTCACAGAAAGCGAAGATTTGAAGAAAAAAATTTAATTAACCTAACATTATCAATAATGGTTAAATAACGCTGGCGTGAGGGTGATTAAACATGTCATGCAATTCAATTGCTTTGTCAGCAATCTGTCATGCAGCCACGGTAACTGACCAATTTAAATTCGATGATTTTGTAAATGGCATCTCTTTTGCAAAGCTAATTATCATATCTAGGTTAATCAATCTGTAAGTATTAATATTATCTATTTTGTATTTTGAATTTTTTCTACGTACATAGTCTAGTTTTTTGGTGACTTGATAATATTGATCGAGGTATGTGATAATAATAATAATAATAATAATAATAATAATAATAATAATAATAATAATAATAATAATAATAATATCGTTGCAAAGAATGGAAGTTTGCCTCAAAGAGGGTCGTCTTCCAAAATAATAATAATAATAATAATAATAATAATAATAATAATAATAGACATTATTATTATTATTATTATTATTAAGTATGTTAATTTATTATTATTATTATTATTATTATTATTATTATTATTATTATTATTATTATTATAGATCAATAACAGGTTTCTACGATTATCCTCTATTACTAATTTCATCATTCAGTAATCTGACTGGTCATGTTACTTCACATTTCACCAACTAAAAAAATGGTCATGTTTCCACAGCACTATTCTCTTCAGTTATAGAATCTGTCTCATATTTTTTAGCAAAGGTACGGTAAAGTGTCCTCTCTGTCTTTTGTTGAGTCCCCCATCTCAGGAGACTTGGTCACAACTGCTAATTTTCGCTTTCTTCCCTCGCTGTGGGGAAACGAGTAATGTAAAAGGCGTTTCTTTTTTTTTTCGTTTTCTGTTCACTTCTTTATGGTATTAAACGTCTTGGCATGAAAGCTTTAAAAAAAGTCTTGGTAAGGTTTTTTTTCTTTGAAGTTTTATTTCTTTATTTCATTTGATTTTTAGTTTTCTGAAAAGAAAACTGTTGTGCCGGCATTATCTGTCCGTTCGCACTTTTTCTGTCCGGCCTCAGATCTTAA
>JANJGK010000045.1:19688188-19703188 GCA_039081455.1 Macrobrachium rosenbergii | reverse complement strand
GAGAGAGAGAGAGACTGAGGGAGAGAAGAGGGAAAGAGAGAGAGAGAGACGAGTGTCTTGAGGAGGAAGAGGAGGAGGAGGAGAAGGGAGGGGGATGATGAGGAGTGAGTAGCGAGAGTGGTGGAAGGGAAGGGAGGAAAGTGAGAGCAGAGTGATGGGTTTTTTCTTGCTGTCGAGTGCCCTACCTCGTAGTCTCCTCGGGCTGCGTATGATCAAGAAAGTAATGGAGAGATCGGCTCCTTTGTGTATATTTAACTTCTGCAGTTGCTTTTGCTATATGTGAGCTATATATTTTAGGGTTAGACTGTTTAGGTTACATCATAGTTCCTTGACCATGATCGTATCTTTATGCTTGTTGGGATGGTCATATGAATAGGTTTTTTACGTGGTCGTAAATTAATAGGAAGTTGGTATTGCATTTGATATTTGACAATACAACACAATAGTATGTTATATATATATATATATATATATATATATATATATATATATATATATATATATATATATATATATATATATGTATATAGTCATGACGCTACAAATGCCGTTTAATATCCAGTTCACGCTACTTCGGGAATATCCCCGACGGAGAATTCTTCGGTGATAATTCCCCGTCGGGGATATTCCCGAACTAGCGTGAATTGGATATTAAACGATATTTAGAGCTTAATGGTTGTATATAAATCGCGGTGATGTGAAAAAAATTCATATACACACACACACATATATTATATATATATATATATATATATATATATATATATATATATATATATATATAATCTGTATTCAGACCCTTTCTAGAGTCTCCAAGGTTTGGGAAGCTACTTTCATTTCGACAGTCTAAAATCGAGTCCTTGGTCCACATACGAAAAGGCCAAACGCGTCCCTGTACTCGAAAAGACCCGATCACTGTAAAAAAAAAATCGCCTCCCCAAATCCTTTATAGATTCAGAACAATATTAAACACTACATCCAAGTGCCTCCACCTTCCTTTGTGGGGGACTTTAAGCTCATCCTAAATCACTTAGACCATACACACTCGGGTAATCTAATCCGGTGCATAATTTACGCTAAACCAAAGTATTTCGTTTCGTAAATGTGCGAGGGGTTTGTGTCCGTCCACTTGGCGAGTATGCAGATAGACTTGTTTGGGGAGGGATTAGATTCCTTCAGTATTTGCATACCTAGATTTTCGCTTTAAATATTCACTCTCGGTTGAAACGGCTTCATGAATAAACAGAGGGTAAAATAAGAGCAGATGATATTATTTCGCATTTATTTGCCGCTGGAAAAATTATTCATGCTGTTCTTTCGTGCTGAACTCGGTAATCAAGACAAACGAACTCGGGTTGTTTTTGGAGGGAAAAGGTTTTGCTTCGCAACTCGATAAGTGTAGTAGGTGTTCGCTGTATCAGTTCCAGTGAAGTGTTAATTCCCCTTTTAAACCTGACAACATGTCAGAAATCTGATCAGTTGGCTGTGGGTTTTTTTTTTTTTACCTGTTAATAAAACTGTTTTGTAAGTGTCAGATGATTATTTTTATATGTCAGGATCAAAGATTAATTAACGTTTGGCATTACATACTGAATTAAAAAAAAAATTAAAGTTCTTTATTTGTTCGACGCTTACAAAAATCTTTTCCTCGTTCACCCTATGAACCTTCTTCTTCTTCTTCTTCTTCTTCTTCTTCTTCTTCTTCTTCTTCTTCTTCTTCTTCTTCTTCTTTTTATTTACCTTGCTTTCAGGCTTTTAGATAGGAGTAAAGCCTTTTTATCCCCGTCAACCTGGAGGACTTAGCTCGAGGGTGACAAATAGCAAAACTCAATTCTTGCACTTTCAGGCACTGCATTATTTCAGTGCCCTCGCAGCAGAAGGAAAAATGAAAGAGAGAGAGAGAGAGAGAGAGAGAGAGAGAGAGAGAGAGAGAGAGAGAGAGAGAAAGCTTCTTTGGGATCAACAATTTTGTTAGTCGGGGAAATCCGGTTTCGAGTGTCAAATGCACTCCTAAGACATGATCTCAGACGATAGATTTCCTGCAATTTACTTCTTTCGAAGTTGTAAATACGTTTGAAATTCTCCTTAGTGTGCTTTCAATCATCCTTTATTTAATAATCCAGAGTTTTATTTCGTAAGTTATCCGCTGTCACACTGTTTATGTCCCTGAACTTTCGTTACATGCATTAATTTTGAAAGCAGTTTCATTATTACACTGATTGCGTCTGTAAAATTTGTAAAAGAAATCCTTCATCCCCAAAAGCTTACAAGTTAATGGAGCACGTAATCTACAGTTTTGCTCTGCAAGCAAATGTCAATTTATCGTATTTTGTATGCATAATCGTCACCTACTTCAAAACAGATTGCATTTTATGCAGTCTGTAAGGCATGACGGTGGATGACATTTATATCATTAACCTACAGATCCTTCCTCCTCTGTTTTTTTTACAAGGGGCTGAAGCCACTCGTTGTCAGTAAAAGTAAAAAAGTATATTGTTTTCAGTGTCGTGACTTGGGTAGATCCTAATACTCTTTCATGCAGTGATAACTTTAATAGATACATTTTCTCGTTACACTGGCATTTTCTCCTCACTGAGACTACCAGAGCTCTGAAGATACAGTAGTGTAAGTTATTTTAAAGATAATAATAAGAGAAGGGTTTACAAAAACTATGTATGAAGTGAATAAAATGGTCTAAGGAATCTCTTGAAATGATTGTAGTCTATCTCAATTTTCCAGAGCAAATAATTACTTTCCTGTGTGACGCCACTCTACATAAATCAGTCAGTCAGTTAATACCCAGCAGGTTGTATGTCTGTCATACATTGGTCTTCCTCCCAACCCACTTCCCTCCCCCTCCCCCACCCACCTCTCTTACATCCCCAACCCCTAGCTGTGTCTTGATGCATGGACTCATTACAGACAAACTTGAGAGAGGGGGTAAGAAGCACTAGAGTTAAGTAACTGGATCCCAAGTTCTCAAACTCGTTCAGTCATGAACTGGAAAATGATGATGCAGCGGACTATTGCTTTTTCAGCTGGCTGTGATCAGCTGGCTGTGATCTGTTCTGTCATATTTCCATCTAATCGTGCTCGTATTTGCGTTTGCGAAGGAAGCTGTTGTTTTGTTATATAACCATTTATCGTACAACTCTTACATACTAGAAGTTATCTTGAAATCAGTCATTTTTTCATTAAGTTGATGCGTATGTGCATGGGTGTTGTAAGCAAAATGTCGCCGCACAATTTTCTTCATGCAGTAGTGAATCCTTTTAATGGTAACAAATAGAGCTTTCCAAAACTTACGTTGTAAAAATAAGCATAATATTTAAACTGGTTGCCATACACAACAATATAACTAGATATTTATACATTCAGCTCATCACGTCGAAGAAGATTGACATTTAATTTGTCTTTTGAGGCATTCAGGAAATCTTACAATTATTCTTTAATTTTGTAACTGAATCTACTGCTCAGGTCTAATTTATTTCAAGTTCATTCGTAAAAATCGAGGAAAAATCATCTCCAATTTTCACTGTTTATTTTATTTTCACTCAAAAATCATAACGATAAACATTTCCGAAAAACGTGATTGAATGCTATTCAGCAAACTGCATGCAAAATTCATCATAGTAATTTGGATGTAATAGTGGTTAATTTCATAACAGAGGAGGTCGCAAACAGGCATGATTGTACAAAAAGAAATTATCTCTTTCTGTCATTGTTATTCCGTGACGATGAAATAAATTGGTCTATTTAATATTACCAGCGACATCTATAACTTGTAGCCTGCTCAAGTCCTGCAGACATAAATTTCTTGAAATTAGGCTTAAAATTCTGGACTACATATCAACCTTCTCAATGATTAGCCTTATATAAATGAAAGGTTCCCCTCTTTATCTCTTCATTATAGTAGCCATTGCAATTGGATTCATTATTATTATTATTATTATTATTATTATTATTATTATTATTATTATTATTATTATTATTATTATTCAGAAGATGAAACCTATTCATATGAAACAAGCCCACCAAAGGGGCCATTGCCTTGGAAGTCAAGCTTCCAAAGAATATGGTGTTCATTAGGAAGAAGCAAGAGGAAGTAAAGGGAAGATTCATTGATAGCAACCCTTATTCTTTATTAAAAGAACATTGCTAAAGAGAAACGTAATGTTATGACATTATTTCGTTCATTCTTACACTTCGTCGACTGTTTACAACTACAGCAGATGAACTAGTACGGTTGACCTTACCAAATTACGTCGCTTGCATAATCCCGAAATGATCCCATTCCGCCGGTCCAATTATCAGGGCTTGGATGGCGTGACCATGTCTCGCTAAAGCTGACACATGCGTGTTTGCATGTTTCGCTCGGTTTGTGTGTGCGTGTGTATGTTTATAATCTGTTTGTTTCTGTTTTTTTTTTCTACCGTGAATATCTTCTCGCGTGATGAATGAACATACAACTATGTGCTCCCTCTTTCCTTGTTTGTTTGTGTATGTGAGTAGTATACTTTGATTTGTATGTTTTTCTTTGTTTTCTCGGGTGATTGACGTGTGGGGGTTTGTTTTTGTGATTAATGAAATCATGATGGTCCAATGGTTCTCAGTTTCTTCTCATGTGTGTATTGGTTTTTGACTTCTCGTGCTTGGAAATATTTGCATACATGTTACATACGAGTATATGAATTGAGTTTTTCAGACATTTTCTGAATGACTGACTATAAAGCACTTGTGATTTGCAGTTCAAATCCATAAGTTTTGCACGTACTTTCATTGCTGTGGCATCAGCCATGCATTCGTCATTTTTGAGAAATTACCTTAATGATGTTCAATGCGCACTTTAATATTAATTTTTTTTATATTCTATCTCCAGTCTATATATACATACTTTTTTTATTTATAGAGACTGCATATAGATGCAGTCTCTATTTTTTTTATTTCTTGCCTTCTCTATATAGGTAAGAAGACATAACTTTCATTGATGCTCCTATTCATTGAAAACTGGACAAATTATTTATTGTTCCTCTCGTGTGGCGTAGCAAAAGTTATGTCCACAAATGGCCCTATGGCTTGAATTGCAATATCTCAGGTTAAAAAAAAACTCAATCATCTTTTATAATAAATATATATATATATATATATATATATATATATATATATATATATATATATATATATATATATATATATATATATATATATAATATATATATGTGTGTTAGTGTGTGGGGGGAGGGCGGCTACACGCTAAACCCAGGGCATTCTTAAGGACAAGGTTAATGTCCCCGTCTCCCTCCTGTGATCTTCGGCTGTTAGCAGCCCATAAAACTCACTTATTTCGCCTCGTGAAAAACGGAGCGAAAAATAAGCAGCGGACAAAGACAAAGGCGCCACTGGAGGCCATTATTTTCATTGGCCGTTTAACGCACACTACAACCCCCACGCGATATTAATAGGGGGGACGGCTTTCGTCGGACAACATTCGTGGGACGACTTTTTTTCGGACGACTTCGTTGGACAGCATTCGTGGGACGACTTTTTTGAGACAACATTTGTGGGACGGCATTCGTGGGACGACTTTCTTGGGATGGCATTCGTGGGACCACTTTTTTTCGGACGGCTTTTTTGGGACGACTTCGTTGGACAGCATTCGTGGGACGACTTTTTTGAGACAACATTTGTGGGACGACTTTCTTGGGACGGCATTTGTGGGACGACTTTCTTGGGACGGCATTCATGGGACCACTTTTTGCAGGAGGACATTCGTAGGACGACTTTCGTTGGACAACATTCGTGGGACGACTTTTTTGAGACAACATTTGTGGGACGGCATTCGTGGGACCGCTTTTTGCAAGAGGACATTCGTAGGACGACTTTCGTTGGACAACATTCGTGGGACGACTTTCTTGGGACAACATTCATGGGACGGCTTCCGTGGGATAACGTCTGTGGGACGACTTTCTTGGGGCAACATTCATGGGACGACTTTATTGGGACAACATCTGTGGGACGACTTTCGTAGGAGGACATTCTTGGAATGACTTTCGTGGGACGACTTTCGTGAGACGACTTTTTTGGGACGACATTCATACATTTCAGGTCAGGCTGCAGAAATCGCCAAAATTTATGACATATTGCAGTGTCATAAATTTTGTCATAAATTTCCGATTCGGTGCAAGTTTATTTGAATTGAACAGATATGCGAATGTCATAAAATGATTTCTTATCATTTAGCAAACTATTTTATTTAAATAAAATTATTTCTTTAAAGAAACAGTTGTATTTAAACTCTCTTGCTACACCTTCGTCACTTAGGCATTCGTAGATAAAGAATGAATAATGAGAGGTTAAATTTCAGGTATGCAACTATGTGTAAAATTTTATTTCACATATGCATATCAATGTTATGCACATTACTCAGTAATTACATTCAAATGACTGAGTCCTTTCTTAATGAATAAAAGAATTGCTACATAAAATCATTCAGGCATACAACTAACTATAAAATTTTAGTTCATGCATGCATGTCAGTGTTATATACAGAACTCAACAATTTAATTAATAAAACCCAACCCTTTTCTTAGTCAATAAAAGAATTCTTACAACCCTCTCTCAATAAATAAAAGAATTGCTAAATAAAAGAAGTAAAAAATGCGCCGTAAATTTCTTCGGGGCAATCGAGTTTTCTGTACAGCGTAAAATCAAGGCTACCGAAAATAGATCTATCTTTCGGTGGTATCGGTATAATGCTGTGCGAGCCGCGGCCCATGAAACTTTAACCACGGCCCGATGGTGGCCTGTCCTATATCGTTGCCAGAAGCCCGATTATGGCTAGCTTTAACCTTGAATAAAATAAAAACTACTGAGGTTAGAGGGCTCCAATTTGGTATGTTTGATGATTGGAGGGTGGATGATGAACATGCCAACTTGCAGCCCTCTAACCTTAGTAGTTTTAAAGATTTGAGGGCGGGCAGAAAAAGTGCGGACGGACAGACAAAACCGGTACAATGATTTTCTCTTGCAGAAAACTAAAAATCAGTGGGATTCGTGCCCTGACAATTTCTCCAACCCCGCGGTCCGAGAAACGAAAGCCAAGGCTGCATCCGATGCGGACAGAGAAAAATTAGACTAAGACCATTCTCAAACGAAAGGCTGTCCAAATAGACACAGTTAAATGAGCCTTTGCGTCCTCATTTTTACCTTCCTATTTTTTTTTTCTTTTTTTTTCTTGCCCGGGTCATTTGTCATTCTTGAAGGATTATATCTTCCAGTATTTCATTCATTCCTGATGAGATCCAATTCCTTCTTTTTCTATTTTTGTTTGCAAAAGCTAACTCGAGAAAATCTCGCTCTCTCTCTCTCTCTCTCTCTCTCTCTCTCTCTCTCTCTCTCTCTCTCTCTCTCTCTCTCTCTTCAGAAGCTGCGTTTCGTATTTCATGATTTTAAATGTCACTTTAAAATTACTTTTACGATGTTGTAATTATTCTTTACCGTTTTCATGAATGACTGCAAAACTCTCTCTCTCTCTCTCTCTCTCTCTCTCTCTCTCTCTCTCTCTCTCTCTCTCTCTCTCTCTCTCTCTCTCTCTCTCTCTCTCTCTCTCCTATGTATATATATATATATATGTGTGTGTGTGTGTGTGTGTGTGTGTGTGTATATACATATGTATACTGTGTGTATATATATATATATATATATATATATATATATATATATATATATATATATATTATATATATGTGTGTGTATCTGTATGTGTGTAATGTGTATGTTCACATACATGTGTGTATGTATGTATTCGATTCTACACACAAGCATAAATCCTTACTTCGACAGACTCGTAATATATGCTTTTATAAGACCAGAATTTCCATAATAAGTGTCAAATGGTTTGACGTAGTATATTGTCCCAGCTTCAGACACAATTAACGAGCAAATTATACAACTGCGATATACTTGCAAATAAATTCTCTACCTGCGATAGATTCGCGGTATTTATAATATTTTCACGGCCGTAAATACCGGTAATGACACGGAATTAACGGCCTATTATTCTGGATAAGGTATGTCACTTCGTAGCAGATGAAATGTTTACAGCTTAAATTGCATTTACATATTTAATGTGTCGCAGTCATTTTTTTTTCCGGAATGAATGCAAATGACTGCAGTCTAATGATGTCTGTTAATTGATCAGTTTTAAATGGAAGGCCTGATTTAAATTTTTTGTTCTCTTCTTTTATGTCTTTTCAGGTGTGCATGGCAATCTTTATCTCTCTTTTTTCAGTCAACAGACTCATTTTAGAAAGAAAAAATAATGAATTTTTCATTCATATCTTTGTAATCTTTCCTTCCTCTAGACTTACCTTACTCATCTTGGTCAGATCCACACTGGGACGTTTACCTGTCTTTCAGTAGTAGTCCTGTCCTATCCTGGTGACCAACAGTTCTTCACAGTTCATCATGGATTTAATAATATTCATAATAGTACCAGGAGAACACAGTTGCAAGAATCCTCTACTTTACATGTAACTGCCATTTTCCTTTTGTACAGAACTGAGCATTCTTTCATACATCGCCATACAATGTTTTGTGAACGTTTCTTTCCGTATTTAGTTCCGTCTAACTGTTCGCATTACTTTCTTGTAAACTACCTTCATTTTGTCCTCTCTTACACTGAAATGCTAACACTATTTCACATCTAAAGTAGACCTCCCATTTCATTATCCAAGCATATATATTTTTTTTATTTCTCCTTACCATTTACATACGCTAACAAAAACTCCCTGCTGACTCAGTGACCTCATAATTTGTATTTTTATACTCCTCATAAACCCTCTTCACAGAATTCTTACCTAAAATAATTTTCTCCCTCACTTTATTTTAATTATTTTTTTTTTCTTACTTACTACTTAAACCACAATCTACTTTCACTTTATCAAATAGTGGTGATTGCAATTGTATACATCCCCTTGTGTTATTGTCAGTAATTCCACATCACTCTTCCATCCAGTCTATACCAACACCACCTAACACTCTTTTCTTTATTATCTTCATCTTCAAAGTATGCATGTATATATATTTTTTAAATAATCAGAACACATTTCTTCGCGACACTTTCAAATCTTAGTCATTCGAGCACCTAATAAATACCAAGTAGAGTATGTTATCTTTTTCACTTGACTATTGCAATCAAACCTCTCAGCACAACCATCCTTTCTCTTCAGCTAAATAAAGATAGTTACTATTTACCACTGAATGCTGATTTCATTTGATGTTATAATTACATTGGCCCATCATCAGTACAATGATTACAAAGCTAGGGAAAGATATAGTTACTACTTTTTCCTCCTGTTTATAAATCAGCCATTGCATGTTCCGGTATGAAGGTAAAGGTTTTGCTAAGCAGTAAGGCTTTCGTAAAGCGACCAAGCACCTTTAATCCCAATTATTTGCACCACTGGGTATCAAGGGATTGCATTAATGCATGCAACAGACCATGAAAGATATTGATCCGGCATAAATTGTTTGACCCGTGGGGTTGCAAGGGATTAAAGAGAATAGGAGAATTTTCCTAAAACAGTTATGAGAGGAATTGTTGCCGGGAGGAAATAAAAGAAAAAAGGTAAAGATTCTTTGTATTTATATTACTATTTAATGAGAGTGTTTCTTATGCTCTCCTGTGCAGTCAACTTAGGTTTTTGATTCTGTGTTGTTGGGAGTACAAAAGGGCAAAAAAGCTAAAGATTTTCCACCTAAATTACTTTTTAATGAGCTTGTTTCTGACATTCGAGAACACAGTTTTTCAGTTTTCTGTAAAAGAAAACTATTGTGCCGGCTTTGTCGCTCCTTCCGCACTTTTTTCTGTCCGCACTTTTTCTGTTCCCCCTCAGATCTTAAAAACTACTGAGGCCAGAGGGCTGCAAATTGGTATGTTGATCACCCACCCTCCAATCATCAAGCATACCAAATTGCAGCCTTCTAGCCTCAGTAGTTTTTATTTCATTTAAGGTTAAAATTAGCCATAATCGTGCTTCTGGCAACGATATAGGCTAGGCCACCACCGGGCCGTGGTTAAAGTTTCATGGGATGCGGTTCATGCATCGTTATACCGAGACCATCGAAAAACACATTTATTTTCGGCGGCCTTGATTATAAGCTGTAGTGGCTGTACAGAAAACTGGATTGCGCCGAAGAGACCGGCGCATTTTTACTTGTTTTATTATACTTTATGTTCATAAATGTGGAGTTGAAGTAATGACGAGAGTGAGGGTCAAACTAAAGCGAATAAGGGGAATAAGTAACTTATAATGAAAGGGAGACGCAGCAACATTACCCAATAAGTTTTCATTTAGTGTTAAAATAGATTTCCGATCGTGCGTCAAGACCCTCTGGAGAAATTTGAGAACAGTTCTTGTATCGATATCTATTTCAGTGTGTTTAATTCTGACGTATTTTCTGCTGTAACGTTCACCTTTTATTTTAGACTGACTTTTCTAGGATGGACGTAGGCAATGAAGTGTATTTGCTTTCCAAAAAAAATATGATAATCTTAAATGTGTTTATATTAAGATGTACGTATGAATGTATGTATGTATGTATGTGTATATATATATACATATATCAGTCTATCCACGAAGCAAATAAAGAAAAACCTAAAAGAAAAAAAAATGCGAAAAGCAGTCCAAGCGAAAGAAATAAAAAGAGAAGGCTTTAGACAACGGGCTCTTGAGTGAAGTAGCAAAAGGATTCAGGCCGGCCGTTATTTGATCCCTGTTTCAGACGGCACACCAAAGTGGAAATCCCCCGGGCCAGCTGTCATTTCACAGGGGGCCCTTAATGCCCCAGTCGTTAAGCCGAGGCCCTCGACGAGGTAAGTGACTGGGATGAGTTTTATGTATCTCTGCGAGTTAAGGGGCGACTGCAGCGACTACGGCTGTCTGAGCGAATTTATTCCGCGGCCAGAATTATTATATTCCGCTTTCAGCGCTTCTGATGAACTTGGAAATTGAAATGATTGACTGATTTGGTGTTCAGGATTCGTGAGGCTTTTTTTTTTCATTACTGCGGGAGTCGTCGTGTGGATATAGCCGATTTAGCTGTCTTCTACTCAAAATAAGTCATGAATATGATGTCAGAAGATTTATTGAAAGTACCGTTTTCGATGGAGGTAAGAGCAGGGTGAAGCCATGTTCTCCTGGAACCATTTTTGTCGAATGTTTCTGGGTATGTTTGTGAATTAATTCTTATACTCATAGGTACTTTTGCGGCAAATATAGTATGAATTACTGGCTTGAAAACATAAAATAAGAAAAAAATTAAATTTAATCAATAATTGAATGAAAGTAAGCAAACAAAATACTTTTTTTCTTGATGATTCATGTTGTTATTTGCAGTGGAATATCTGTGACGATATTAACAGATCAATAGAATACACAGTCGTACGACTGACAGTGACCTAGAAGGCTGTAGATATTGCCATCATCATTGTTATTATTTGTTTGATGCAGGTGACTGATATGAAATAAATACTTATTTAAAGAAAAAAGCCGAATTGTGGTCATAACTTTCAATTCTAATCAGTCTTAACACAAATCTGATCTGTTTCAGGTTCACTGTAAAATCAATAGCGAGAAATTAAGTGATATTTATGGCCAGAAGAGAATATTATTTATTTGCCTTAACTCCTCACACACAAAATCACCTAAAAAGTCCTGATAGAAGTCCTTGCGTCTCAGCGGCCGCATAAAATGCAAATAAGGAACCAAGGGCGTTCTATTCCAATCAAGTCCTGTCTCTCCAGGTTAAAGCTCGTTTTGAAGATGGGGAACAGACATTATCATAACCTTTGGTAATAAACCTCAAACCTGCTTTTGGATTGAAGTGAAAGTTATAATGCCTACATTTTTTCTCTAGAAGGAGTCTATAGATTCCAGATCTCAATATCGCCAGTGATTCGTCAATGATAGTAGAATGCCCAAACATCATCAGATTTGCTAATTGTTCAGAAAATCGATCAAAACTTCATCACGAGCAATTAGATCTTTAACAGTTCTCATAGGGGGATTCCTCGTTCATCAGAAGATTTCTATTCATTAAAGAAGAATTCGTTTTTTTGTGTAGTTATTTTTGCGTCATAGAATCTTTGTGCTGTGATTGCAGATGTAAAAACGAACAATGAGTTACCGAATGAAGTCGTGTTTTGTCGAATTGAAGGGAGGAAAAACAATTGAAAATTTTCTTGCATATTTACACATACACACACACACACACAGACACATATACTGTATATATATTTATATGTGCGTGTGCGTGAGTGTATATATATATATATATATATATATATATATATATATATATATATATATATATATATATATATATATATATATATTTATATATATATATATATACATACATACATACATACATACATACACATATATACATCCTCCCTTGCAATTGAATCTTCAACAAAGAGTAAAGATTTTGCAACATTGCTCGCGAAAGCTTAAGTATCATTTCCACTTCTTTCATGAAACAGTTCAAAACGATCCTCTCCCTCTCCCTCTCCCTCTTTCCTCATATTGTATTCTCATCTGGCTGCATAATTCTGAACAACTCGGTCATAATTCATGAAGATCTTTTTCTGCCCAAGAGCCAACTTTTGCTGTCATTCTTCCTTCTCTTTTAGTTTCCTGTAAAAGGAAACTATTGTGCCGGCTTTATCTGTGCGTCCGCACTTTTTTCTGTCCGCACTCTTTCTGTCGACACTTTTTTCTGTCCGCACTTTTTCTGTCCGTCCTCAGATCTTAAAAACTACTGAGGCTAGAGGGCTGCAAATTGGTATGTTGATTATCCACCCTCCAGTCATCAAACATACCAGATTGCAGCCCTCTAGGCTAAGTAGCGTTTATTTAATTTAAGGTTGAAATTAGCCATAATCGTGCTTCTGGCAACGATATAGGACATGCCACCACCGGGTCGTGGTTAAACTTTCATAGGCAGCGGCTCATAGAGCATTATACCGAGACCACAGAAAGATAGATCTATATTCGGTAGCCTTGATTATATGCTCTACAGAAAACTAGATTGCGCCGAAGGAACTTCGGCGCACTGTTACTTGTCTTAGTGGATGATGGTTTTATCTAAACCAAAATTCAACAATTTCATCGAAGTCAGAAGCGGATATATATTTTGCTTCATTAAAAGTTCGGGAAGTATAAAGAAAAGTTTCTCTGATTTTAAATTCGCGAAATAAAAGGTGTAAGTAAAACTTTCACTAATTCGTGACTCTCAATTCCACCATGTTCTGTTCACTCGTTTTTGTTTCTTGTTGCGTGTACACTTTTCTACTGCGCTAAACTTTGACTCAGGTTATCAAAAATTGAACAGTTCCATTAAGATAATGTACTGCCTGTCGATGTGAGGCTAATTTTTCTCTTTTTCTTATTGTTAATGTACTGTCTGTCGATGTGAGGCTAATTTTCATTTTTTTTATGTTTTGAAAAACTGTACTCACAAATGCGAAACAAAATTTATCTTTTTATTCAGACGCGTAAGAAGGAAAATATGTTTTAGGAAAACGAGCAAAGGTTGTGTTGAATTTTATTAGAATAAACATCTGGAATAAATTTTGCTTCTGTGTAATAAACCTGAACAAGTTAAATGTGGAGGAGCTTTAGATAATTAGATTCCATAATTGACATTTATTAAATTTACCTACGCATCATTTGGAAATATTGCTTGGACCAGACAATCAGAAATCCAAAGTTTTTTTTTAGTAAATTCCAGTCCAAGCAAGTAAACAAATAATTGCAACTAACTGAATGAATAAGTATTTTCACTTTAGGAAATGTGTCGTAAGTCGTTTGACCTTTGACCTTTTACATATAACACTTCATGTAAAGATCTTTTACCCTTGTAGATGTAAAAAAAAAAAATGTTACAACGTAATATTGACATTTTCTAATTTTGACGAGCAATAGAATATTCCATAAATTAATGGCCTGAATATCTTTCATAGCAGTCATAATAAAGTAAATGAATTGTTTCCAGTTTAGTCTGTGCTGGAGTGCCTTAAATTTCTTTATTCCTGGAATTAGTTCGTTATTAAGATTCCAGTAGAAACCAAATTTTTTACAATAAAATACTTTGTTTATAAATGTGTTGGTCATGGCTAAACATCTGCCATTGTGAATTAAATGTGTATGTTATGGGTAAACATCTGCCATTGTGAATTAAATATGCAGGTTATGGGTAAACATCTGCCATTGTGAATTAAATATGCGGGTTATGGGTAAACATCTGCTATTGTGAATTAAATATGCGGTTTATGGGTAAACATCTGCTATTGTGAATTAAATATGCCGGTTATGGGTAAACATCTGCTATTGTGAATTAAATATGCAGGTTATGGGTAAACATCTGCTATTGTGAATTAAATGTGTAGATTGTGGGTAAACATCTGCCATTATGAATTGATATTTTCAAATGAATATTTATCTATTAAATTGAAAATAGGGGGAGCAGGAGTTAAAAAGGCAGAACTTCATATAAAACAAAATAAATTGGAAAAATTAGATAGCATCAAAGTTTCGTGCCCTCTCCTCTCTTCCTCTTCGTGACTTCGACACTTCCACTGTCTTTCTTATTCTTCCACTTTCCTCATTATTCATTCCTCTTTACTCCCACCCACGCCCCCTAACCTTCCCACTCCAATCCTTTCAGGTAATATATCCACGTCCGTGCCTTTTCTCTCTTCGCCTCGCCCTTTTGTACCTAATCGTCCCTATCTCTCTTCCTTCTTCCTTGCTTCCTGTTTCCCTTGCACCTTTTTTTATTCTACCTCTTCCTTCTTCCTGGCTTCCTGTTTCCCTTGCACCTTTTCGGTTCTACCGCTCTTCCTTCTTCCTTGCTTCCTGTTTCCCTTGCCCCTTTTTGGTGCTACTTCTCTTCCTTCTTCCTTGCTTCCTGTTTCCCTTGCACCTTCTCGGT
>JANJGK010000045.1:19678188-19683188 GCA_039081455.1 Macrobrachium rosenbergii | reverse complement strand
AATACACCCACCGTACCTTAAACTCTCTCTCTCTCTCTCTCTCTCTCTCTCTCTCTCTCTCTCTCTCTCTCTCTCTCTCTCTCTCTCTCTCTCTCTCTCTTTATTATTCCTTCCCCCCCTTATCCTGCATGAAGATAGCGAGGTTGTCAAGTGAAGGTTCTGCAGAGAATAATATTGTTGTCTGTTTTCATAGATAAGCTTCTTATTCTGCCACAATAAGCAAATAAGTATGGAAATTGCACACATACACACTCATGTATACGTATGTATATATTATATATATATATATATATATATATATATATATATATATATTTATATATATACTGTATATATATATATATATATATAATATATATATATATATAATATATATATATATATATATATATATATATATATATATATATATATATGCGCGTGTGTGCATGTGTGTTGCAGAATCCATTGCACGTAAGACTTTACAAAATCCCAGCAACACAAATCCATCATTCGTAAGTATCGAAAATTTTTCACAGAGGGAAAAACAAGTTCTGTCTCATAATCTGTATCTCTGAAATAATTGAAACGCAGGCGATCAAATTTAATCTCGCCGAGGACGAAGTGACAGACGACGCCACCGCGGTGATCCTTCGTCAGGAGGGAATAATTGGAGTGACTACACTAAAAAAAAAAGAAAAAAAAATCGTCCGGGGGAAAATAAAGGGGAGAGGGGCAATTAAGGACTCACGTCAGGGGAAAGATTTTCCCTGAACGGTGGAAAGTGAGGAAAGGAGTTTGAGTCTTGTGACAAGAGGACTTAAGGAATAGTTTCCTTACTTTTGCCTATTCATTTGTTTTTACTTGAATTCGCATTGCAACGTTTTTTTTTTTTTTTTTTTTTTGCTTGTACGGATTGATAATATCACCAAGAAGAAATTTAATTCATTCTTTTATCACAGATTTCACTTCATTTCAATAACCTCAGTCAAGAGAACTTTTTTCTTATTATGGATTTTGCTTCGTTTCAATGATCGCGTCTTTATTTAGCTTTTTATGCAAAATGGATGTTTCTTATATGAACTAATTGCTTACTTTTCCTTAAAACTTCTACCTATATGCATCACATCTCATTACTGCTTTTTAACTCCAGTGGAATAACTGTTTATAATATACTATGAAATCATGTCGACCATCTGTGTTAATTTCAGTTTTCTGTAAAAGAAAACTATTGTGCCGACTTCGTCTGTCCGTCCGCACTTTATTCTGTCCGCACTTTTTTTCGGTCCGCACTGTTTCTGTCCGCCCTCAGATCTTAAAAACTACTGAGGCTAGAGGGCTGCAAATTGGTATGTTGATCACCTACACTCCAATCGTCAGACATACCTAATTGCAGCCCTCTAGCGTCAGTAGTTTTTATTTTATTTAGGGTTAAAGTCGGCCGTATTCGTGCTTCAAGCAGCGATATAGGGTAGGCCACCACAGGTCGTGGTTAAAGCTTCACGGTCCGCGGTTCATACAGCAATATACCGAGACCACTGAAAGATAGATCTAATTTCGGTGGCCTTGATTATACATTTTATACGTTGTAGCGGCTGTACAGAAAACTCGAATGCGCTGAAGAAACTTCGGCGCATTTATCAGTTTTTTTTTTTTTTTTTTAGTAGTTGGTCAATATCAACATGTCCAAAACACAGTTAAGAAACTGCTAAGGGAAATAAATTATTCCCGTTGTCTCGATCAGGAATGACTTCCACTAAGATTACTACCATTAATTATAGAATACTCATATTTGCATGTTTCTCAAATGGAGAAACAAATCCACAGTTATGTATGGGTACAAATATATTTGAAAATGAGTCTCTGCAGAGACCTTTTGGTAATCTGTTCGAGTCCCCTTTTCAGTCTCAAAGGGGAATCGAACAGATCCCCGAAAGCTCACTGTAGAGATTTATTCTTAAATATATGTGCCCATACTGCCCTAAAATGGAATACTGCCGTATCTGCAAAATTTGCGAAATTGAGATTTGCCACCTGTTGTGCTAGTGAAACACTAAGACACGAGTTACTGCAGTTTCAGAATGATTCTTCAATGCTTTATTTAGGGGGTCCCATTTTCAGTATCTGCAAAATCAGTAGCAAGGGAAGGGAAAACTGCAATATCTACCATTTTTCTCAGTTTTGTGTTTTTGCAGATACTGCAGTCATCCATTTCAGGGCAGCATACTTAAATGTGGATTTGTTTCTCCATTACTGTTATTAGGATGAGGAATGAAAATGTTTCAGGGTAATGCCTTGTACGTATTGATACATCTGTAGTTTGAATGTTTTTTTGATCAAGGACATAGTGCGTGAATAAAGGGCAGAAACTGAATTATTGCCTTTGTGAGTAAAGTGTCTCATTTAAGATTTATGTTGGGTTTGAAGATAATTCTTTTAATTTTACTTTTAATATAAGATTGTATATATATATATATATATATATATATATATATATATTTATTTATATATATATATATATATATATATATATATATATATATATATATATATATATATATATACATATATATATATTTATATATATTTATATATATATATATATATATACTATATATTTTTTCTATTTTATTACGTACTTTTCTAAACATTTCTGATGGCCTTATTTTATTTATAATTTTATGCAACATTGATATATAGTAAGTAAGTGTCATTGCTGAAGAAAAATGTAAATAAAATAAGCTTGTCAGAAATGTTTAGGAGCGTATGCGATAAAATAAATAAATAAATAAATAAATAATATATATACATTATATTATATTATATTATATTATATTATATTATATTATATTATATTATATTATATTATATTATATTATATTATATTAAAACTAAAATGAAAAACCTTAACTTCAAACCCAAAGCGGAAGTCTTTACCAAGACCAACGGAAGAGAGTGGAAGAGAAGAAAAAGGAGAGGAGGCGGAGGAGGAGGAGGAGGGAGGGAGGAGGAGGAGGAGGAGGAGGAGGAGGAGGAGGAGGAGGAAGGAAGGTAGGCTTTTTTCTTTTTTTTATTAAAGGCACAGACATCCAATCGAGAGAAAGGCGAGCGGAAACGCCCTCCTTTAAAAGGAAGAATTTACGCCGCCCACTATATGGGTGTCGGTTTCCAGAAGTCGTTCTAGTATTCGGCAGCTTCTATTATTCGAAGTCTTCTATTATTCGAAATCTTCTACCTTCACTAGCTTCCGCTACTCCGTTCTATTGCACTTGGGTCGTTCAGTCAATGGTATCTGTCGTTGAGAGGCTGGAATACATGTTTTTTACCCTCTGTAAATGTATCACGCCATTACGTTGACTTTAAATTTCCCGTTCAGGAAATTCTCTTTGGCGTTGCGCTGTTTTTTTTTTTCTCTCTCTCTCTCTCTTTCTTGCAGTTTACGTGAAGTTCATATGTACCATCATCCGTACTTACCATTATTCATCCTGCTTCTTATTCCAAAATATAAGTTATAAAATCAATTTAACAGATTCAGATAATTTTTTAAAAAATAACTACGTAATGAGACTATTCACTTGTTGATGTTTGAGTGATAGTGTTGTATCGATTTATAAAACGTCTTTACCAATATCTATTTTATTATCATAATTTAGCATATGATTCAATCACCAACGGAATTTATATATTATGAGACTAAAATTAATAGACCCGTTCAATTTTTTTTTAGCTTTTATATGAAATTTCCAAGCACTAGTCCTGTCAGAATGTCTCCGAAAAAAATTGTGTGTTTCTTTCATGTATTAATCCAGTATGAAAGGCTGACTCACTAGATATATTGCTGAGAGAGAGAGAGAGAGAGAGAGAGAGAGAGAGAGAGAGAGAGAGAGAGAGAGAGAGAGAGAGAATTACACGTCTGTGAGTTGGGAGGAGAAAGAGGCATTGGTGTTATCAGGAGGAAAGAAACATCTGTTATTTGGGAACCGAGTGTATTCATAATTAATAGAGACAGACAGACACAGATATCTAACTTCCATCTCCAGAGTCTTCTTCTTCTTCTTCTTCTTCTTCTTCTTCTTCTTCTTCTTCTTCTTCTTCTTCCTGTGTCGAGAGAAAGAAGGCGAATCAAAGACTGTCTCTAACTTCGTCAGATTTTCCCCTCCTGTTTCGCGTCACTTCAGGCTCCGTCCCTTTGTGAGAACCTGCACCAAAAAAAAAAAAAAGGAAAAACTCAGCATCTTGAAGTTCCCGGGACATATTCCGTAATAAATTCGACACTCGTTGACAGAGGAGGTTGGATGAACGTGTGCATTCTTGCATGAATTTTTTTTTTTATTATCCTTCCTCTCAATCACTTGCTCTTTCTGTTGTTGTGTTAGGATGCGATGCCAAAATATTAGAAGTCAAAATATTAAAACGCAGATTCTGCCGTTACTTCATAGATGTTTGCTGTTGGACGCTATTCCATACATCTTGCATAATTATTTTGTATTATTAAACCTTCCTTTCAAGCGCTGGCTCTTGATGCTATTGTGATGGGATTCGATGCCAGAATATTAAAAGTCGAAATTTTAAAACGCTGAATCTGCCGTTAATATTTTGACTTCTAATATTTTGTCATCGAATCCCAACACAGTAATATCAACAGCCAGTGATTGAAAGGAAGGATAATAATACAAAAGGATCGTGCAAAATGTACAGAACACCGTTAAATAGTAAACATCTATTTGAAGTCAAAATATTAGAAGTCAAAATATTAAAACGCAGAATCTGCCGTTAATTCATAGATGTGTACTATTTGACGCTATCCTGCAAATACGCGCTTCCTGACTCGCGTTTTATACATGATTTTCCGGGTGTTGTGTCAATAAGTTTCTTTACAACAGCTTTCGTTCTTTGTTCTTGTGATTATTGTTTGGAATGTTCTCGTGAAGGTAAACAAGACGCGAGCATATGAAAGCGTATTGTTTGCGAGGTATGAATGTGTTAATAATTACCGAACGCTTACTGTTGATTTCCACTGA
>JANJGK010000045.1:19674911-19678088 GCA_039081455.1 Macrobrachium rosenbergii | reverse complement strand
TAATTCCAAATAAGATGTTTTGCATATGGCTCAAGAAATTCTAACACGACCATTTTCTAACGAATATGAAACTGCAGGAAGATCCTTTGGGAAATTGCTTTTAGCCTTTTTCAAGAAAAAAAAAGAATTAAGCCAAAAAAAAGCAAACGTCAAACAAAAACACATAGAAGATTCATAAAACAAACAACATGAGAAGCAAATATGCCAAACAACAGGAGAGGTTCCATGTTTGTGCCAGCTTTGTTAGAATATCGAAACGAATTCTTGAAATCCATGCAATTTGGAAGTCCTTGTGGCTTACTGAAAGATTATTTCCAATTAACAATTTCAGTTATGTCATTTAGCCAGTAACCAGTTTAAATCTACGGTCTTTTCTTTATAGAGCTGACGGTAAATATCTGCAGCTGATATGACTGAAACTACTCGTGGTTGGAAGAAGGCCATGCATCCACCATTGGTTGCAATAATATCAACTGCGGATATTTACTGTCAATTCACTCAGGCGCCACAAAAAGAATCAGTGAGATTCTTTCTGATGATATACTCGTATATCTTTTTGTTTTATAATTTTTTATTGTAAGCACGAGTTGAAGGCTAGCTGCAGTCAGATAGCTTCAGAAATATTATACCATTGTTTGCCTATTCACAGAGAGAGAGAGAGAGAGAGAGAGAGAGAGAGAGAGAGAGAGAGAGAGAGAGAGAGAGAGAGAGAGAGAGAGAGAGAGAGAGAGAGTTTTTTTATGATACACTGGATTACTCTGGGCTAGGAAAGTGACCAACAAAGACAGAGAAATCTTTTGTTACAGGGTTCATCATTGTCCCTTTCAGAAATGGCCCAGGAAAATAACAATAAAAAAAGAAAAATGTTCATCAAGAAAACAGTACCTAAAAAACAGGTTCGTCGGAGAGTTTCTCATTACGTCCAAACGGACAATTAAGAATGATGTTTCAAAAGAGTAAATGAGTTTTTATTTTCGTTACTTCAGTTCATCATTTTTTCATCTCATTCTCCTGGCTTATTATGCGTCTCTGGACCTTTTGCTTTTAATTAAAACGAACATCAATATCAGGTTAAATTCACTGGTTTCTTGAGAAATTTAATTCTAAATTTCCTTTTTTCAAACCTTGGGTGTATCAGTTACCAGTAAGGAAACCTAAAATCTTCATGTGAATTTACTTTCATTTATGATGCTGTTAAAATTCCATAGATAAGTCTTAAATAAAAATGTATGTTTTATATAAGCGTATTTTAATAATCATCGACGATCATTTTTTCTCTATGTTTTGGTTTTGGGAAACTCATAAAATCTACAGTTTTCCCTGACAATATTAGCCACAGAAAACCCTTAAGTATTGTCTCTCATTAACGATAATCTAATTATTCTTGAACTTACCCAGGTAAGACTTGATTATTGTCCACTTACTGCTTTTGGTTTATCGTTCAGGATACAAATTAAATTTACTTCATAAATCGCTTTCTTCAGTCAGGTAGAATGAATACTCAGAATGATTTCTGAGTATTCCTATATAACGGAGAACAATTCCTTGGAACACCTAACAAAAAAATCTTTCGCTTCTCCAATTTTTAAGTGAAATATGTTTTTTTTCTAATCCAATTTTATACTGATATACCACAGTCTTCCATAAAACTGAGATTTTATCTTGTACTGAAAAGTAAAACGTTTTTTACCTGTTAACTTAATCCGTGTACTAGGGCGCGTTCATTTGGCTTTACTTTTTCGTTCAACCCCTAATAGCTGAAAGCCTTTTGCAGTCTTCAGCTTTAATGAGGAACTTAACTGGATTGCCTGCAAGCTTGTAAGGTAGCTAATTGTTATAATTTTAATTTTATTTTCTTTTAAAAACTCTTTTATTATGAAACGGTTTATGGCGAGTCGATTTACCATTTCCGAATACATACATGCATACGCACATACACATATTACATACATACATACATACATACATACATACATGGAATACTTGATGCTGTGAAATGAGCATTTTAAGTTCATCATTAAATAAAAATTCTACTATATGAAGTTTATAAAACAGAAAGCAAATACGTACATACATACATACATACATACATACATACATACATGGAATTCATGGTGCTGTAAAATGAACCTTTTAAGTTCATCATTATATGAAAATTCTATTATATGAAATTTATAAAAAAAGAAAGCAAATAATACGCGGATGCTTCAAAATAAACCTTTATACATATATTAAAAAAAAAAAAAGACATTGTGAATTTAAGAAAGGTCACAGACCTCCTGAAATCATTTTTGGATCAGGATTATGTGAACATTCTCCAACGGTAAGGAAAAACGATTTGCATTAGCGTAGATCACAGGGATGAAGTTGACTTATCCTAACAATCAACACAGTAGTTATGGGGTAAGCAACAGAAGCCATTACGAGATCGGGATTGCGTGAGTGTGAGAGAGAGGCAGGCAGAGAAAGATAGACACTGATAAACGCAGAGAGAGAGAGAGAGAGAGAGAGAGAGAGAGAGAGAGAGAGAGAGAGAGAGAGAGAGAGAGAGAGAGAGAGAGAGGTGAGTGTGCGCGAGAGATACACAGACAGAAAAAGATACTGATACTAAACACATACACACACACACACACACACACAAACAGAGAGAGAGAGAGAGAGAGAGAGAGAGAGAGAGGTGAGTGTGTGCGAGAGATACACAAACAGAAAAAGACAGACTGACAAACACACACACACACACACACACAGAGAGAGAGAGAGAGAGAGAGAGAGAGAGAGAGAGAGAGAAGAGAGAGAGAGAGAGGAACCACAAATATACCTCGAGCGAGTGCATGGAAAGGACCACGCCATGCAACTTCTACCTCGGGGAGGTATTATGAAAAAGTTCACCGGAAATCCCTTGAGGCTGTCGAGTGGACCTCCATTGTCCAAACGTTGCATTCACTCATCATTTCTAGAGGAAAATATCATTTCAAGCCTCACGTTTCTGCTGTTTGTTCCTCTCTCTCTCTCTCTCTCTCTCTCTCTCTCTCTCTCTCTCTCTCTCTCTCTCTCTCTCTCTCTCTCTTTAAATTCATCTTTCTGTATCTTGTACTAAGTCTTTACACCTCTTTTTTATAAAATTCTTTTTTAAGTTTATATAATATAAAATGCTGTCAGTATGAAATTCATCATTTC
>JANJGK010000045.1:19664911-19669911 GCA_039081455.1 Macrobrachium rosenbergii | reverse complement strand
TTTTAGATCTAGAAGTTTTTTTTTTTTTGTTTGACTTTCATAAAATATGGGGTGTTTCTGGATGTGTTAAAAAATAGTGTCCCCCTACTTTTAAACGTAGAGTTTTTTTTTATAAGTGCCAAAGAAGTCGGATGTTTGCGTTTACATCAAGAGCTTTTTCTCAGTTTTACTTCGAGAGTAAAGTGATGATATGTGTTTGCTCGTATCTTTCCTGCAGCTAAAACAAACACTTCGTACAACTTTTTTTTTACTTTTGTAACTAAAAAAGACTGAGATTTATTTCAGGTATTGCTTTTTCAAAGTCACTTAAATAGATAAAATATAAATCCACTTAGAGATGACTGGAATTGCAAGTGTAAGGAAAGTTGTGATTTACACATTGCTTTGTCCCCAAAATCTATCTCTCATGAAGCAACTCTTCGTACTTATGGCTTAAAATTACTTCTGTAGCTTCTAAAACCCTGAAATTAAGGCTAACTGAAAACAAGTAAACAACGCACCGAAGTTTCTTCGGCGCAATCGAGTTGTCTGTACAGTCGCTACAGCGTATAATCGAGACCACCGAAAACAGATCTATCTTTCGGTGGTCTCGGTATAAGGTTGTATGAACCGCGGCCCGTGAAACTTGAACCACAGCCCGGTGGTGGCCTATCCTATATCGTTGCCAGAAGCACGATTATGGCTAATTTTAACTTTAAATAAAATAAAAACTGAAGCTAGAGGGCTGCACTTTGGTACGTTTGATGATTGGATGGTGGATGATCAACATTCCAATTTGCAACCCTCTATTCTCAGTAGTTTTTAAGATCTGAAGGCGGACAGAAGAAGTGCGGACAAAAAAAAAGTGCGGACAAAAAAAAAGTGCGGACAGAATAAAGTGCGAACGGACAGACAAAGCCGGCACAACTGCTTTCTTTTACAGAAAACTAAAAAGTCAAAATCAAGACGAATTAATGATCCCGACCAAGGCCAAAAAAAAGATAATAAATCGGCTTCATTCTCACTGAAACTGAGAAAGAAAAATACCAATTAATATTCCCACATTTTCACAAAAGGGATTCGCCCGAAACTTCAGCGCCCTCTTTCGGGTGCACTCGACACGTGTTCGCAATTGCTTACGTCACTTCCAGGTTCTGGAATCACCGTCGAGGGCCCTCGTCGCCTCCTGAAGTGTCGAGGAGCTGATGATGCTCGAAAGAATGATTCGTCTCCGGTAAAAGTCCCCCTTTTATTTTCTGCTTCGAAGACCGTGTCTCTCTTCTATGATATATTTCCTCAATTCATTTTTGGATTTTTTATTTTTCTGTAAGAGAAAACTATTGTGCCGGATTTGTCTGTCTGTCCGCACTTTTTCTGTCCGTCCTCAGATCTTAAAAACTACTGAGGGTAGAGGGCTGCAAATTGGTACGTTGATCATTCACCCTCCACTCATCAAACATCCCAAAGTGCAGCCCTCTAGCCTCAGTAGTTTTTATTTTATTCAAGGTTAAATTTAGCCATAATCGTACTTCAGGCAACGATATCGGATAGGTCACCACCGGGTCGTGGT
Source organism: Macrobrachium rosenbergii (assembly GCA_039081455.1). NCBI lineage: Eukaryota > Metazoa > Arthropoda > Malacostraca > Decapoda > Palaemonidae > Macrobrachium > Macrobrachium rosenbergii. The sequence goes on along the minus strand of JANJGK010000045.1, from coordinate 19,668,362 downwards.
TAAAGTTCAATGGGCCGCGGCTCACACAGCATTATACCGAGGCACCGAAAGACAGATCCATTTTCGGCGGCCTTGATTATACTGTAGCGGCTGTACAGAAAATTCGATTGCGCCGAAGAAACTTCGCAGCATTTTTCACTTCTTTATTTTTCAGTTTGGAAATTTCTCCATCTTGGCCACAGATGATTTTAAACTGTCGGCTCTCAGCAATCCTTCGTTGGGATGAAGTTACTAGCTCCATACTCTTTTTTAACGCTGGTGATGACCTAACACAGTCCACTGATCACCAGGTACCACATTCAATATCTAGGGCAACAGGCTACCGGAATTTTAAGATGCATAATTCATTTCTTAGTTTCTGAGGGAACGGGAGCAATCATTTCGCACTCGTGGGACCAATCTCGGTTCTCTCGCTGGCTAGGTTGGAAATCACTGACTCACCTGGCCTATATACTTGGATATGTCTTTGCAAATCTTTATCCTTTTTCTGTGATACAGAAAACACTAAGAAATTTTGAGAGTAATAAATATGAAAGTAATAAGTATATTTGTGTTGATGTTAGTGACGGATTTCTTATACATTAAATTTCAACTCTTGTAGCATTATTGCCAAATGCATGATTGCGGAAATCTCAGCAAAATACTTATGATAGAGAGAGAGAGAGAGAGAGAGAGAGAGAGAGAGAGAGAGAGAGAGAGAGAGAGAGAGAGAGAGAGAGAGAGAGAGAGAGAGGGCACTATCGTATTCATCTTATGGAAGCGTTTGCAGCCAGTGTTACAAATCTGTAGTATCTGCTGGTGGCATTAAAATAAATGAACGGGATTTTCTTAAAATTTACTGCTCAGAGCAAACTGGGTTTTCTGTTTTCAGTTTCAAATCAAACACGTAAAAAAATGTGCCGGAGTTTCTTCGGCGCAATTGAGTTTTCTGTACAGCGTATAATTCTGTATGAGCCGCGGCCAATGAAACTTTAACCACGGCCCGGTGGTAGCCTGTCCTATATCGTTGCCAGACGCACGATCATGGCTAACTTTAACCTTAAATAAAATAAAAACTACTGAGGCTACAGGGCTGCAATTTGGTATGTTTGATGATTGGAGGGTGGATGATCAACATACCAGTTTGCAGCCCTCTAGCCTCTGTAGTTTTAAGATCTGAGGGCGGACAGAAAAAAGTGCGGAGGAGAGACAAAGCCGGCACAATAGTTTTCTTTTACAGAAAACTAAAACTAAAAAAAGTTAATTTTTGGGAGGATGTTCTGTGACTAGGTCTTAGTGAGCTACCTAAAAAACTACAAATTAAATTGGTTTTATTTTCTTAAAATATCTGAACAAAATATCTTAATTATTCCAAAAACAGAATAAGCCTTCGAAAATCCCTTTTCACGCGAACTCTCTCAAACCTCCTTAACAAAAATGAACAAAAAAGTGGGTGGAGAATTTTTCCCGTCCCAATTAAACTTTATCACGAGGAACAATGTCGACGCAGCTTCACGTCACCCAATAAAAGTTCGGATGACTTTCACTATCTGCCCTCACTAATTCCATTGCATCATCAAAACTTTCAGAATGTGGGACTACTTCTCGATTTATTTCAGTGTTGAAGTAACTAATTGGTCTTCTATTTCATTAAATGTCTGACTGTTTCCAATAGACGAGGCTTTTACAGTATGCTGTTATATATATATATATATATATATATATATATATATATCTATATATATATATATATATATATATATATATATATATATATATATATATAATACATACGTGTATGTATACAAATTTGCAATTCTGCTTCTTTGCGTATGTCATTGTGCTAACGTCACACTTAGTGAAATATGCAGTGCGGTTCCCGTAGAGTTTCACAGAGCGCCTATTACTGAAAACTCTCAAGGGACATGTTAAGATATATCGCTCGCCTTGTTTATTTCTTAACTCTTAGGTTTCAAAGAGCACGAGGGCAGTCATCTATAAAGGGAATGAATTAAGATGCAAAGGCATACAGTTAAATATCTCGATGGAGCGCGTTTAAGGCCAGCACAAGTCCAGACGGGTCAGATTCTCATTGGTCAGATGCTATGGCGGGGGTTTTTGCTGTAACGCCCGCATCCTACAGCGTCGGCACCTCTTTGGTTGTGTTGATCGAGGAAGTTGTAGGTTGGGGGGGATTTAAGAGCTGTTGGACGCCCTCCCCCTCCCCCTCCCCGCGACCGGTGGCACGGTTCGCTCCCTTTGATTATTCTTTATATATTTCTCTCTCTCTCTCTCTCTCTCTGTCTCTCTGTCTGTCTCTCTCTCTCTCTCGTTGGAAGATTTCTTACGTTTAAACTATTGTCTGCTCTTACTTCGGTAATGGAGATCTGGTCTCTGTACGATACTCGGGAGAAATTCAATTTCATCTACAATAATTGTTATTTTTTGTCTAGTATATGTAGTCTATTACTAACCTCGCGTCGTCCATTCAGAGCCGGAAAGCCCAATTTATTAGCAATCTCGTATAAAAGCATACTTCCACACACACACACACACACGCACAAATCAAAAGGCAATTTCCCCAGCTACTCAACAGTAGACCACGTGAATATTTCAAGGCCACTTTTTACGGTTTTGTAATATACCAGCTAGAACTCAGAACGAATCATGCAATGGTCATTAGCCTTCCTATTAATTTTCCTTGGGAAATGGGGGTGTAATTACAAACGGGCAAAAAACAGATTGCTCTCAAGGTCCTTCAGGTTGATTATACGCCTGTACGCTAACTAACGAATGGCTGTGAATGCTTTTGTAATTTAAGGCTTGATCGCAACTTTTTATGTATGGAGAACTATGGTATTAATAAAGCTAACCATTCTGGCGAGAGTTTGTTTTCTCGAAGGCTTGCCCAATGTTTACCTGTATTTAGTGAGTAGTTTGAATGCAGGATGTACAATGTAAAAAAAAAATTAAAATTAAATAAGTAGTAAGTAGATAACTTTTATTATAAAAAGGTGTCAGTACTAGGAAATACTTTCTGCATTCAAAAGGATATCTATTTTTTTACAGAGCATTTTTCATATAAAAATAGAACGACTTTATGAGTTGTTATTTTTTTTTAATTATTGGATATGGTAAAATAATTTTTAAGAAATCATTCACTGAACAAGAGACAACGACACAGTATATGTTTGAGCAAGAAAAAAAATTATATAAAGGAAAGGATTGCCTTCTAACTATGAAACATATTACATATAAATATCGCAGCGGAAAAAAGAGTGAAATATTTTCATCCCTCGAAAACAGAAATTCATTTTAACGCGAACGTTAAATGATTTTCAATTGGGGAAAAAATTGTATTTTAATTTTGCAACATACTCAGAAGTTACACAAAGTTTTTTTTTTTTTTTTTTTGCAATTTCGAAGAGGTTCATAAAATCATTACACATTGACGCGTGGAGGATTATAAAAC
>JANJGK010000045.1:19654455-19659811 GCA_039081455.1 Macrobrachium rosenbergii | reverse complement strand
GTTCAGTAAACGTTTTTATTTTCCAAATCCTAATTATCAGAAGATGAGATTCCTCTTTAATTATCTATCTATCTATCTATCTATCTGTCTATTTATGTATGTATGTATGTATCGATCCATCTATCATTCTATCTCTATCGATATGAAGAGAGAGAATTATATCAATCACTACAAAAGGAAATGAATCCACTCTGTATTGTATTTTATCTTTTGGCGTGTTACAGAAAGACTTTCCTCTTTTGTTGGAAAGAAAACGTAACTCTCTCTCTCTCTCTCTCTCTCTCTCTCTCTCTCTCGTCTCTCTCTCTCTCTCTCTCTCTCTCTCTCCTGTGTCGGGTTTCTTTTTGTTAAAACTGGTCTTCTCTGAAAGAAACAACTTCATTTATTGCTCTTATATTACTTCTACACAATGACACTTGGCATTGGAAAATCTCCTTTACAAGTTTCGTCCATTTTTACAGAAGGAATATTCATGTTTTGATTTTTTACGTACACATATGTATACGTAAAAAGTGTTTACATATCAACACATGCGTGTTTAGATACATTGAAATAAAAATCATGGTATAGGACTAACTACGTCTAGGTACCTATAAAACCAAATGTGTATTAACAATCCAGTTTGCAGCGACGCATATTTTATTTGCTTTCAAGAGGAAAAAGTCACTCAAAAATTCCCGAATCTATTAATGGAACATCACAAACTAATTGGCATTCATCGTTTATTTCCATAAATATGGGATCATATTATCATGAAATGTCGCTGACATAAAAATTATTTTAAATGTTCTAAATCTCATTGAAATTCCATGACATAATAAAGTTGAATTGGCGAGCAAATGGGTGTAGTATGTCTAAAAATAAATAGGATTATGCATTGGACAGCTCACACAATTGCACAAACACACACACACACACACACACACACACACACACACACACACACACACACATATATATATATATATAGTATATATATAATATATATATATATGTATATATATATATTTACATATATCTACACACACATATATATGTATATATATATTTGCACATATTTACATATACATATAAATACATATATACATATACAATACTGACACATGTAAGTTGCTCTTAAGTACAGCATTCTTAAATACGTTTATGTATACAATACCCCTAAATTATAATTGTCTCACCTACTTATCATTTCCCATTCTCTCCGCAAGACCAGACCATTTTAAAAACCTTGTTTATCACTTATGCTAACTTTTCTACCACTTCTCCTCATTTCACATTTATCACCACCGTAATTCCTACCGATTTACCACCATTTTAATCCTATTCTCTCTCTCTCGCGAAACTTACTCTCAACTAAGTAGTAAGGGCTCACAAATAAAACCCAACATAAACCAGCCAAGGAGAAACGAAGGACTATGAACCAGCACAACCGTGGAAGGAGAATGCAAGATCCTACGCTCTTCCCGTTCCTTTTATAGAGGTCCTTCGAAGACTGGCCCTCCCACGCGCTAGTCCGCCCACGAAAAAGAGGCCATGCATTCTTCGGTTACAATAAGTAAAAGGATCTTCCAGGGACTGGAATTCCCGGAAGGATCTCTTTTGTGCCTGGGGACAGAGAAGGGAAGGAACCGAAGGAACTCGCTTCAGTTGTATCGAAGGAGAGGCTTGTGTCTTTGATCTGAATGAATGTGTGATGGTCAATGGATTAATTCTGTAGGATGTTCGAGGTTGTACAGATCACAAATCTCCTGACCGTTATGTGAGTGATATATATATATATATATATATATTATATATATATATATATATATATATATATATATAGTATATATATATATATAATATATATATATATTATATATATATATATATATATATATAATATACATATATATATATATATATATATATATATATATATATTATATTAATATATTATATATATATATATACATATACATATACTTAATTTGGAATTTATGTTTCTGCCAATAACAAAGGATTATTCTCTTTAGCGGCGTGACTGACCACTGACGCTCATGGCAGCCGGTGAAAAACGCCTTATCTCCCATAATGAACTGACACCGATCCACAATAAAGTTTCTAGTGAAACATAGCCAACATAACAATCTGTTAAGAGAAAGTTTCAGCAATAAACATTTATTCAAAAAGAAACGCAGCCATTCCCTAACAACACGAGTGGACGCACCTTGTCTTCTCTGCTTTCACTCCCAGGAGAAGATCTCTCCGGGAATCCTTGGTCCCTTAAAGATCCTTTTCGCTATTGTAAACAAAGAAGACACGGCTTCCTCCTAGTGGGCGTGGAGGCGTGGGATGCTCAAACGATGGGTTTGTATATAAGGAAAAGGGACGGTATAGTATCCGGCACTTCATGCTCTGATAATACTGGCTCGAGTCCTTTCTTTTGTTATGGACTGACTAAAGATTTTGTCTCTCCTTCTACCTTGAACTGAATTGAGCTGAATATAAAATTTCGGCCACAGGCCAAGCATTGGGATCTATGAGGTCATTCAGCGCTGAAAATAATGTTGAAACAATTGAAAAGAGAGGGTGGAAAGTAAGATGGAAGAAAGAGAATATGAACGGAGGTATAGTAAAAGGAATGAAAGGGGCTGCAGCTAAGGGCCTAAGGGAGGGGACGCTGCAAAGAACTTTAAGTAACGCCTACAGTGCACCGCGTAAGGTGCACTGACGGCACAACCGCCCCCCCCCCACTAAACCGCACGGGGCCTTCTACCTTGAGAATAAGATCGCAAAAGTTAAGAGGTTTTGAGGTGAATGATATTCAAAGATCCCTTATAATTTTGGGTATTCATTTATTAATTTGTTAATTTATATTTTTTTTCCTTTCTAATAACTGATCTCTTCTGTCTGTATTGATTATTTCCTTCCAAATGAATAGGGTTCATCTGAATAAATAGTAGTAATAATAGTGGAGGACTCTGGTTTCTCTCTCTCTCTCTCTCTCTCTCTCTCTCTCTCTCTCTCTCTCTCTCTCTCTCTCTCTCTCGATTCCATATGTTCAACGTTCCATTTATAAAAACCACACCTGGTTTTAGCAATGTTTAACATTTGAAAGTAATAGATAATTCATAAGCATCGTGAAAAAACTTTTCCCACAATACTGTAAAGCTTTAGATTTGTAATAATAGTTGCTATTACTTTCTATTTCGAAAGAAATAAAAAAGATCTCTTTATCTATGTTGTACCACTGTAATGTGACCGGAAATAATAGGTAAAAAAGCCACGATAATGTATATTAGCGATTGTATTTTTCCAAAATACAAAAAAAGCTTCTTAAAAAAGGGAGCTTCTGCCGTTTGCAAACGGTCCTCTTCAACCAACCGTTGGGTAAACGGTCAAAATTTTCACCCGCCCATTTTTTTTTTTTTTTTACTTTTTTTGTAATTTGGAAAAATACAATCGCCCATATGCATTATTGTGGCTTTTTAATTCCGAAGAGTCGGCCGGCGCCAGTTGAGCTGAAATTTTTCCCAGCGTACTGTCGAAGGTAGCCTGGCCTGTGACGAGTATTGATTGCTAAATTTTTTTTATTCTTCCACTCTGCGTACCTAATTCAGTTTTGATTGGCAGGTACTCGAAACGAAGTTACTGGGAAGGTATTTTCCATCATGCTCCTATTTTTGGGCATGCAAGTGGACCACGGAAGAAGCAAGCGGGACAGTTTTATAACTTGGAGACCTGGACCAAATTCTATTATTTTTTTGTTACCAATATTCTTATTTTTTACAGTCATAAAGACATTACAGTGAGAATCCCAATCTACAACACTGTTTGACCTTTTACTGAAGTGTTCATTTAAAATGTTGTTATTTCTGTAATGTTCCTTTTTAATTCTCTGTTCAAGACTGAGTTACATAAACATATATACATATATATATAAATATATATTATATATAATTCACATACATACATATCCCGTTGTACCTTCATTAATTTCGTCCTGTATGTAAATCATTTCCCTTGAACACAATTCCAAACAGTGATTTACTCTCTGTTTACCATTGTCATCTGGGGAAATCATTTCCCTTAAACATAATTCTAAACCGTGATTTTCTCTCTGTTTACCAATCTCTCATTTACCAGCGCATAACGACTCCCAGAATAGAATTCAGTTACAGTGTTCTCGACATTAGTCGCGGTTGTTTCTGATCAGAGTTTAAAGACATCGGGAATAATTTCCGAGTATCAGGCTAGAAGCGACAACCGATCTACACACGCGCTTTCTGAGACGAAAGACCTCGAGACCAAATGTTTTGCGACATCTCTCCAAAAGGAAAAAACATAAGAGATATAAACGTTATTACGGCCACGAGTATGAATTCCATCCCGGCCCCTTCCAAACAGTTTGCAGTAGATGTGGCTAAAAGGATTGGGGGAAGCCTTGCCTAATGGAAAAGGCAATTGCATTAAGACGAAAAAGGGAGAGACTTTGCAAGGAGGAATTAATAGAGACACCACGGTAGGGAGACACGCATGAACAGAGGGAAGAGCAGTAATTTACTTGCCTGCAAACAAAACAGATGGATTCATTCTCTCTCTCTCTCTCTCTCTCTCTCTCTCTCTCTCTCTCTCTCTCTCTCTCTCTCTCTCTCTCTCTCTCTCGGTATATACAGTAAACAGAAAATTGACAGTGATCCCTATTTGCAACATATTTATGAATCCAGTGAGCTACTTGTCTTATATTTTTTTTTTACATTACTTATTCATTATAGGATAATCTTCCTCCTAGCTAACAGTCATCCTCTTAAAAGCATTAAGGCATGTTTTATTTTGTATTTTTTCTGTTTTCCTTTGCCTCGTCTACAAGACTAAAAGTTCAAGTCTGCAGCTTCATTCAAACAAACACACACACAAATTTTCATATGTATATATGTGTGTGTGTGTGTTTGTGTGTAGTATATATATATATATATATATATATATATATATATATATATATATATATATATATATATATATATATATATATATATATATATATATATATATATATATATATATATATATATATATATATATAATATAATTGCAGTAATAACAAGATACATCATTTGCAACAAAATGCTGATCTTCATAAACATTTTATATTTATCATCCTCCGCTTTACTTATTTCTTTTTTTTTTAAGCCTTGGTCCGGCCAAGTTCGTATCCTTGGTGACTGCATACGAGCAAACGACGTGCTCGTTAAAACAGAAAATAAATGCGACGTTATCATTACCTCACGTAGCAGGAGAGTCAATTTGCGCATTGCAAACGTAAACAGAGCAGGAATAAAGTTTTTTTTTTTTTTTTTTTTAAATTCATGTGCTC
>JANJGK010000045.1:19646955-19649455 GCA_039081455.1 Macrobrachium rosenbergii | reverse complement strand
CTGTAGAGCTACTGTACAAATAATCTGAGCATTCCCATAACATCATCTTTCTACTGTGTACGTAGGCGTGTATTCCTAGCATTCTAAAGATTAATATGACGAAGAAATATTTGTACTTCTCATTACAATTAATATTAACATTCCGAAACTGAATAACAACTTCAGAAGTATTCTGGCACATAATATCTTGGAAACCTGACTATAACATTAATAACACAGTTATTCCCTAAAGACAATATTCACCTTCTTTTCTTGGAAGAGTGATTCTTGCGAGATGTAATTAATTTCTCCCTTAAGACTCTTTCTTTGTGTTTTTGTAAAAAAATAAAAGGTGATGAACTGCAGGAAAAATATTCTACCTAAAATGTTGAATTTTGAAAAAGGAAAGGTGTATGGTTCAGTACTTTAGTTTAGTAATATCAGCTTTATTTTACCAATGCTAATAGCTGGAACAGAAATAATTTTTCAGTATCTTTAGTATTACATTGTGGAAAATAATAATAATAATAATAATAATAATAATAATAATAATAATAATAATAATAATAATAATAATAATGAACCAAACAAAAACTTCTTTCAGTTTTGTTCTGAAGATGGAAAGAGAAACCCACAAGATTCTTGTGTATAACTTGTAATATGTAAATATTTACCAGTAAACAAGCTATACACAAGAATCTTGTGGGTTTCTCTTTCAATAATAATAATAATAATAATAATAATAATAATAATAATAATAATAATAATAATAAGAAGAAGAAGAAGAAGAAGAAGAAGAAGAAGAAGAAGAAGAAGAAGAAGAAGAAGAAGAAGAAGAAGAAGGGGAAAAAAAGAATTAGAAGAAAAATGGCAAAAAAAGAGGGGTGTCCACCGCCCCATTTATATAAGATGAAACTCGTCAAAAAATGTCGCGGTAACCTCGACGTTATCCTTCTTAATGATTAAGTTAAGTTTGGCCCCGCCGAAGTTTTTCGTCTAATATTTGGGAGACCCGAAGTCGCGGTCCGTGCGTCGCCAGTCTCTTCAATAGTTGAGAGCGAAGGTCGGTTAGAAAAATCTCGAGTGGTGATGTTTTCTTGGAAAGGGCAAAAAAATATTTTTCGGAAATATCTACTGGAAGAAATATGGGAAGATAATTAAAGGTGAAGGTAATTTAATTTGTTTCATACCCGTGACGGAAAAAAATAGAATGTTTATTTTCTTTATAATACTTTTTTAAATTTTTCATTTGTTCATTGCTACTCTATTTACCCAAAGTTATTTTAAATTGGCTAGTTAATTCTTTTGATGAGATAGTCATGAATGGAAATTAAATGATATAAAGATTGTAATTCAACAGCTTTTGGGAATCACTGTACTTATACCGATGTCAACTTTACATTGATATAAAATAATACGAGACAACTAACCTTCTAAAATATGAGGAAGTACAAGTCTTATCAGACTAAGTAATAAGTTTCTGTTATACGACAGTTACTCATACCAACAGGCACACACACACAAACATACCAGCAAACACTTACACACACACACATCTATCTATATAATATATATATATATATATATATATATATATATATATATATATATATATATAGATAAATAAATAGATAGATAGATAGATAGATATGTGTATAAGTGTTTGTGAGTGTGTGTGTGTGCGTGTGCTTGTGGGTATGAGTAACTGTCGTATAACAGAAACTTATTACTTAGTCTGATGAGACTTGTACCCCTCCATATTTTAGAAGTTTAGTTGTCTCATATTATTTTATATCAATGCATGTATATATATATATATATATATATATATATATATATATATATATATATATATATATATATATACGGACATACATACATACATACATACATATCCTTCCATAGAAATAAACAAACAATAAAACTTCGACACATTTACAGAGGGACGCCTTTGTACCGAGCAAATCCAATTTTGAGGGAGAGGCCGAACCTGAATTCTGAGCAAAGAAAAAACAACTGAGCAACCCGGACTGACGACAATCTGAACAACAGATGCTGGTCTCTTCTGGTCCGCCAGAAAACTATACTAGGCTCCACATGCAGCCAGACCAAAGGGTCCCCCCCCCCCCGCCCCCCCCCCGAATTGCTAGCTGTAGTATTGCCCGGAATGTTTCCCCTCAGTGAAAAATGCAAACATTTCCTGCCTCGCCGAAGGTTACACGGGGCCGGACACACTCCTAGATTTTGGGGGTCATGGACATGAAAAGGAATATCGACAGCAGCAGCGGCAGGAGTCCTGGATATTTTATCAAAAGGGAAGTGGGTCTCAGGCAATAAAGATTTGCTGTGCACAGTTTAGATTTCATTGAACCCTGTGTATTTTGCACTCAAAGAACTGCGACAGGTTTTTCCATCAGATACTCTGCAGAGAAAGTGTTAATCTTCAGGTCACATGTTTGAAAGAATTATCTTTATTTTTCTTAACATTATATAGTGAAAATTAAGTCAGCAACATGCAAAT
>JANJGK010000045.1:19641955-19644455 GCA_039081455.1 Macrobrachium rosenbergii | reverse complement strand
AATTGTGAGTTTTTTCTTCCCTAAAGTGCAGTTTTCAAGGGATTTCTTTATAATTTTAAGATATTAGTCATGATAAATAATTAAATTGTTTGTTTAGTGCCTCTGTAACCTTCTCTTTGAGAAAGTACTTTGAAATGTTTTTGTTCTGGTACGTGTCCTACTCATTATTATAAGGGTAAGGGCTTTAAAGTAGATAGAAGAATCTTTGAACTCGTCACCACTTCATAGGGTTCATTACAATATATATACTGTACATATATATATATTCATTACAATATATATATATATATATATATATATATATATATATATATATATATATATATATATATATATGTATGTATATATATATATATATATATATATATATATATATATATATATATATATATATATATATAGAGAGAGAGAGAGAGAGAGAGAGAGAGAGAGAGAGAGAGAGAGAGAGAGAGAGAGAGAGAGACAGAGAGAGAGGTTTTTGCTTTTACTGATGTGTTTAGGATGATTGGATAATATCATCAGCATACTGGAAGTCCAATAAATTTTACTGCTTTTAAAAAACTTATTTATATAATTTCAGTCTGTCTGATTCTGACAGAGTTTCAACCACTTTTTAATTACTCTATTCTTTAGTTTTCTCTAAAGGGAAACTATTGTGCCGGCTTTATCTGTCCGCCCTGAGATCTTAAAAACTACTGAGGAGGCTAGAGGGCTGAAAATCGGTATGTTGATCATCCACCCTCCAATCATCAAACTTACCAGCTTGCAGCCCTCTAGCCTCAGTAGTTTTTATTTTATCTAAGGTTAAAGGTAACCATAATCGTGCTTCTGGCAATGCTATAGGACTGGACACCACCGGGCCGTGGTTAAAGTATCATGGGCTTCGGCTCATGCAGCATTATACCGAGACCATCGAAAGACAGATCTATTTTCGGTGGCCTTGATTATACGCTGTAGCGGCTGTACAGAAAACTCGATTGCGCCGAAGAAACTTCGGCGCATTTTTTACTTATTTTCAATCGTATATCTTACTCAGTCTTTGCGTCAAAATTATTCACGTTTTAATTGTAAGCAGACGTTTCAAGGTGAGTTAATTGTATTATTTCCTGATACTAAATTGCATTACAAATACTTTATAGTACAATGCTTATCCACCTAGATGGAAATCTGATTTAAAATAATTTACGTCTGGTAAAAATATCATATTTGCAAAGCATTTGCTGTTAAAAGAATAACTTGCACACTTCAGCATGTTTCAGTTGTGAAAGGAAACCACAGAAATTTAATTAAGAGAAGAGGGATACCCTTCAGGGCCACTGCTCTTGAATAAAACAGCTCCCTTCTGCAACACGGCTCATTTTTGCTTGAATTAATACGTAAACATCAACGGCCATATCTCAGCTTTTGCATGTACAAACAATCTAAGCAGTACAAAATGCAACTAGACTTCATTTTGAGTTGAATGTATTTATTTCGATGGAAACAGTGCGTTCATTATTTTATCACAGGGGATGAGAGCCACTGCTTTCTATTTTGAATATATGCTTTGCTTAAGAGATTCCGTCTTTCAAGAGAGGAATGACGAATCGTGGTTTGTACACGGTATGCTATATATATATATATATATATATATATATATATATATATATATATATATATATATATATATATATATATATATATATATATATATATATATATATATATATACACGAGACATAGGTAGAGAGACAGACAGACTGACAGACAGAGAGACAGAGAGAATTTTTGATCGAACGAAATGGTTAGCAAAGTACCTCAGTCCCTCGAGACCACAGTAACTTCATCCCATAGTAATTGGATCAGGAAATAGAAAATTGTATATATATTTCTCTCTCTCTCTCTCTCTCTCTCTCTCTCTCTTTACTTATGTTTCACCTCCACTGAATTAATGATCCAGTTCCCATTCTCTAATCACTCCCCGGATTGTCAGTAAAAAAGTGTTGAAATTTTAACCAGTTCCAGTGCTGTTACATTAAATCCTACGATCTGCCGACGATTTAAAATTAAAGGAAGCGTTTCGCCACGACGTATAATCCATCGTTTCACGAATTGTATTAATGAGGAATCGACGATGGAAAACGAACGAATAATCGCCAAATCCAGATAGGACGAAGCAATCCAGGATGATTGTTTTCTAAATTCTCTGCTCATTCGTCATATTCATTATTTTAAGGATATTCGTTTTATGCCAGATCTTTCAGGAAAAGCTGGTCGCCGAATTTGTAAAAGATTAAGCTGGGATTATTGTATCCACTTGTTTGACTAGACTTTTGTGTTAGAGAGAGAGAGAGAGAGAGAGAGAGAGAGAGAGAGAGAGAGAGAGAGAGAGAGAGAGAGAGAGAGAGAGAGACTTTTACCCCACAAATAGATTGGTAAATGATTAAGCAGGGATTATTGTATCCACTTGTTCGACTAGACTTTTGTGAGAGAGAGAGAGAGAGAGAGAGAGAGAGAGAGA
>JANJGK010000045.1:19631604-19639355 GCA_039081455.1 Macrobrachium rosenbergii | reverse complement strand
AATATACGTGCTCGCGTATTTATATAGTATATATATGTATATATAGTATATATATATATAATATATGATATATATATATAATATATATATATATATATACATATATATATTATATATATATATATTATATATAATATTACATACCTGTTCATATCCGCTAGTACTTTTGAAGATTTTATACATTCCTTATAAACCGATCTTCAAGATATTCCAAAAATATAACTGTCACGTAAACCTTGAGTTTGCTGGAGTGAACTGAATTAAATCGAATATAGATTAAACTGAATATCAATTCTATATTCAATTTAGGCCAGAGGCCAAGCACTGGGACCTATGAGGTCCTTCAGCGCTGAAAAGGAAATTGACGGTAAAAGGTATGAAAGGTATATAACAGAAAGAAAACCTCAAAGCAGTACTTGCACTATGAATCAATTGTTTGGGGGACGGGTGAGGAAAGTAAGATGGAAGAAAGGGAATATGAAAGGAGGGTACAGTAAAAGGAACGACAGAGGTTGCAGCTAGGGGCCGAAGGCACGCTGCAGAGACTGTTAAGTAATGCTTACAGTGCACCGCTCGACACAGGCTGCTATAGAAAATGTACCCAGTTTTTTTTCTGTCATTAAAAGTTTACAAAAATGTCTCCTATCTAATTTTGAACTTTTAGGTCATTCGTTCTCACGCTGCTGTCGGTATTTGATTTCAAAGGATATGTTAGACAGCTGTACTTTTACGTCTACAGGAACACGTAAAATATAATTATAAAATAGTAAGTGATCTTGAAACGGTAATGGGTGTCAAGTCACTGAAATATATATATATATATATATATATATATATATATATATATATATATATATATATATATATATATATATATATATATATATTATATATATAAACAATTAAATACAACAGGTGAATAAGGGACGTAGACATAAATAGTAATATGCTGAAAGAAATTATACTATCGTAGGAATAAATATAATTTCTTATGAAACTAGAGGCTTCTGTGAAAATTTTGTTTTGAAAATACTGAACTGATATAACTGTCAAGAGTATATTATATCAAAAAATATGGTGGATATCAATTAAATATTAAATTTGCAAAAAGAAAATAATAAAAATACATTGGCAACTACGAAAACAAATTTCATCATGGAACTGAAAAATATAAACGCCCCCGAAGAAAATAAAATAAACGAAAAGCAACATAAAGTTTTGAAAAAGGAACATTATACACTAACTGGATTCCAGTTCAGCAGAGAATTATTGACGAAAATATGAAAAAGCCTTTTGCCTATAACTTAACATAAACTTCAGTGGTCAACGTAAATATTTCTTCTTAAGCTGCTGGGTTAATCTTGTCCCGTGAGATGCTCTCGTGTTCCGTAATTACAGTTGAGACTCCTTGGGCAGCTATTAAACATTCAAGGTAATATATTAGGAGGTCCTAATTTAGCATTAGATTGTAAACTATTCATGAGACTCAGGGATATTTTTTAGGGGAATTTTAAATTTAATCTCTCTCTCTCTCTCTCTCTCCCCCTCTCTCTCACACACACACACACACACACGACACACACACACACACAACCATATATATATATATATATATATATATATATATATATATATATATATATATATATTATATATATGTGTGTGTGTGTGTGTGTGTGTATTATGTATATATATATATATATATATATATATATATATATATATATATATATATATATATTCAACACATGCACTCTTACGAAAAATTCAAAATGCACTGAAGAATGGCCCTCCAAACCAGAAATGAATCCACAGTTTATCAAACGACCATATATCATTCAATAAAATTCCGAGTCTGAGTACCTTTTCATAATGTGTAACAAATTAAACCGCCCTGTAATAGTGGCATATCATTAGTTTAATATATTGCCCATATCATCTATCTTCATTAACAACGGAGGCAGTTTTCCTCATTTTCAGGGAAAACTTCTATTTTGGGAGGCAATAATTCTCCAAAGCGATTAATCCTTTTTCACCTCCAACATTAAGTTTCTGAATAATTATGGCACATCCCCACTCTCTCTCTAATTTTGTTCTGTTTCTCTTTTTCTAAATGTGAACTGAAAGTCTCTCTCTCTCTCTCTCTCTCTCTTCTCTCTCTCTCTCTCTCTCTCTCTCTCTCTCTCCCCCAAGTCTCCTGCCCAACTTTGTTCTGTTTTCTTTCTCTAAATGGAACTGAAAATCAGTCTCTCTCTCTCTCTACCTCTCTCTCTCTTCTCTCTCTCTCTCTCTCTCTCTCTCTCTCTCTCTCTCTCCCTCTTCTCTCTCTCTCTCTCTTTCTGTTCGCTTTTTCTAAATTGAACTGAAAGCCTTTCTCTCTCTCTCTCTCTCTCTCTCTCTCTCTCTCTCTCTCTCTCTCTCTCTCTCTCCTTTGCCCACAACACAATCATCCTACCCTCTAGGACTCTGCAGCCGGATACCCCTGAGAAAAGGCCATTGTACCGGTAGTTGACCCCAGACAAAGGGCCTTGTTCAGCCTCGACCTAAAAGGGTCAAGGAGCCACTTTTGCATTTTTAGACCTTGGCTGAGGAAGAAGGCGAATTAAGAATGAATTGTCAGTTTTTAAGATTCTGAGCTGAATGTCCTGTTGTTGGTGCAGTTTATGACAGTTTTGTGTTTGAGTTTGAATTCAGAGTTGAATATCCTGTCATTGGTTCATTTAATGATTTTTCTTTATTTCTTTTTATTATTTTTTTTATTTGGTTTTTGCATTTCTAAGCAGTTACGTCATTTAAATACTTGATTTAGTAATTTACCTTATCCACACAGACTTTTAAATACATTTCAAATATTATAATCCCTCGTTAGTGATTTTATACATCTTTTTGTTTAGTTATGCACATATAGCAAAATTTATTTTGTATTTAAATATTTAAGTTACGTATTATCTGTGGCAATAAATTACAATTACCTTACGAACTTCAAAAGAGAAATTCTCTCTTAAATTCACAGCAAGCGTAAAGAAATATCGCAAAATAAATGCTATATTTATATATCCTCCCTCGAAGCGGTTCCTTACGAAAAAGGCGCAGGAAATGTCCAAGGCAAAAAAAAAAAAAAAAAAAAAAAAAAAAAAAAAAAAACAAAAGCATGTAGAAAAAAAAAACAAAAAAAAAAAAACATGAAGTATGTAGAAGTGGATTTGAGATTTTTGCCAGAGTTAATGCAAACAGGGATCCTCTTTTGGAGTCAGTAAAGCTCGCTTTGGGTGATGTTTGTTTCTGTGAATCTTTCATCTGGGCTATTTCAAGGAAGTCTGGATGTTTCTCTCTCTCTCTCTCTCTCTCTCTCTCTCTCTCTCTCTCTCTCTCTCTCTCTCTCTCTCTCTCTATCTATCTCTCTTTCTCTCTCTCTCTCTCTGTCTGTCTGCCTCTCTATTTCTTCAAAACATTTTTCATTTATGGTTACATTAATTTAGGTTTTTAAAAACTACATAATAAAGGCAGATACCTTAGTTTTGCATTGAAGTGTCTTAGAAATTCTCTCTCTCTCTCTCTCTCTCTCTCTCTCTCTCTCTCTCTCTTCTCTCTCTCTCTCTCTCTCTCTCTCTCTCTGACATCTGTCATTTTTTTTGTCATTATAAATTTTTTAAAAATATATATTTAAGGCAAATGCCTCAGGTTTGAATGAAGCTGTATTAGATATCTAAAATCTTACTGGTTCTTTATCTTCCTTTACTGATATAACATAACGACATAATATCTTTTCCTTAGGTTTTGCAGACAACCCACTAAATACATTAAGATTTCGGATAAAGAGCGAATACCTTCATTAGAAAATAAATAATTCCCTTATGCCTCTTGTCAATATCTAAGTCAAAGTATTTTACGTTTAATAATAGGATTTTGTAATAAGATGCTTATGAAGAGATATTACAAGAAGAAGAAGAAGAAGAAGAAGAAGAAGAAGAAGAAGAAGAAGAAGAAGAGAGAAGAAGAAGAAGAATAAGCCTCGTTGCTTCTTAATTGATCAATAAGCTATTTTATATGAGTGATTAATTAACAAGGTTGGTGTATCAGATATACACCGTAACAAAAAGGGTATCTATTTCTCTAACAGTGAGTTTATTCACTTACTGTCCGACGCGTTGGGTCTGTAAAATTATTAAATTCTGTTCATTTAAAAATATACTGGTAGCTTAGTTTAAGAAATTTATGACTGTCGCATATTGTCAAATTCAGTCTTTATAAACATTTGTAGGTTATGCAGACATCCAGTACTATGCCGATGATCATCAGTAATTAGCATCTACAGTGGGACACATACACATACACACACAAATATATATATATATATATATTATATATATATATATATATATATATATATATATATATATATATATAGATTACATTTTAATTTTATTACTGCCATCAAAGAAGTACGATACATAATTCAGTAAAACAGGTTTCGTTAAGAATATTTCCAAACTTGATTATTCAGTGAAATAAAAAAAAGAAGGCAGTAAAAAGAGACTTAAAACTCCAATATCGAAGTTTTGCTAAGAACTGATTTCTTTTCTGTTTGCATTTTGTCTGAACTTGAAATTTTTATTAAGAATTCATTCCTGTTTTATAGTCGCATTTTCGTCTAAGCTCGAAGGTTTGAGAATGAATTCGTCTTCCATTCTGACTTTTTGTCGAAACTTAAAGTTTTATATTTAAAACTAACTTGAATCTTATGCAACATTTTATCTCAAGTTGAAATTTGTTGAAAATTAATTCCTCTTTCATTTTGAATATCTGTTTAAAGCTGAAATTTTTTTGAGAGCTAATTCTTGATTTGTGGTTTATTTTTGTCAACACTTGAAGTTCTTTGAAAATTACCACAATTTTGTTGTGCATTTTTGTCTAACCGTGAAGTTAAATTCCTATTTCATTCTGCATTTTTGGCTCAGCTTGAAGTGCCGTTGAGAATAATTCCTATTTTGTCTGCATTTACTTTTTCTTAACTTTGAATTTTGTTGAGAACTGAATCCTGTCTTATTTTGCATTTTCCTCTAAACTTGAAGTTTTGTTGAAAGTTAATATCTATATCTCATGCTGCATTTTTTGCCTACTCTCGAACTTTGTTGAAATTAATTTCTTGCTTTATTCTGCGTTTTTATCTGAACTTGAAGGTTTGTTGAAAGATAATACTTATTTTATGCTGCATTTTTGTCTACTCTCGGAACTTTGTTGAAAATCAATTCCTATTTTATGCTGCATTTTTGTCGAGAAACAATCCCTAAGTTAAGCAACATTTCCTCTAAACTGGATGAACTGTCCAAAATTGATTGCCCATTCGACGCTGCATTATTGTCTAAAACCTGAAAGTTTTACCGAGAATCAATCCCTTATTTTATGCAGCATTTTTGTCAAATTTTGGAATTTTGTTGAGAATCAATTCCTATTATATTCTGAATTTTGTCCAAACTTGGAATTTTGTTGAGAATTCCTATTATATTCTCCATTTTTTTCCACACTTGGAATTTTGTTGAGAATCAATTCCTATCATATTTCTGCATTTTTTTAACTTGTAATTTGGTAAGAATCAATTCCTATCACATTCTGAATTTTTGTCTAAACTTGGAATTTTTTTGAGAATCAATGCTTATATTCTGCATTTTTTCCATGCGTGTAATTTTGTTAAGAATCAATTCCTATTATATTCTGCATTTTATCTAAACCTACTATTTAGTTGAGAATCAATTATTATTTTATCTTGCAACTTTGTGTAAACTTGAAGTTATATCGAGAACGAATTTCTAATTTCAGCAAACATTTTCGTCTAAACTTGATGAATTGCCCAAAAGTTTTCCCCCACTCAACGCTGCATTTTTGTCTAAAACCTGTGAGAGTTTTACCGTGAATCAATTCCTTATTTTATGCAGCATTTTAGTCCAACCGAGAAAAAATAAAAGAAGATTTCTTTCATGTCTGACATAAGCCCTTAACAGGACACTTGAGGCTCCTGACGAGGAATTCTTCGCCGTGTCTTGTCTTTAATCCGCCGCACGCCGAGATCAAACAATTTGCGAGGGATCAATATCAGCGGCGTCTGTTGCATGCATGAACGGCGTCCCTTGACACGCAGCCGTGCGAATAATAAGATTTAAAGCTGCTTGGCTGCTTTACAATATCGCCTCCGGGTCAAGGAATGTCAAAATCTTTAAAGTGAGTGTTTGGGGAAATCTCAAAATCTCTCCCCCAAGCGACACTTCGAGATTCATTCGTCGGGTCCTCTCGAAGTAGGGCGATTAGATAATCGGATTTAAGGACTTTTTATCTTTTTATTTTTTTTATAATGGGTTAGGGTAACCGCAGGTATCCAAGATGGGGGGTAATTAGTCTCGGGAGGGTAAACTTTTCTTTTCGTTTGGGAAATGATCAATGAAATGATCCTGGTCAGACATTGGTTTTGGTTGGCTGGGTCATGTGAGCCATCAAGTGCTAAAAAATTAATTGTACCTTAGGTATGATTCACTTATGCCTTCTAAGTTCATTAATGGCAAATTATGCATAACTATTTTATGAACACGCACACACACACACACACACACACACACACACACACACATATATATATATATATATATATAAATTTATATATATATATAGTATATATATATATATATATATATATATATATATATATATAATATATATATATATATATATATATTACACACAGACTAGAAAAGTAAGAGGAAAAATATCTATATCAATATTCTGCTCATTCATTCTACCTTTTTTCCCCTTTAGTTCCTGAAATGAATTACTTCACCATACTCCTACGACAATGAAAACCACTTAAAACAATATATATATATATATATATATATATATATATATATATATATATATATTAATATATATACATATACTGTATATATACATATATCAACTGCCAAATCTTACCCTTACGCAATCTCTGTCTCCCATCACCCCCCTCGGGCACGATACCCTGACTACTGCCTCTCCCTTTCCACGCCCAAATGGAAATAACCATTTAGAAGTTGTTCCCATAGATCTACCCGTTAATCCCGATGGCTCCCTTGTGGGCAATGTTTTCATTAGAGACGCTTCTCATTTGCATAAATTAATATTCTCTGAGCTGCCTCTGCCGTTCTGCTCGAGTAATGGAAATCTTTTCATTCGATTCTCTTTACGTATTTGTCGAGTAAGAGGAATTTGCATATGCTTTATACGGATTTGCATATACTTTTAGCTTTAACGCTTTAGGGGGAGAAGTCAGTCAAATAAAGAATTAGTGGTTGATGCGTGGGGAAACAAATGGAAAGTAGATCTTTAATTTAAGGTAAGTAGTTTGGAGAGATAATCTCTCGTATTCTAAATAGCTTCTAGGAAATTTCCCAGTCTTAATAATAAGTATCATCTTGTCGTCACTGATTACTTTACACAATTCATGATTATCTGGTCATTTCCAAGCAAGAGATATTTAAAGAATATTTACGTATGGAAATAAGAAACAGACCCTTCCTCAAATAGCCTGCATTTAAACATACATTTACGTTATCAGATCTACGATATTATGCCAACGCCTCAGCTACAGATGTAAACATTAACCTCATATATTTGCTGAAGAACAAAGTGAATCTCATTTCTAGTCGCAGAATGCAATTCCAAACAACATATTTAACTGGGACTTTGTTCTTATTTTGCGTATGCAAAACATTTATAAAATACCG
>JANJGK010000045.1:19616604-19626604 GCA_039081455.1 Macrobrachium rosenbergii | reverse complement strand
TATATATATATATATATATATATATATATATATATATATATATATATATAATTGGTAGGTTCCTTTTTTATCCCTTTTTCTCTTGTATTCTGGTGACGTTTCAGATTTGCAAAAATTACGTATTGTATATATTTGCCTCTTGGTGCATCATATCACTCTCTCTCTCTCTCTCACTCTCTCTCTCTCTCTCTCTCTCTCTCTCTCTCTCCACTACATCTGTTCTTAAAGAACTAAAATTATTCGTAATAGTATATATATCAACTTTTAAGTCAGCAGAAGTGCTCTTGAACAAAAATCGTCAAAATCTTAAGAATTACTAAAAGGAAGGACATATATGTGCGTGAATCAATGTCTCTTTATATCAATATTTTTCTTGTAAAGTAAATAGTTCTATCGCATGTTGTTATGTCATGTGAAATGGCCTCGATATGCTTTAAGATAAAGTAATGCGAATTTCTATTGCGCACCGTAAACGCGGACAAGTAATTCAAACGTAATTCCTTATAACCGATGAAAAATCTTTAAAATGAAAAAAAATTAGTAAAGAAACAGCAAATATGAAAAGGTGAAAACATACTGTATATGAATATATGATAAATCAGGGGATAAAGCAGGAGGTTCTTACTGCTATATAATAAAAAATGTAAGAGTAAGTGACGTAACTATTGCCTTGGGAAATCCTTGCATCCAAAATTTCCAGTTCCGGAAGGGGAGCGTTCGCCCCGGTTCGCGTAGCTTCCTGTCATCAGGAAATTCGGAGCTGTGGGTGGCAGCTGCTCTACGGGAGGAGGAGGAGGAGGAGGAGGAGGAGGAGGAGGAGGAGGAGGAGGAGGAGGAGGAGACGGGACGAAGAGGAGGAGGAACAGGAGGGGACGAGGAACAGGAGGAGAAGGCGGAGGAGTAGGAGGAGGAAGAGGAAGAAGAGGAGGAGGAGGAGGAGGAGGAGGAGGAGGAGGAGGAGGAGGAGGAGGAGGAGGAGGAGGAGGAGAGTTCAGGCTATCAGATGCTGCAGGGTAAAGATAAGGAGGTAATCATGAAGAGGAACCGAGGCTTTAGGATGATAAAAAAAAAAACACTATAACACAAAGGAACCATCTTTAGGGAACCTCTTTTATCTTAACTTTTTGTTTAACAATGAAGATAATAATCACGGCCATGGCTGCTTGGGAGATCCTGATGCCCACACTTAAAATTAAAGATTTTTTTACGCAGAATTTAAAAAAAAAATTCCGCAGATGAAATATTTCCAAATGTTAATAATTAATAATTCAGCCAATTCTTCTTTATGATATAATTGAATGGTTAGGGCTTAAGGAAGAAGGAAAAATGTTTAGTTTTATGTAATGAATTTCCTGCAAGTACAGAAAGATTAAAGAAACTGGAAGGTGGGAGGTATACTGACACTGCAATGACTGAAGAATTTGAAACTGTCTGGTTAAGTTTTGAAAACGAAGAGCGACAAGGTGTTGCAAAGATGCTTGTTAATTAGAAGTTACCTGCAAGTTTTTCCTCGCGTCAAATCCCATTCCAGGTAAAAAGTCCAGAGACAGTTACTGGAACTCTGGATCTGGAAATAATAATTTTATCCGCTATTATACGCGATAAGATATTGCAAAGATACCTGATAATTAAATGATACGTGAAGCATCGGATGGTGCAAGTTTTTCCTCGCGTCAAATCCCTTTCCAGGCAAAAAGTCCAGAGACAGTTACTGGAACTCTGGATCTGGGAATAATTATATACGCCACGCGATCGTCCTTTCCAACGACGTACCTATGCTATTATATTTTCGGGGTTCTGTCAACCCGATGATACTTCAAGATTATGAAATAAAACGAAATAAAATCGGAGGAGGAGAGGGACAGGAAACAGTCGAGTTCCTTGGACGGACTGGTAAAAAAAAAAAAAAAAGAGAGAGAGAGAGAGAGAGAGAGAGAGAGAGAGAGAGAGAGAGAGAGAGAGAGAGAGAGAGAGAGAGAGAGAGAGAGAGAGAGCATTAAAAGTGAATCAGAAACCAATTTCACTTCTGTTGAGTCTGAATTGACAGGCGAGTTAATTCTGAAATCCCAGCGCTTATCTACGACTGTCCGAGAGAGATAAAAGTAATTCGAGTGTAAAGCTATTCTGGGGGGAAAAGATTGGATTCAATCTCTAAAAAAAAAGAAGAAAAAAATCATTTTGCCTGTTGGAGTTTGATGGTTTGTATCTTTCGTGTAAGTGCTCCAAGTGCTTCAGAGCTTGGTTTGTGATGTGAAGGATTGGTCAGCTGGTTGGACGTGCACGGAATGTTCTATACGATCACACTACATATGATCAATTCTATAATGTTCTATATGTTTATATTACTATGTTCTATGTATGTAATTATTTTCCACAGACAAATGTCTATACGTTCTATGTGAGTTATTAATCCCCACAGACAAATGTTCTATATGTTCTATGTAAGTTATTAATCCCCACAGACAAATGTTCTGTATGTTCTATGTAAGTTATTAATCCCCACAGACAAATGTTCAGTATGTTCTATGTGAGTCATTAATTTCCACAGCCAAATATTCATTATGTTCTATGTGAGTCATTAATTTCCATAGACAAATATTCAGTATGTTCTATGTGAGTCATTAACTTCCACAAACAAATGTTCAATATGTTCTATGAAAGTTATCAATTTCCACAGACAAATGTTCATATGTTCTATGTGAGTCATTAGTTTCCACACTATGTTCTAAGTCAGTCATTAATTTCCATAGACAAATGCTATTGGGGAATTTTTTACATACTCCTAACACTCAGGCCCACCCCCCCAAAAATCGAAAAATGACTGGCCAATTCTCAGTAAATCCCGGATAGGGCCTTTTTCCCAATGATTATTGAAATCGTTGACAGCTAAACCTAAAAACTCTATGAATATCTTGTTGCCAATTATCATACAAATCGTATCAGAATATTCTTATAAGCAAACATCAAGGTGACACTTTGTAGCAATCGTAATGTTAATTTACATGATTTCTCTAGTATTAACACTACAGAGCAGTGGTTCTTAACCTGGGGTACCGGTACCCTTAACCCTGGGGGGACGAGACATGATAGCCAGGAAGGTTTGTATCACTAATCCTTTTCATATGTTTATATTGTATTTATATTGGATGGGGGTGCGAGAACATTTTCTGAGATATCAAAGGGTACGGGCAGTGAAAAAAGTTAAGAACCACTGCTACAGAGTGAACAAAACGGATTCAAAATCATTTATATTGCCGAAGTACAGACATGAAAGCTGCTTCAGGCTTTCTTTATGACGAATGCTTTATTGTCAACAGCTTTTCTACTCATGTCTAATTTCTATCTCATGTTTCATGGTGAGCTCAGCTCATAAGAAAATACAGAAAGATTTGTAACCCTCAATTTGTATAGGCAGTATAAGTATTCATAGGTATTCAAACTGTTTGAACTATTGCATAACGTAGAGAAACCCTTCCCACCGCCCAAAAAAAAAGTAAAAACATGCGCCGAAGTTCCTTCGGCGCAATCGAATTTTCTGTACAGCCGCTACAGCGAACAATCAAGGCCACCGAAAATAGATCTATCTTTCGGTGGTCTCGGTATAATGCTGCATGAGCCGCGGCCCATGAAACTTTAACAGCCCGGTGTTGGCATGTCTTATATCGTTGCCAGATGCGCGATTATGGCTAACGTTAACCTTAAATAAAATTTTAAAAATGCTGAGGCTACAGGGCTGCAATTTGGTATGCTTGATGATTGGAAGGTGGATGTTCAACATACCAATTTGCAGCCCTCTAGCCTCTGTAGTTTTTAAGATCTGAGGGCGGATAGAAAAAGTGCGGACAGAATATAGTGCGGATAGAAAAAGTGCTGACAGAATAAAGTGCGGACGGACAGAAAGAGCCGGCACAATAGTTTTCCTTTGCAGAAGACTAAAAGCTGTGGATTTCTCTGTTATTTACGATTGCATTCAGAATTTTAATACCTGCTACTTGAAAAGGCTTTCAATTCAGTCTAAATGTTACCGAGACTATGTTGCTTTAATACATATACAACAAGTTCGTCACAGCACTTCTTTATTTAGTAGCCATCTCGCTGAGAAAAAAAAAATTCTTTCTCTTTTACCAAACTTCTAACAATTTTTTTTCCACAAACACATCGCTCACACTCAAACATTTCACTTGCAAAATAACTGAACGGTTCTTCGAAATATTTCTAATGCAACGTTCATTCTGATGACCTCCGTTAATGTTGAATCTAATTCCGTGTCTGCGTCAAATAGCAATAAAAAGGTGAGGTCAACATCTATCCCTTACAGCTACCTACACAAAACCATTCGAATCCCACAATTATTATATACGGCATTTACGCAACAAGAATTTATCTGTCTGGAAAAATTAAAACCATTCGAATTCCACAATTATTATATAAGGCATTTACGCAACAAGAATTTATGTCTGGAAAAATACATAGACGTACATATTTATTTTTTGATGGCGCTAAACACATTTACGTAACAGCTGCGAGAACACGTTCTTTGGTGAAATAAAAATGTCAAACTGAAGGACTCCATTTAAATGAATTAATTAAGTGAGATGCCATACAGCAAGTTTCCATGTTAGTGATTAGTTATTATTGTTCTGCTTTTTGCTATTTATATTTTTGTTCTTACGATTTTAATATTTTGTATTTATATTTTTTTAAATGTTTCTATTATATTATTATTCATAATTTCCACTAGTATTTTTCTATATTTATTTAAGTGGAACTTCCTTTCATTAATGTTGGTTAGGACACCTTATGGTGAATTATGAAGAAGCATCAGGTAATCGCGATTTTTTTTTTAGAAATTTTAATTGCCTACTATATTCCTAAAGAGAACATCGCAGCGATGACAAAGAAATATGAATCAGATTTCTCATGCTAATGTAAATACTCAAAGGCGTATTCTGATGATAAACGGCTTTAAATTAGGTTCCTTGTGCTTATTTAAATATTCACTGAAGTTCCTGAGGGAGTGTAAAATGCTGGAGAAGTTAAGAAGTTTACCAGAATAATATCTGAATGACAAATAACATTAGATATATCGGTATTCTGAGAAGTTAAATTTTTGTCCATAAATTCCAAAGGGAGTTGATATTTTGTCAAGAAAATGTTTCTTATAAATTTGCTATTTCAATTCCGTTCATTTATAACTTATTATTTATTATGACTAACCAAATCAGAACGTTAGCGTGATTAGTTCTGGAATAAATTTTGATGAATAGTTCATGTTTACTTTTAGGAGATTCTTTAAATCGTGAAACATGGTTTCAAAATAACAGTGCAGATTACAATTGCATTAAAATGTAAAGCGGGAATTCTAAATATTATTTCGAAATGAAACACTTTTATCCGTATTCACTTTATTTAAAATTAATAATACTAATATTTATATCAATCAGAGTAGTAGCAATAATAATAAAATAATAATAGGAAAAGAAGAAAAAGGCGAAAAAGAAGACAAAAATTAGAAAAATAAAAAAGATAACAGATAACAGAATAATTCATTAATGAAAAACAATAAAAAATAAGAACGGAAAAAAAGACGAAGACAGAATAAAAACGCAGAAAAAAACCCACAATATTAAAAAAAAAATTAAAAATACCAAAGTGAAAGAATGATGAAATTCATTATGAATTTTTAAAATGATAAAAACCACATCTTTCCAATCCGATTGTTCCTCGCAAATCTCACTGAATTATTCATGGTTGAATTTGACGGGAAACTTAAAAATTCTCTCAGCCTTATAAAATCTATTACGTTATTCAGGAGAGAGAGAGAGAGAGAGAGAGAGAGAGAGAGAGAGAGAGAGAGAGAGAGAGAGAGAGAGAGAGAGAGAGAGAGAGATAATCTCTTCGGAAACTGCTGAGATTAATTTTTATACAATTTATTCACGTCTCAAAAAAAAAAAGAGTTCTTTTACCTAGAACGTTATAATAATAATAATAATAATAATAATAATAATAATAATAATAATAATAATAATAATAATAATAATAATAATAATAATAGTTTGCAAAACTGGATAGTTTATTTCCGATGTAGACAGAATAACAGCAACAGGGTAATTTCTGCTGAAGGACAACTCAAAAGAAGACTTTCTCCTGAAGGACAGCTCAAGGAAGATGAACTCCCGATTTAACTATCCCGTTACTGTTATACTGTGTACATCGGAAATATAATAATAATAATAATAATAATAATAATAATAATAATAATAATAATAATAATAATAATAATAATAATAATAATAATAATAATAATAATAATGGGAGTAGACCTCTCAAACAAGTATTATTGAAAGAAATCGCTGCATAAGCTGCACTGATCTTGTACAAAGTCTTCTCTATTTTCCTTATAACAGTTTCCTCGCTTTTAATATAACTGGCGAGTAACGCGCCAACGTGATTCATCAGGAGGAGTCACACTTCCAGAGATTCCCTATATTTCTATTAAGAGCAAGTCAGATTTGGTGAGCATAGCCCGTAGGGTTTTTATACATGCAGAGGTAAATGTATCGAATTTGGATACAGGTCACAATCTCGAAGTGGCCAACGTTTCTCGACGGTCTGCTAGGCTGAGACAGCGCCGAGGAAGGACTCGAGAAAAACTTCCTCCAGCCAATAGAAGGCTGCTGCTATGCGCCACCAACCAATGACAAATCAGCATGAGACAAACCCCGTGCTGACTTACGACTATTTATAGAGTAGATCCCTCAAGCACCACCAGTCTACTCCGACCCACTGCCGTGATCGTACTCCGAAGAATCCGGGAGAAACGCTGGCCACTTCAAGATTTTGACCTGCATCCAAATTCGATACATTCACCTGCAAGTGTACACAACCCTACGGGCCATGCTCACCAAATCTGACTTACTCTTAATAGAAATAATCAGACTCGCTGGAAGTTTAACTCCCCCTGATGAATCACACTGGCGCGTTACTCGCCAGCTGTAGTAACAGCGAGAAAACTGTTATAAGAAAAACTGAGAAGACTCTATACAAGATCGATGCAGCTGATGCAGCGATTTCTTTCAACAACAACAACAACAACAGCAATAATAATAATAATAATAATAATAATAATAATAATAATAATAATAATAATAATAATAACAATAATAATAATAATAACTGAAAAGGGGAAAATAGGCATAATGCATTATTGCTAAGATACTTGGGAAGACAGAGTTAACAGAGAAAAATGTTTATTTATAGAAGTTAAAATCTAGTGTGAAATAAACGCAGGTCCATTCGTTTGCCAAGCCTACAAAGCACTGATGGTGAGGTTCCAGCGTAGCATTTTGTGCTAAGGAAGTTTCCCCTACAGAGGATTAATTTTATTTACCTTGTCAACGACTACATATATATATATATATATATATATATATATATATATATATATATATATATATATATATATATATATATATATATATATATATATATATATATATATATATATTCACCTGAATTCAGGAATACAAAAGTATAGGTAGCCGAAATATTTGGTTGCAACGTATATATAGAGTTTTTAAGGGTCTGTTTATCTTCATACACATACATAAATACATACACACACATACACACACACACACACACACACACACATATATATATATATATATATATATATATATATATATATATATATACTCGTATATATATATACATAAAAGCATGTGAATCTGTGTGGGCATGCGTATGTAAATATCAATCACAGAAGAATTTTAGCTCAAAGGGTTCTTTTTTATTTGGGCAACTGAAGGCCAAACTGCTCCATCCGAATAAAAAAAAAAAGTAATCGATCAAAGATAAAGCCAATTAATATCACAGTCCATTGAGCCAAACGCGTTGCCTGCGCCTTGCAAATTCATGAGATACAGCGGAACACTGGAACTACAAGCGCGGGTTTGTGTAAACACTTATTTTGTAAAGCGGCTTCGGTGTCCTCCCCATTAAACAGCGACAGTTATAATTGAAACACGCGAGCCAGCTGCCACTGAAGATGATGCGCGTTTTGCTCTTACGTAATTCAGGCGGAAATTTTCTCATCTGGTTTTTTGTGTTTACATATTTATTTTATTTCCGTTCTTGGATTTTTAGGAATGACTAGAAAGTCTCGCATTGGTGCGCAAAACTATTCAAGACATTGTTGTATGGTAAAGAGCTCATTGTGAAAAAAGTTCTGAATTATATAACTGATAATCTTCTTTGGAATACATAAAGTATCAGGTTAATTCTAGGCTCCAAATTATTCATGACAATAATCCTGATTACTTGGAGCTTAGAGTAAAGGTTAGAGTTTTGGTAAATACTAAAATTCGCCACCTAAAAAAAGCAATATCGACTGTTATTAGAAGTGAAACTATTACACAACGTTTTTCTATTCGGTAATGTACCTGACGAACTCATTAAAACCTAAACCCCGTAGGGAGGTTAGTGCCGTCAGTGCACTCATGCGGTGCACTGTAGGCATTACTTGAGGCTCTTTGCAGCGTGCCTTCGGCCCCTAGCTGCAACCCCTTTCGTTCCTTTTACTATACCTCCTTTCATAGTCTCATTCCTCCATGTTACTTTCCACCCTCTCCTAACAATTGATTGATAGTGCAGCTGGGAGGTTTTCCTCCTGTTACGCCTTTCAAACCTTTTACTGTCAATTTCCAATTCAGCACTGAATGACCTCATAGGTCCCAGTGCTTCTTGGCCTTTGGCCAAAATTCCATATTTAGTTCAATTAAATCCTAAAACGAAAGTTTGGCTTCATTCTTAAATGGATAATGTAAAATTACTTTCTTCAATCCCTGAAGGAAGTCATTAATCCGTCAAGATTAAGAAAAAAGAAGAAACTAGTAAAAAATGCGCCGAAGCTTCTTCGGCGCAATCGAGTTTACTGTACAGCGTATAATCAAGGCCACCGAAAATACACCTAGCTTTCGGTGGTCTCGCTATAATTCCCTATGAGCCGCAGCCCATAAAAATTTAACCACGGCCCGGTGGTGGCCTCTCCTATAGCGTTGCCAGACGCATAATCATGGTTCTTTAACCTTAAATAAAATAAAAACTATTGAGGTTAGGGGGCTGTAATCTGGTATGAATGATAACTGCAGGGTGGATAATCCCATACCAATTTGCAGCCATCTAGCCTCAGTAGTTTTTCAGATCTGAGGGCGGACAGAAAACGTGCGGACAGAAAAAGTGCGGACAGAAAAAAGTACGGCCAGAAAAAGCGCGGACAGAAAAAAGTGCGGACAGAGAAATGCGGGCAGAAAAAGTGCGGACGGACAGACAGTAGTTTTCTTTTACAGAAAACTAAAAATCAGTATCCTGAACTTCGAATTACAACGAACAAAATTATATATAATTATATTCTGTCTTTAAAATATGCTTAGAAATAGCTTACATCGCCTTGAGGAATAATTATCATTTAAGAGCGAGACCAAATTTACCGGTTTAAAGAGACTTTTAAATTAGCTGGTAAATCGTGTCATTGTAAAAACACCCTGTTTTGAAATTCTTACGTATGAAGCTAAGTACGCAGTCATAATTATCACAAGAACTGGATAACATGGGCAGGAAACGTAAATTTCTTTATAAAAATGCAATTTCATTTTTAGAGTGGGATTTTCAGCGATTAAAGTCTTGGCAGTGAGACGCAGTTACGGAAAATTATAA
The DNA here is from genome assembly GCA_039081455.1 of Macrobrachium rosenbergii. Classification (NCBI taxonomy): domain Eukaryota; kingdom Metazoa; phylum Arthropoda; class Malacostraca; order Decapoda; family Palaemonidae; genus Macrobrachium; species Macrobrachium rosenbergii. Next base: position 19,616,887 of record JANJGK010000045.1, on the reverse strand, counting down.
AATGATGAAATACTGTGCATTAAATTTTTATAGAGACGGAAGTGCACAGTGTGTTGGTTAAAATTATAGTTTTAAACCCTTACTAAAATGATATACGAGAGAAAATATTGAATAAACGACGCAGAGGTATAACGAGCATATGAAATGGAATTTCTTTTTGCAATAGAGAGTTTTAGAGACGTCAATTTCGTTACATCGAGTTAGTGAGTTATTAAACAAAAGGGGGGGAAATTAAACAAGATGTTTCTGCGAACATTTCGTGGGCTGTGAAGCATGACTGTGG
>JANJGK010000045.1:19581604-19609104 GCA_039081455.1 Macrobrachium rosenbergii | reverse complement strand
GTGATTTGATCTTTTAGGTCATTCTTGAACATTTTTCTAATACAGGGGTCCAAATAATACACGCCAGGGCTAAGGTTAAAATTACAGCTGGAAGTAAGCTGGATAATAACGGACTCCAATAGATTTCTTGAAGAGAAATCTTTCGATCTGGCAATCACTGAACTTTCAGTCCAAAAAATAGCCCTTTATAAAATTCCATGTTTGGACTGCCCCTATTTTTATATTGGCCAATCAAGCAAAGATTCAGACGTACTTATTAAGCAACATAAGTATTCGGTCAAAACTGGACAAGCATCCAATGCTATATTCATTCACCTCAAGTGAAAACTGTCACAGGATAAATTGGACTGAAAGTTCAGTGACCCAAAAGATAAAATTGTGTTGGATTCCAGGTACATATGTTTCCTTTATAATCCCCACCTGTCATTTATATGAGCTTTCTTTGCAAACTTACTTTTATATTTCTTCAGTCTGCTAAGTACAAGACGTAAGTGTCGAAAGGCCTCGCAGCACTCCAGTGTTTCCGTTTCCTTCGCGGATTTTATCTTTATTTACATACATATTTATATACACACATAGAAATAAATATATATATATTTATAAAAATATACATATACACATATAATATATACATATATTTATATATATATATATATATATATATATTATATATAATAGTATATATATATATATATATATATATATATATATATGTGTGTGTGTGTGTGTGTGTGTGTGTGTGTGTGTGTGTTTGTGTCTGTCTGTGTGTAAGTCAGTGCACGCATGTACAAATTTAAATTGGTACCCTTGCGAAAAACAAGGAAAAAATTATTATGAGGCTCCACCTAAAAATACGGGGAAAATATTATTACGTGACCTAAAAAAATCATGTCACATATTAAAATCATGTTTCTCATGGCACGGCTTTGCCGTTAATTTAATAGCTAATAAAAACAATGGCCGCTTTTTTTACATTATTATGAAAGGTTAGTTTCACGGGATGTTAACGACCTGAGGTCACGGAAAGTAACGAGGGAGTCTTCGTGGAATTATTCTACTTTTTGTACTTTTAGTTTTCTGTAAAAGAAAACTATTGTGCCGGTTTTGTCTGTCCGTGGCACTTTTTCTGTCCGCACTTACTTTGCCCGCCCTAGGATTTTAGAAACTACTGCGGCTAGAGGGCTGCAAATTGGTATGTTCATCACCCACACTCCAATCATCACACATAGCAAATTGCAGCCCTCTAGCCTCAGTACTTTTATTTTATTTTAGGTTAAAGTTAGCCACAATCGTGCTTTTGGCAACGATATTGAATAGGCCACCACCGGGCCGTGGTTAAAGTTTCATGAGCCGCTGCTCAGACAGCGTTATACCGAGACCACCGAAAGATAGATCTATTTTTGGTGCCCCTGATTATACGCTGTACAGAAACTCGATTTTTACTTCTTTACGAATTACAAGTTACGATTCTGATTAAAATTAAATAACTTCAGTGGTATATAAATGAGAAGTTTACTTTCTTAATATTCGCCTATCGTTGTATGAACTGGAGAGAGAGAGAGAGAGAGAGAGAGAGAGAGAGAGGAGAGAGAGAGAGAGAGAGAGAGAGAGAGAGAGAGAGAGAGAGAGAGAGAGAGAGAGATTTTGAAATGAATTAAGAAAATTATCCATCATCTACTCCTAATGCCAAAGCTATAAAGCCGAGAGAGAGAGAGAGAGAGAGAGAGAGAGAGAGAGAGAGAGAGAGAGAGAGAGAGAGAGAGAGAGAGAGAATTTTAAAATGAATGAATTTAAAAAATTATCATACTCCTAATGCCAAAAAATTGAATTAAAGCCAGAAAGCTCTGAGAGAGAGAGAGAGAGAGAGAGAGAGAGAGAGAGAGAGAGAGAGAGAGAGAGAGAGAGATTTTGAAATGAATAAAAAAAAAAAAGATTTGCCGACCATCCACTCCTAATGCCAAAAGCGTAGAGCTTACGAACAAAATAAAAACAAAAAAAGGCACAATGTAATGCGAAATACTTCATAATTTCGTATAATTTCATACAATCAAATTTGTCCCTATGCTGATCAATAATACATCCCTCTGCATGAACGCAATTTGTCCCAGCCTGATAGACGAAGCCTTATGAAAACCCCAGTTTCCATTTTGACAAAAGGGGTCGAACGTGCAAAGATTCTGAACAATGTTATCTCCCGGTTTAATCCCGCTGGTTGCTTAGCAAATAACCGTGCTTTCATCTTTAATGTCCAATAACCTAGAGTGGTATTTTTGTTTTCCCTGATAATGTTGGACTGCCTTTGACCTTTGGGAGTAACTAAAAGCACAGCAGCCTTATCTCCCCTTTGCTATTCAGGATCTCGGATGAAGTTATTCAGTAATTTGTGTTGTAACAGTTTTTTTTTGAGATATGTTATAGGTTATTAGATTGGATTATCCTGTTTACGAATATGTTATTTATATTAGCTAATATTTTGAAATTAAATCGTGTTTCTTTTCCTTGGTGACAATGATTGCTTGGAAAATTCTGTGGAATTTTTGGCACGATGCGAAAATAACTGAAAATCTGTAAAACAAAAAATGAAAAAAGAAAAAAAAAGATAAAATATGCTTACAGTAAATTTCATTTTTTTCCCTTCAGGTCACTGATGCTTGAAATAGAGGGTACTAAGTAAAAAATATTATTTAAAGTGCAGGGATTTTTTTCAGGTAAGGAAAATGTTATCATTATGAAAAAAAAAAAAAGTTTCCACCGAGTTTAAAAAATTTTGGCCATTTTATTTAGCGTTACAGTTTTCTGCAGGAAAATGATGGCGTCAAAAGCATGTTTGGCGTCTCTTAAGTCACCAGTTCGGTGGCGACCCACCAAAGCCAACTAAGAGTCAGATACTTTTTTTAGGACATAAACAACCAAATATATATATATATATATATATATATATATATATATATATATATATATATATATATATATATATATATATATCGCTCCATCATTACAAGACTGTCGTAACTCAAAAATTTGAAGTTTTGCGTTACATAGCTCATAAGATTGCCCATTTAATTCTGCGTCTTTTGGTAATGAAGTCGTAAGTCTGAGTGCATTTTTGGCCGAGATATGGCGCTGGGAAGATTTTAAGTCTAAATCAAAATCTCGGTGCAGTTATAGGACTTTGAAACTTTAAAACGCTTCTCCTGAAAAATCAAGATTTTGGAGTTACGACAGTCTTGTAATGATGGAGTTACGACAGTCTTGTAATGATGGAGCGATAATATATATATATTGCTTATCAAAATCTGCTTAACGACTCTCAGGTCATTTTCTAAACAAGCAAACAGGCCCCCTGAAAACAGTCCCTCTTTCCAACTCCGCAAACAAGGTCAACACAGAAAATATTCCCAGGAACAAGCGAGTCTGCCCATCAACCAGCCAATCACCGAATATTGCGTGATATTCTTGTGCTTTTGTCTTCCAAGGGTTGAAGGACTGATTACCAACGAACGATTTCTCGCGGTTCCGAGAAGTCCGCCTCTTAATGTTATTGGCAGACTCTGAGGCGACTCTACCTTTGTATTTTTTATGTCTTTTTTTGTGTGATTTGACGTATATGGAGTAGAGTGGGAAAAGGTCAGTACATGATCTATATTTTACTTATTTTGCTTCAGTTGTTTACGTTGACTGGTATACACCTGACCTCTCACACACACATATATATACATGCAAATATATACATACATATATAACGTATAGGCTATATATACATATACATATATATTATATATTATAATTAGATAAAAATCCATACTAGAATTTTTCAGTCTGTTTCAGAAATTCTGAATCTTACAATGCTGTTAAAATCCTGAAAATAAATAAATATGGCAAAGCAGATAAAACAATTAATTTGCTAATAACACATAACGCGTTTTTGTATACATACATACATATAAATATATTGTATATATTATATATACATATATGTATATATATATATATATATATATATATATATATATACATATACACACACACATACCATTTAGTCAGGTACAACAGAATCGCCACCAGTATGAAGATATCTACTAAGCCAGCAAACTAATCCCAGAACCCATTCCAGCTAAACTGAAGTACAAACCAATTACCGAAGCCATCTCCTTCGAAGGGAAAGGTTCTACAGGTGAGAAAAAATTAAAAAAAAAAAGGTCAACACCTGACCATACAAGTATACCGGACCCGGACCCAACTCGAAATAGGAAAAGGTCCCCCTGAGAGGAACCTTAAATGAAGACGAACTAGCTACAGGAGGACCTCTCCTGCGGCAGGCGATGCTTCTCTTCCGGCAGTCTTAACCAAAATGAAGAGGTCCTTTGTCAGACTGTTAATGGAAATTTAATACGCGGGTGGAATCAGCCCTTTTTTGGGGAGAGAGAGAGAGAGAGAGAGAGAGAGAGAGAGAGAGAGAGAGAGAGAGAGAGAGAGAGGCAAGTAGACACAAAAAGAGATAGAAAAAGCGAGACAGACAGACAGACAGGCAGGCACAAAGGAGAAAATGAGAGAGAGAGAGAGAGAGAGAGAGAGAGAGAGAGAGAGAGAGAGAGAGAGAGAGAGGCAGGTAGACACAAAAAGAGAGATAGAGAAAACGAGAGAGAGAGAGAGAGAGAGAGAGAGAGAGAGAGAGAGAGAGAGAGAGAGAGAGAGAGAGAGAGAGAGAATGAGGCAGTTAGACACAAAGAGATAGAAAAAAACTAGAGAGAGAGAGAGAGAGAGAGAGAGAGAGAGAGAGAGAGAGAGAGAGAGAGAGAGAGAGAGAGAGAGAGAGAGAGTCTTTAGAGTAATAATGATGTTCAAGCTTTTAAATGAATACGCAATTCATGTTGCAATTATTCATAAGGCTAAGGAAATTATAACGGCTTTTAAAAAAAAAGTATTGTAATGATATTCATTACAGCAAGGAAAAATGAGTGCTTTAATCAGGTAAGTAAATAGAGATCAAGAGGAAAGGTATTATGATTATGATTATTATTATTATTATTATTATTATTATTATTATTATTATTATTAAGTGCAACTTGCTAACACTCGTCATCATTATATATTATTATTTAACTTTGACGGTGAGCAAATAAATAGATAAACAGACAAAGAGATAAATAGATAAATACAGTGTAAATCAATAAATATATATAAACACCTTTTTACTTATACTCTTCATTTCTTCTTGTGGCGATCTGGACTCTGCAGAGCTTTCCTGATTTTCCCTTTCCCTTCACGTTACAGGAAGAAGGGCATGTCCCTAATCCGTATTCGAACTTCTGCTGATCCCTTAATGAGGGTCCTGTGAACCCTTATCATCAGCATAATCATCATCATCATCCTAAATCAACATAATTATCATCATCACGAAGGAAAATACTTCGACCGGAAAAACCTTTCTCTCTCTCTCTCTCTCTCTCTCTCTCTCTCTCTCTCTCTCTCTCTCTCTCTCTCTCTCTTTTCGTCCATTTTCTGTATTTCCCTTTACCCCCTGTTACTTCTTCCTATTGAACATCATAGTCTTTGGAGGCTTGAAAAATTTCGAGTCAATGGCCCCTTTGGTGGGGTTGTTCCATACGAATAAGGCTCATCTTCTGAGTAATAATAATAATAATAATAATAATAATAATAATAATAATAATAATAATAATAAAGCTAAGAAACTCACAATCTCGTGAAATGCAATCTGTGTAATAAAAATCCACAATTGTTTATTTTACATAGTAGTATATTTACTATATAATAATAATAATAATAATAATAATAATAATAATAATAATAATAATAATAATAATAATAATAATAATAATAATAATAATAACTGACTCAACCTTTTCCCAAAGCTTGACAAGGTCAATATTAAGGATCAAGTTCGTGTTTGAGTTTCTGCTTTGTTCAACGGAGATTTTTTTTTTTGTTGGTGCTTTTTTTGATGCTTGCATGCAAACCTCTCCTGAACGACCTGTCATGTCAGATTAGAGACTTTATTACCGGGAGTTGAGCGTCATTCAAAAGAAACGCCATTGTCTTGGAAAAGCCTTCCTCGTTTTTTAGTTTTCTGTAAAAGAAAACTATTGTGCCGGCTTTGTCTGTCCGTCCGCACTTTTTCTGCCCGCCCTCAGATCTCAAAAACTAGCGAGGCTAGAGGGCTGCAAACTGGTATGCTGATCATCTACCCTCCAATCATCAAACATACCAAATTGCAGCCCTCTAGCCCCGGTAGTTTTTATTTTATTTAAGGTTAAAATAAGCTATAATCCTGCTTCCGGCAACGATATAGGATAGGCCACCACCGGGCCGTGGTGGAAGTTTCAATGGGCCGCGACTCATAGAGCATTATACCGAAACCACCAAAGATGGATCTGTTTTCGGTGGCCTTGATTATACGCTGTAGCGGCTGTATAGAAAACTCGACTGCGCCGAAGAAACTTGTTTTTATAATGCTTAAAAAATGTGTCATTCAAAGCAATACAAAGATTCACAACAATAAAGAGAAAATTATTTTGACACAAAAGAACATACACGCACATGTATAGCACTATTTCCTGATTAGTTAACGATACAGGAAGCGTTTTTTTTAATTAAAATTTCCCCGAAGAAAATCGATGAGTTATATCAAGCGTTATTGATGGTAATGAAATGGCTTGAGGAAAAAAGGCTTGATATTTAGGCACAGGAAAGTATATCTCGTTTAATGCAAAACCTCTCAGTGATTTCATTATGGCATGTTGCCAAAGCATATTGTAATTATCAATTAAATTTCAGTAATCTTCAAGCAAAATAGGTAAAAGCGCCCTGCAGTTTGATATATAGCGACTGACGCAATGCTCCCCTGTCTTCAAACAGGTTACTTTCAGAGAATTTTGGCGTGTTCAGAGATCTAATCTGAAGAAGCTATTAGGTTACACAAATCATGATTCAGATCAAATTATTCAAAGATTTTCGGCGATCTTCAAGCAAAAACGTATCATATCCGCATACTTTGATGTACGTACAGAGCCTCAAGTAATACTTCTCAATGTTACACAGATTATTTTCAGAGACTGTTAACATGGTCCTGAATCTAATCTGAAGAAGCCATTTGATTACGTCAATCGTAACTTCAATAACAAACTTGATTTCCATACAGTCTTATGAGAAGATTACCAGCTGATTTCCATACAGTCTTGAGAGAAGATTGTCAGTTGATTTCCATACAGTCTTTTGAGAAGATTGTCGTTGATTTTCATAGTCTTGTGAGATTGCCAGTTGGTTTCCATACAGTCTCGTGAGAAGATTGCCAGTTGATTTCCACACAGTCTTGTGAGAAGACTGCCAGCTGATTTCCATACAGTCTTGAGAGAAGATTGCCAGTTGATTTCCATACAGTCTTGTGAGAAGATTGTCAGCTGATTTCCAAACAGTCTTGTGAGAAGATTGCCAGCTGATTTCCATACAGTCTTGTAAGAAGCTTGCCAGCTGATTTCCATAGTCTTGTCAGAAGACTGCCAGCTGATTTCCATAGTCTTGAGAGAAGATTGCCAGCTGATTTCCATAGTCTTGAGAGAAGATTGCCAGTTGATTTCCATAGAGTCCTGTGAGAAGATTGCCAGCTGATTTCCATACAGTCTTGTGAGAAGATTGCCAGGTGGTCAAGGACAAGGCAATTTAGGTGGTTATCCCAGGTAATGATATGGCTGGGAGAGATTGCTTAACGTGAATGTGATCCATTCGAGATAGAAATTTATGGAATGGTTTTCAAAAAGTGCCGTTGAAGGAACTCCATTAGACTTCGATGATCATGCAAACTGTCAAGGTTATGTTCCATAAGAACTACGCGTTGGCAGTCTAGAATTATTCAGATATGATTTTGTGGTATTGTGGGTAAAACACTGAACTTCATTACCTTATAATATTAATAATAATAATAATAATAATAATAATAATAATAATAATAATTATTATTATTATTATTATTATTATTATCATTATTATTGTTATTATTATTATTATTATTATTATTATTATTATTATTATTATTATTATTATTATTATTATTATTATTATTATTATTAATAAAGAAATACTCATAGTAGCATGAGTCTTAAAATGAAGAAGCAAATCCACAGTTATGTATATGTACATATATTTAAAGACAAATCAGTATAGATAGCTTTCGAGAACCTGTTCGAAACCGAACAAGTTCCCGAAAACTATCTGTGCTGATTTATCTTTAAATATATGTACATATACATACCTGTGGATTTGCTTCTCCATTATTATTATTATTTCTCAGTGGCAAATTTTTTCTAAGAAAAAATTCATGTTGAAATAACTGCATCAATGGCATTAATTTTTCAAAAGGCATTTCTCTCATTTTCTCACGACCACATTTCTACAAGAGGAAACCCTAACTATTGGACATTCTATAATCATTCAGAAGTTATTCGTCAGTGAATTTCACTTGCTCAATCGGGAAGTTTCATTTTGTAATTCAATAATAATTTCAATGGCCATTAACATTGCATCCAAACGTAATAGGAAATATTCACGACTGTACCAAATTTAGAAATGGAATGAATTGTCTTATGACAACACGGGTCACTGACTCAAAGCAGGTATGTTAGAGTGTGAAAGAAAACTGGAGGAATCGTATGGACCTATGGACTATTTCCGTCCAACGGAAACAATAAGAAAACTGATTGATAGTTGGTTTAAATATAACTGTTTAATGGCAGCACGGACTCTTACCCTAAAGTGGCAGGTAAGTGTGGTACGACGTGTAATGGAAAAGAATTGGTTTGGACTACTGGACTCTTCTATCCAACAGAGATGATTAAGAACTAGAACAGGACTGCATTTATGGTTCCACTACGAGCCGTAAATTAGTGGGCATTGGGCATCAGTTTACTGATGATAAGTTCTCCGCTCTTTACTGGTCTGTGAACAGCTTGTCTCCCTGAGCCGCCTGCTTCTTCAAGTTTCAAGTTCTCTTTTAAATTTACAATCGAAACTAATGAAACGGAATTTGAAAGCATTAGAATATCTATCTTTCTTCAGGACAGGCTAGACCAGTGGTTCTAAACCCCAGGGTCGCGACCCAAAGTTGGATCGCAAAACCATTTCCATGGGGCCCCAAGAATTATAACTTTATATTTATGGGCTTATTGTTTCCACAATAGTCTTATTATATTATGATTATTATTATTAGAGAAATCATTTTGGCTTTCTTTATGCTAGTTAATGAATTGTTTCTTTTTCATGGATCACTGTTATGCAGATGTGCTACTTGCATTAATAAAAATCTGTGCATGTAATTTTTATTTCTGTAACACGTTTTCATAAGCATAATTATTCAAAAAGAAAATGTTTAAATAGGTGAACAGTTTGAAAATTAACCGAAAAAACACAAAACAAGAACCAGTTCGTCGACAAACACCAGAAGGACTCTTGTGTGAATCGGTCTCAGAGAAGCTGTTTTGAAATATACGTGAGCACGTGACTATGCATAATTGTATCACTTTATATATAACAGTGCATAAATATAGGCAGCCATACAAGCAAGAGCTCTCCTAAACCTCCACCCTCATCCCCATATATATCCACGAACCTCCTTTTTTACATCAGGGAAATCAATCATCCTCGGGGAGAGAGCAACCATTCTATCGAACTGCTGTCGGACTGATCATCAATCTCCAGCGCAGAGTAAATTTACATCGAATTTCCCCCTCTTCTCCCGCTAACGCACGTATATCATCTTTTTCTCCTCTAGGCCCGGTATCCATCGTCTAAGGAATAAGATTAGTAGGTCATAACTTATGCTTGCCGTTGAAAGGGACACTCCGTGAGCAGTCTGCTTCTTGTAGAGTTAGTTTATCGTTAATGCTGCTGTCGCATTTTCAATTCCTTCTTTTAGAGGTAGTTCATCGTGAATATTGCTATCGTGTCTTGAATTCCCTCTTTTAGAATGAGTTTATAATGCATACTGCTTTCGCACTTTTTTGAATTCCTTCTTTTAGGATGGGATTATACTGAATGTTGGCATCGCATTTTGAATTCCTTTTTTTATAAGCGGTTTACCATGAATGTGTCTTTCGCATTTTCAATTCCTTCTTTTAGAAGCATTTTATCATGGATATTGCCATTGTACCTTGATCTCCTTCTCGTAGAATTAGTTTATCATGAATATTGTTATCGCATTTTGAATTCCTTCATTTGAATTCCTTCATGTACAGTTAGTTCATCATGAATATTGCTACCATATCTTGCATTTCTTCTCGTAGAATTCGGTTATCATAGGCATTGCTATCGCATTTTGAATTCCTTCTTTTAGATGAAGTTTATCGTGAATATTGCTATCGTATCTTGAATTCCTTCCTTTGGAATTGGTTTACCAAGAATACTGTTTCTGTATCTTGAATTCCTTCTTTTAGAAATAGTTTATCGTGAATATTGCTAATCGTATCTTGAATACCTTCTTGTAGAGTTAGTTTATCTTGAATATTGCTATCGCATTTTGAATTCCTGTTTTAAGAAGTACAGTAGTTTATCATAAATATATTTTTTCGCATTTTGAATTATTTCTTGCTGCAGAATTACCTTTACATGAATGCTGCTATTCCATTTTCAGTCCCTTTCTTTCTTCTATCTTAAAAAAATGAAGAGAACTCTTTTGATTAGAATTGGGTTTTTAATCAGTTCTGAAAAAATTATTTCTCATAATATTGTAACTGCAGTTTCAGTTGCAGTCTTTCTTCAAATTCTTTTTTGCAAACAGATGATTATTTTCACAATATCTTTCATCAAGAAGTGTTTACCCAGTGCGTTTTAATTCCTTCTGTTTATTCACTTCTTCAAAAACGTTGATCATTTTGATGAGATTTTATGGTGGGAGACGCGACTAATTTCCATGTAAAATAAATTTAATCGCGTCTCTGCTCCCTTCTCCTCTTTTATTCAGTCCCCTCTGTTATTTTCTCTTCCATTGTTCTGCCATGCCAATTATCGCTTAATCATTTGCAAACTTTACATCCCCAGAACTTTGGTCTCTTCTATATCTTTTGTTAACGTTCTACTTTTCTTTAGATGCAGCAAGAAAACTTAAGCAAACAATGAGGTTATTAAATGTGATTGACAGAATTGGAACACTGAAGGAAAAACACCATTCTAAAACTTCTAAATTACTTGTATTCTATCCTTCCACATCGAGTTGATTGGCTAAATAATCAAGCAAGAAACATTCATCGGTAGTAAATCGACTGATTTACTAAAAAATCAAGCGAGACACAGTCGTTATTATCTGAGCATTTTACAATTCACCCAGTCTCTAATCAAGACAAAAATCGGGCAAAAACAGTTTAAACACATTCACTACGACAACAGAAAGATATATGGAAAAAGGAATGGAGGAATGTAGTTCCATCGACCTAAGCTCGAAAGAGCATCACCTTCTACAAGACTGAAGGTTTATTATGAATTCAAATCAAACGGTGCCCCTATAAACAACGAGCGATGGAAGTTCACGGCAATACAACAGGGGAAAGCCCCTGCCAACTCAAAAGCTTGTGTCATATCTCTTCATCAACTTTCCCTGCCTTGATTCTGACATAGGACCTCCCATGTAAAGGTGAATCACTTACTATACTTAAACTTATCCAAACGTAATTATCATCATCACGAAGGAAAATATTTCGACTGGAGGAATCTTTTCTTCGCTCTTGTCATCCATATGATTCACTCACCTTTCGCCGAGCTTGGCAAAGTCAATATTAAGGATTATTAAGTTCGCGTTTAATTTTCAGCTTTGTTCACCAAAAAAAAAAAAAAATAATAAATAAATCTTTTTAACCTTTCTTTCTGGCCTGCATAAAAAACACGCAAAAACACACACGCGTATATGTATGTGTGTGTAAAGAGATCAAGACTTGGATTCCTCCTAAGGGATAGAGAAACCTATTAAGGGGACAAACTTCTTAAAAAGATACTCTATTACTTCGGGATATAACTGAGCCTGTAGGACAAAGTCTCCTTTTATCTGGTAGTCAGTGAGGATGGAAAAGTTCCCCGTTGCTCGTAAGGCTTCTGAAGACTCTCTCTCTCTCTCTCTCTCTCTCTCTCTCTCTCTCTCTCTCTCTCCAGCTGTCTTTCTTACAATAGTTGAATTTGTTACTGTCACTTTATTTTCCCTTCAGTAATCTTTTTCTATTTCTCAAGAAAATATTCTCTCTCTCTCTCTCTCTCTCTCTCTCTCTCTCTCTCTCTCTCTCTCTCTCTCTCTCTCTCTCCCTTCCCAGTTGTTTTTCTTATAATGGCTGAATTTGTTATTGAAGCTTTATTTTGCCTTCAATAGTCTTCTTGCATGTCTTAATGAATTTTATATTCATATCCAAGTAAGCATCGCTTTGCAACAACCGATATTCAAGAGTTTCCGACACATAAATAACAATATTTTGAAGATAACAGCTGGATATAATAATGTAAAACACCTACAATCACAGTAGCAGTTCCAGGAAGTTAGATCTCATTATACAGATCATTATAAAGAGCAACAACTGCTCAAGATAGTTATATACAGAATAAGAGATCTGCAATACAGATGGTGCTTTATGTCACATTTTTTAAATCAAATAACAGCCCGATATTTATTCCTTTTCCGATGATGACAGGTCCTCATATTTTTTAGTTCTCTGCAAAAGAAAACTATTGTGCCGGCTTTGTCTGTCCGTCCGCACTTTATCTGTCCGCACTTTTTTCTGTCCACCCTCAGATCTTAAAAACTACTGAGGCTAGAGGGCTGCAAATTGGTATATTGATCATCCACCCTGCTGCCATCAAAAATACCAAATCGCCGCCCTCTAGCCTCAGTAGTTTTTATCTTATTTAAGGTTAAAGTTAGCCATAATCGGGCTACAGGCAACGATAAAGGATAGGCCACCACTGGGCCGTGGTTGAAGCTTTATGGGCCGCGGCTCATACAGCATTATACCGAGACCACCGAAAGATAGATCTATTTCGGTGGCCTTGATTATGCGCTGTAGCGGCTGTACAGAAAACTCGATTGCGCCGAAGAAACTTCGGCGCATTTTTTACTTGTTGATATTTAGACAAGAATGGTACAAATGTTAATTTTCAGCTAAGATATAAGGCATTGTCTTTTTTTGTCTTTCTATAATTTAAAAAAGATATTGTTAATTTCAGCTTTCTTCGTGGATAACATTTATGACATACAGTAAATATTGGCTGTTAAGAAACACAGTTACTTAATGTTATATATGTCAAGTATTAATTCGACATCAAGGTTAACAGTTACTTTCCTAAACCCTTTTTTTGCAAATTCGTTCCTTGTTCCTCATTTGATAGAGATTGACTCTGATTAGTATTGGTTTCTGTGGAAGTAAATACTAACAAGCAAAAAATGCAGCGAAGTTTCTTCGGCGCAATCGAGTTTTCTGTGTAGCGTATGATTAAGGCCACCGAAAATAGATATCTTTCGGTGGTCTCGGTATAATGCTGTATGAGCCGCGGCCCATGAAACTCTCAGCCGGCTGTGGTGGATTGTGTTGTTGCGCTGCCAGAAGCACGATCATGATTCCTTTAACCTTAAACAAAATAAACACTACTGAGGCTAGAGGGCTGCAATTTGATATGTTTAATGACTGGAGGGTGGATGATCAACATACCAATTTGCAGCCCTCTAGCCTCTGTAGTTTTTAAGATCTGAGGGAAGGCAGAAAAAGTGCGGACAGAAAAAAGTGCGGACGGACAGACAAAACCGGCACAATAGTTTTCTTTTCAGAAAACTAAAAATTAACACTGTAAAATACAAACAAATAATTCAAGAAAAGATCACAGTTCCAAAGTGGCATACATTGAAACGTTACTGATCTGGGTAGAGATTAGGTTTCGTAATCACTATCTCAGGAGATTCAGGATATTATAATACGAAAGCGAATCTCTCTGATCAGTGGGACTTCAACCAATCTTAATATTAATGATGACGAATTTGTATTCCGGCGTCAAAGGTTTTCGGTACAGTCGCTCTAGGCATTCCGACACTTTTATATGCATTTACAAGTGAATTTCACTTTCTTCTTATTCTCTCGGGGCAACATTTTTACATTTTCTCTCTCTCTCTCTCTCTCTCTGCGTAATTTTCTTCTTCGATGCCGATGCATCTTATATTCATCCCTCCAGGGTATGTTAATCCATCAGCTGAGACCATTCCATTTCTTTCATCTCCTCTTCATTTGCCATTTCTTTTATCTTATAAAGTGAAATAATGTATATTGTGGTCTTTCGATCATTTACAGAAATGTTAGATGTGTTTTTTTTATATTACGATGTTGTCAAAATAAATGGAAATGATTTAGTATTGTCTGGCCGCGTACAGAATCAGCTGAAATGATAAATTTAACCACAAATAAATTTGGTATGATTTGTCAATTTTATTGTTTACTTTCATATGGCTTCGTGTCTGACCTCAATGTCATAACATGTTTATATATATATATATATATATATATATATATATATATATATATATATATATATATATATATATATATATATATATATATATTTTTTTTTTTTTTTTTTTTTCTTCGTTTTTGACGTGCCTTTTTTTCCCATTTTTATATGGGGCAAGGACGATGTCTTCTTTTGAAGGACTTTGATTTGGCGGTGGGGTAGGCCGTAGCCTCGATCGGCTGCCCTGCCTGACATCGCTTAGACCCCGGTAGCGAATGTGTACATGTATCGTACCAAATCCCCAGCTCCCTTTCTCCCAGCAGCGAAGATCGGTCTTAGCGGGCACCCTTCCTTGTGGATCTTAGGGCTACCATAAATATATGGGATCTCTGGACTTTCCACTGATTTTACTCTATGTTCTAATTCTTTTCTCTTAGTTTTGTCGTGGATTTTTGTCAACCATTCCCTTACTTTTTTGTTAAAATTGCACTGTACCCCCCTAATGTCCGGTTTTTTGTTGCAAGCCTCATATGTGTTTTCATCGTTTAACAGTTGTTCTAACTTATTCTCGTAGTCTATGGCATCCATTACTGCCTTTGTCTGCCTTACAAATCTTTATGTCCTTATATTTTCCTAATCTATTAAGGGCCTTACGTAACCTCTCCGGAAACATGAATCTGTTCGACCTAATCCCCGCCCACATGGCCCCCCTGCAAAAAGCTGCTTCATCCCCATTTTTGTTCTTATCTAGTTCCCTTAAGCTTCTACACATTTCAATGAAATCGTGAATTTCGTTCCCCATGCAAAAATTAAGGCCCTGTCCTAACACTAGCACTTCATCCCTACTTAGGAGTCTCTTGGGAATGTTCGTGACTAAATCCAAGTTCCCCCCCTTTTTTTTACCCACCCAGACCTATCGAAAATGGCAACGAGTCTTTTCTCGTGTAGCTGAGAACTACGGCGGGCACATACCTTTACATAGCTGGCAATTCCTTTGAAAACGTTGTCTAAGCTGGGGCCTCCGTATTTCTCCGTCAGTTCTCTCCTGATTTTTCTGCTTTTCATCCTTAATTCTTCCAATTCGATCTTTTTCTTCCTTGTGTCTTCCTTCATGATCTCTCCTACAAAGCCAAGAATACTAGAACGAGGTAGAACAATTGCTAAGCGATGAAAACACATATGAGGCTTGCAACAAAAAACCGGACATTAGGGGGGTGCAGTGCAATTATAACAAAAAAGTAAGGGAAGCGTTGACAAAAATCCACGACAAAACTAAGAGAAAAGAATTAGAACATAGAGTAAAATCAGAGGAAAGTCCAGAGATCCCATATATTTATGGTAGCCCTAAGATCCACAAGGAAGGGTGCCCGCTAAGACCGATCGTGGCATCGACGAGATCACCGCAGAGGAGGCTGGAGAAATTTCTTTCCAGCATAATGGGAAAATGGGTAGGCTTAGTATCCGAAGGGCATTTAAAACATAACATGAACCTGATGGATGAATTATCCAAAATTAACGTAAAAGACTGTAAATTTGCCAGTTTGGATGTAACTTCCCTGTTCACTAACGTACCAGTCAAGACGACGATGGAAATAATAAAAAAGGATATAGAGGAGGGGGTTTATACATGCGACATAGATCAGGACGTTTTAATAAAACTGCTAACAGCGGCCCTCAGCGTTAATGTTTTCAAGTGGGGAGAAAACCATTACATAAAAAATAAAAAAAATGGCATAGCCATGGGCTCAAGTCTTTCACCAATTCTGGCTAATATTTTATGGAATGGTTTGAAAAGGAAGAGGTGGGCAAAGTAAATAAAGGGAACTTAAATATCGTAAAATGGGTAAGATACGTGAATGACATCTTGATTATTTACAAGGGAGAAAGGGAAGATTTACACAAGTTCCTAAAAAACATAAATAAACTAAATGAACGCATCAAGTTCACAATAGAAGAAAAGAAGGAGGGAAACATTCCTTTCTTGGATGTCCTGGTTAAGAGGGAAGGGGAAAATTTTAAATTCAAGGTATATAGGAAGAAGACGCACGCCAGTCATAGGAAAGAAATAAAAATAGGAGTAATGACAGGGTTGGCCATCAGGGCTTATAGGATTTGCAGTCCCGAATTTTTAGACGAAGAGCTGGATTACCTGAGGGAGAGTTTTAGGAGATTAGGCTACCCTAAGTATTGGTGGGAGTGGGCACACATCAAAGCAAGGAAAAACTATTTTGGGGAGAGAGAAAGGATAGAAAAGGAACATTTGGTGGGGAAGAAAATAATTACAGTCCCGGACAACAACTCTATTGCACACATCAACAGAAAGCTAGATAATTTCAAATTGATAGGGAGCTACAAAAACACCATTAGGAATAAAATAGTTAGAAACAAATAGTCTGTAGAGGGGGAAGAGATTAGAGGGGGGAAATACATGGCAGCGTGTCTAGACTGTGAAGAAGGGTACTATGGCGAAACTGGCAAATCATGTAAAGAGCGAAGCAAACAACATCTGCAGAACATAAGGCATTATAATCAGACGTCGGCAGTTGCCAAACACTGTTGGGAAAATGATCATAAAATAGACTGGGATAATATGAGTTTTATGTACAGGAACACCAACAAAACGTCTAGACTGGTTGTAGAGAACGCCTTCATAACTTGCGCCAACAACACGATGGCAGGGAACACCGGAAACGGCTTTGAAGACAACATATCCAAAAAATCGTATACTCCACAGTAGCTAGGAAACGAAGGAAAAACCCAAGAGAACGCACGGAGAACGGACACCTGGAAGAAGGGAGCAGAGAAAGACCAAGATCACGAGGGGGTGGGGTCACACAGGAGGAGGTAGGCGATTACAGGATTAAAAGTACCAAGCACACAGATATAAATACAACTGGACTACGCGTCTCCTCATTGTACGGATACTTGATAATGTGGACTGTTTGTCCAAGAAAGCTTGTAACTTTTTCTGAATAAATACTCCATTTGATACCATCCAGTTTGAATGAGGTCCTTTTCGTAATTCTACTAATGCACAGAACAATTGTGTAATTGATAAAGTTAAAATATATATATATATATATATATATATATATATATATATATATATATATATATATACATATATATATATATATATATATATATATATATATATATATATATATATAATATATATATATATAAACTCGTTACAGGGTATATGCAAATCCTTTCAAGAGTGTTGTAAAAAGATATCAATAATAATATTACAATCACTCGATTATTCATAACTACGAACGCACAAACACACAAGTATACACACACACACACACACACACCGTACACACATCAGTCCATCGATTTAACCATAATACAACAATACAAAACCCAGATTATCCCTTCGGTACGGTCATGACACCAGATACCCATTATCACACCGGTCTCATCTTCCTTTTCCCTCCCTCCCTCCCTCCCCCTACGTCCAGATTATGAAAAAGTTTTATGATCTCTATCTACTGTTCCTTTCTCTCGGATTTACGCGGATATTGTAAATAACGGTCTTTGACTGCCACCGTCTGGAAGAACGCACTTTTCTCCAGAATTTAAACAGAAAATATTGCATACTTTATCTCCAGGAATCGGATTTGGTTTTCGGTGCCGGCGAGGTTTTCTTACCCCCACTATCTTTTGAGGAGAGCGAATTATTATCTCCGGGTGTTCTCTCTCTCTCTCTCTCTCTCTCTCTCTCTCTCTCTCTCTCTCTCTCTCTCTCTCTCTCCTCTCTCTCTCTCTCTACGTGAATTTAGATGGGACGAGGTTTTTTTAATATTTTTTTTTTATGTTAGGGTTATGGAATGTTTCTTTTATCTGTTTTGCAATATTTACGCATTTTCTTCATTTTAAGAGTAAGAAAGGTTTTAGCATTTCTGGAATAAACTGAGAAATTCTATAGTATAGGTTTTTATCTAATCTGTAACATATCCATATCTATTTATCTATATATATATATATATATATATATATATATATATATATATATATATATATGTATATATATATACATATGTATTTATATATATATATATATATATAGTATATATCTATAGGTATACATATGTATATATATACATATATCTGTGTGTATATATATATATATACATATATAAATTTATATATAAAAACAACCACCCTCCTTTACCACTGAGAAATGAAATCCCCAGTCTACAGATGAAAGACTGTAATTTCGAACCAATTTCCTCTGCCGAGAATAGCTTTCCTCACCGCCCTGAAAAAAAAAAAAAAAATTACTACAAACCTTCCTCGTAACTTCTTTTTTTAATCGCAAGTCATTTTGGAAATGGGAAGAAAAAGACCCCGGGAAGATAATGTTCCCCATAAAAGTCTCCTCCTTCGAGGGAAGAGCGTCCGTCCTCCCAAATGATTGTATGGCTTTCTTTGTTAATAACGATTCGTTAAATACCTCCGCCGGTTCTTTCTTTTAGTTTTCTGTGAAAGAAAACTATTGTGCCGGCTTTGTCCGTCCGTCCGCACTTTTTTCTGTCCGCCCTCAGATCTTAAAACTACTGAGGCTAGAGGGCTGCAAATTGGTATGTTAATCATCCACCCTCCCCCCCAATCATCAATCATACTAAATTGCAGCCCTCTAGCCTCAGTAGTTATTATTCTATTTAAGGTTAAATTTAGCCATATTCGTGCTTCTGGCAACGATATAGGACAGGCCACCACCGTCCCGTGGTTAAAGCTTCATGGGCCGCGGTTCATACAGCATTACACAGAGACCACCAAAAGATAGATCTATTTTCGGTGGTCTTGATTATACGCTGTACAGAAAACTCGATTGCTCTGAAGAAACTTTGGCGCATTTTTTACTTGTTTCATTTTGGAGAGTCTTGTCTTTTGGGGTACCTTACCTATATAGGGAAGGAATTAACTGGTCATATATTGTGGTTACAGAAGGTCTTTTTTTTATTGCAATCCGGCAGTTTTTTTTTAAATTAAAAGGCCCCATAAAACTAAAACCATAAAAAAACCTTATTTCGGCTAACACTGCTTCAGTCCTGATCACAGGTGATTGTGGGAGACAGGGTAAGTGGCGAGACTATTTATATGATGTGTTCAATATACTCTTTTCTTTTTATTGTAATTTATTGTCTTCGTTACACTGTGAATATTTTTAGCTTATTCATATAATGTCTATAACATTCTTCTCGTGTTTATTGTAATTTATTGTCTTCGTTGTACTGTGAATATTTTTACGCATTCACATAATGTCTTTATAATATTTTTCTCGTTTCTATTGTAATTGATTGTCTCCGTTGCGCTGTGAATATTTTCAGCATCGTGGTTCAAGGGATAGCTCGCAAACAGAACGACCAGTGTTCGATCCCCGGATAAGGAGAGAAATTGCTGTTATGGATTCGTTGACTAACAATTGTTTACGCCTCTGTTGATGAAAATAGCGAACTATGGCTACTACATGAAAGGCGTAAGGTGTTGCTGGGCTGAGAGAGAGAGAGAGAGAGAGAGAGAGAGAGAGAGAGAGAGAGAGAGAGAGAGAGAGAGAGAGAGAGAGAGAGAGAGAGAGAGAGATCCGACAAAACGTATACCATTATATTTTTGCAAAAGTATGATGGCAGACCTCGACGAGGTAAGCCTCCCTCCCCTCGAGTCAAGGCCATTCATGCGGTACCTCTCTCTCTCTCTTCATTAGCCGTAGGAGGTCATTCTTTACTGCTCAAGTTCCTCCAACTGAATGGCTCGTTACTATAATGGATGGTTCAGACGTCTTAACAAGGGTAAACTAATCTGATCTCTCTCTTTCCTCTATGAAAAACCTCTGGGTGTGTAGTTTGAGTTTTTTCTTTTTGCCCTATGATAAACATCTCTACATGTTCATTCTTGTGTGTAAATGTACGTTTTATGCTTTCTTTGAAAATAAAATACGTAAAAAATAATGATTTAAAACCTCTGGATATGTATTTTGAGTTTTTTTTTTTATTTTTGCCGTATGATATACATCTATACATGTTTATTCTTGTGTGTAAATGTGTTTTGTTAGTTTTCCCTTTGAAAATAAAGTACATTAAAATAATTATTTAAAACACTCTAAAATGAACAAGAAATAAAAGTCAGATTTACGTAACTTACAAAATTACTTTTCTGTGCACTTTTTTTTTGAGGGGGGGGGGCCCAGAACGAGGCCTACTAACTCGTTATTAGCCTTTCCTAAGTCGCCGCAAGTTTTGACATTTTGATCTCGGCTTTCCAGTCCCTAGAAAAAAAGTTACGTGCAACTTATAACGGACAAGCGTCTTTAATTCCATTCTGATATGGAAAGTTTCCTCCCCACCATTTTTCTACTCTCTCTTGAAGGCGGAAAACTTGGCCGTTGACTCCAGCGTGTGTTGGGGCCGAAGGATTTTATTTCTCATTGGTCTTATTATCTGGAAAAAGCGTTTGTTTTCAGTGAATTTTCTGAACGTGTGTTTTATTCTTGGCGTCTTCTGGTTCTCCTGATTAAATTGAGTAATTTCCCATAACAGAGTTGGTCCAAAGAAATGGCAAAATAACTGTTGCTTCCACTTTCAAATGTTTATGTCTGAATATTTTACCAGATACATATGTAATTGTAATAGCCACAATGCCCTCTTAACTTCTCGAATTCGAGAAGTTAAGAGGGCATTGTGGCTATTACAATTACACACACACACACACACACACACACATATATATATATATATATATATATATATATATATATATATATAAATTTCTGACTCACGTCGGGATCGAACCCAGGTCTCTCAGGTGGAAAGCAAGGGCGTTATATATATATATATATATATATATATATATATATATATATATATATATATATATATATATAATTGATATATATGTGTGTGTGTATGAGTATTACTTCGTGGGAACAATCACAGAATAAGTCAATGCTTATATTGTATTCAGGCCACGCGTGTGTGGGTAAAAAAAAAAACAAAAAAAAAAAAAACACGGATTTTCCTGGTAAATCTTCTCCTCTCCTCTCCATTCACTCTCTTAGAGGTACGACCTTTTTAGCATATCATTTATTTCAGTTTTCTATTCGCTTTCCAACCCTCTTTGTCTCTCCTCCCAAATGACGTCATCCTCCTTTCTTCGCTGCAATGTTTTACGTACTTACCCCTTCACGCGTCGAAGACGTCGTTATTCTCCAATTGTCACTTTTACACGAAGTTATCGCTCCCTTTGCTCTCATATTGTCCATTCACTCTTTTCACATGCTACCTTTCTTTTCAATTTCATCACCTTTGTCTTCTGTGCTCTTCGCCGCGTCCCGTACTTTTAATCACGGTTTGACCAACTGCGAAAATTTACCTCTCTCTCTCTCTCTCTCAGCTTCCCCCTTGCACAGGAACCCTTTGTTCAATATATTTTAATTATCTCGCGGACAATATTATTTTAAACTGTACACTCATAAAACACAATGGAGCAGTCTGTCTCTCGGACCCTCTCTTGTCATATCCTGGTCTTGCGATGATTTTACTCCCTATCTTCCGTCGTTCGTGTAATTTCTCTTGGATGAAATGCGCCAGTGCAATGGTCGTTATCAATATAGATTATTGATCATTCTCATCAGTTTCACTTAGATTCATTAAGCGTCAGGCAAATTAACCAATGTAAAGTCCTTCGTATACTTGATATAATCTTTTGATTATGTTTCACTTCGTCTTTTGAGAAATATATAAACATCTTCGAAATTCAGTGGATTTTCAGGTTGTGATTAAATACTTGAATCTTCATTTCGATATTCAATGTATATAATATATATATATATATATATATATATATATATATATATATATATATATATATATATATATATATATATATATATATATATATATATATATATATATATATATATGAAAAAGAGAAAGACTTTGAAGATATTACTGTTCCGAGTGACAGCTTAATCATCGTGTAGATTTCAGCCAACAACCATTTCTAGGAGCAAGTAATGTAGGCCCCATAATTACCCTCTCATAATATTCCGGCCATAATTGAAGGTCATGTTACGTTAAGCTAGAGTCAGTCAGGTTATATTAGGTTGTGATAAGTTAGTTGGCTCGTTCGAAATTCGGTCCAATAGTTTACAGAATTACACTAATTTATAAACATGACTGGGGCAAATATCATCTCCTTGTATCTTAATAATTTACTTACATTTCATCTCTTTATTTATTAATGGGTTAATTTTTTTTTTATAATAAGTGATCTCTTTTTTCTGTATTTCCCTTTACCTACTGTTACTTCTTTTTAATAAACACCATGCTCTTTGGAAGCTTGAATTTGGTGGGCTTGTTCCATATGAATAGGGTTCATCTTCTGAATAATAATAATAATAATAATAATAATAATAATAATAATAATAATAATAATTATAATAATAATAATAATGGAGACACAAATCCAAAGTTATGTAAGGGCATATATACTTGAAAATAAATCTCTACAGATTCGCGAAAGCTCTCTGTAAATTTAATTTTAAATATATATACCCATACATAACTGTGGATTTGTTTCTCTATTTCAAGAATCATGTTAGTGTTTGTATTTTTAATAATAATAATAATAATAATAATAATAATAATAATAATAATAATAATAATAATAATAATAACTTAGGTTTCAATGCACATTTGTAGACATGACTAAGAAATATTTTCAGTTCAAACAGAAATCCATCTAATAAAGGCAGCCCATAAAAAAGTTATATTATTATTATTATTATTATTATTATTATTATTATTATTATTATTATTATTATTATTATTATCTCTTAGAAGATGAACCTTATTCATATGGAGGAAGCCAGGCACAGGAGCCACTGACTTGAAATTCAAGCTTCCCAAGCATACGGAGTTCATTGCAAAGAAGTAACTCTGGGTAATAATACGTGCAGAAAGAAGAAATCAGTTATTAGGAAAACAGACAAGTTAAGAAACTGATAAATAAATAAAAATATAAGTAAGATATTAAGATTTCGAAGACAACTGTCTCCCTCAACGATGAGGTATTGAAGGTCTAACCAATTTCTCCATAAGTCTCGTCCCTCCTCCCACTTCTACGTACCTACATTGCTTCCCTTCCTCCCTTCCTTCCTTCCTCGCACGCGGCTTCCTAACCCCCTTCATAAATATTCAGTTGCTGAGTCACATCCCCGGGATAGGTAGAGAAATGATTCAGAGAACCTACAACAATGCAGCAAGCCCGAGTCCATTTCAATCGTGTTGGTAAATGTTGGTGGTCTGGTAACATACATTTTCAACTTGGCTCCAATGAACTTCTACCTGGGATATCATAGGAGACAATGGAGTTAGTTCTTATGCCTCCGTTCTATGGTCATATCCCTGTTGTAAGTTATATAAATATACATGTACGTACACACACACACACACACACACACACATATATATATATATAATATATATATATATATATATATATATTTATATATATATATATATATATATATATATATATATATATATATATATATATATATATATATATATACGCGCGTGTGTGTGTGTATATACTTTAAATCACATTGTCGTGTCATTTATAAATGCAGATGTACCAAAAAGATCATGAAAACCTGACACGTTTTTTTATTATAACTAGAAAACGTTTTAGATATGAAGACAAAGCTAGTCATTACTTACACCCAGTCTTTTATTTTCCCTGGGGGTCAATCTGCATGTATATTTGTGTGTGTGTGTGTGTATATTCGTGTTTATGCTTTTGTATATTCCCTTGCGGACGAATACATTACCTACTGATGCTCTCTGAAATTGTAGTTTTTGTAATATCAAAAAAGAAATATAAAAAATGCCTAATTTTTATATAAGTTGAAATGATGCCAAACATTAAGAATTATTCTCATATTTTTTCCAACTTTACCAAGAACTTTCCCGAAGGCAATTTTTCACCTTTTTTTTTTTAACTTGCTGAAGATGAAAATATGATTACTTTTCTCTGCACTTGTTTTAATCATTACAATTTCATATCCGTCTTTCTTTACACGCGCTGAAGCCATGACACTTTCTTGAGTTTTCCTTCGTCATTTGCACGGAAAAATGATTTGAATTAATGCCTAAGGAAAAAAATTGTCATTTGTTTTTCATTTAGATACATTTTTATTTCCTGATTCCCTTTCTTCTGTCTTATCTGTTAGCTTTCAAGAGCAGCTGGAAAAACTAAGACTTTTTTTTTTTTTTTTTTTTTTTACTAAATATAGATTATATGGAGACTACAAGAAAGAACTGAGATGTTAAGAGTAGCCGGAAAAACTAAGTCATTATTTTCTACAAAATATAGATTTTATGGAGACTAAGAAGACTTTGGATTTCAAGAGTCGTTGAAAAACTAAATCATAATTTTTTTTTTTACTAAATATAGATTTTATGGGGACTTCAGAGAAAGAGTCATGTACCTGAAGTGTTTATAATCACTAATAAACTAAGGTGCTTAATAAACGTACAATGTTAGCATTTTAACTAATTCTAAATAATATCTTTGAGTGATATTTACTATAAATGAGGACTTATGTTATTAGAAATTACTTATAAACAATACCTCATATTCTGATCTTTACCTATTGTTGGAAAATGAACAAAGCAGTAAAGTATTTAAGGCTTGCGGAAGAAGAGTATCGATAAATATACGCCGAATTTACTCGCATGGCCTTATCTAACAACCTTCATCTCTCTCTCTCTCTGTTATGCAAAATCATTGTTTTGTCAAAAAGGGCTTTTTAGTATCTGAAGAAAAAATCGCCTACGAACTTTTACTTTTGTGTGAAGAAACTGGATGATTATCAGTTAATGAGTCCTTCAATTTGAAATTGCTCGTTCTCTCTCTCTCTCTCTCTCTCTCTCTCTCTTTGAGTGGAAGCTTGCCCGATAAAGCGAAAATATTTGTGAGACTTCTAAATAAATAACAGTTAATGAATTCTTTGATTCGAAATAGCAATCTCTCTCTCTCTCTCTCTCTCTCCTCTCTCTCTCTCTCTCTCTCTCCTCTCTCTCTCTCTCTCTCTCTCTCTCTCTCTCGGTGGAAGCTTGCCCCGTAAAAGGAAAATATTTGTGGGACTTCTAAATAAAATATCAGTTAATGAACTCTTAGATTCGAAATAGCAATCTCTCTCTCTCTCTCTCTCTCTCTCTCTCTCTCTCTCTCTCTCTCTCCCGGTGGGAAACTTGCCCCGTAAAAGGAAATATTTGTGGAACTTCTAAAAAAACATCAGTTAATGAATTCCTTGATTCGAAAAGGTTCTCTCTCTCTCTCTCTCTCTCTCTGTGGAAGCTTGCCCAGTAAAAGGAAAATATTTGTGAGACTTCTAAATAAAATATCAGTTAACGAATTCTTTGATTCGGAAGCTCTCTCTCTCTCTCTCTCTCTCTCTCTCTCTCTCTCTCTCTCTCTCTCTCTCTCTCTCTGTGGAAGCTCGCCCAGTAAAATGAAAATATTTGTGGGACTTCTAAATAAAATATCAGCTAATGAATTCTTTAATTCGAAATAGCAATCTCTCTCTCTCTCTCTCTCTCCGTAGAAGCTTGCCCGTAAAAGGAAAATATTTGTGGAACTTCTATATAAAACATCAGTTAATTAATTCTTTGATTCGAAAAGGCTATCTCTCTCTCTCTCTTTCTCTCTCTCTCTCTCTCTCTCTCTCTCTCTCTCTCTCTCTCTCTCTCGGTGGAAGCTTGCCCAGTAAAAGGAAAATATTTGTGGGACTTCTAAATAAAATATCAGTTAATGAGTTCTTTGATTCAAATACAGCAACCTCTCTCTCTCTCTCTCTCTCTCTCTCTCTTTCTCTAAGGTGGAAGCCTGCCCAGTAAAGCAGTAAAGCGAAAATGTTTTTGGGACTTCTAAATAAAATAATAGTTAATGAATTCTTTGATTCAAATAGCAACTCTCTCTCTCTCTCTCTCTCTCGGTGGAAGCTCGCCCAGTAAAAGGAAAATATTTGTGGGACTTCGGTAAAATGGAGAACTACATGGCAAGGGAGGAGTCCGACCCAAAGCTATGTGTCTCCTCCGAAGAACTTAACAAAAGAGGGGAGTGTCAGATCCCTGTGTCGCCCAGGTGATGGAAATTTGATACGCCAAGGATTTTAAACTTTGCTTCCGAGGTATTGGAAAAAGAATTGGGAGAGAGAGAGAGAGAGAGAGAGAGAGAGAGAGAGAGAGAGAGAGAGAGAGAGAGAGAGAGAGAGAGAGAGAGAGAGAGAGATTGTGGGGGGCGCGGGAGGGAGAGAAGGAGAAAGAGAGTGAGAGAAAGTTTGTGCGTGTGTGTATGTGTATTATATATATATATATATATATATATATATATATATATATATAATACACACACACACACGCACAAACTTTCTCTCACTCTCTTTCTTCTTCTCTCCCTCCCGCGCCCCCACAATCTCTCTCTCTGTCTCTCTCTCGTTCCCTCTCTTCCTTCTTCTCTCCCTCCTGCGCCCCACAATCTCTCTCTCTCTCTCTCTCTCAGTATGTATATATATAATATATATATATATATATATATATATATATATATATATATATATATACACACACACATATACATATACATTATATATATATATGTACATATATATATATGTAATATATATATATATATGTGTACTGTATATTACATGTAATGTACATATTATACAGTATATATGTGTGTCTGTGTGCGTTTTTCTATTCACAGAGAGAGAGAGAGAGAGAGAGAGAGAGAGAGAGAGAGAGAGAGAGAGAGAGAGAGAGAGAGAGAGAGAATATTCCTCGAACAATAAAAGAGGATTAGTTCGTAGACTGTAATATTTGTTACTCTGATCATGAGCCACATTACGTAATCTGACTAAGATACCGACAAAAGTATTCCATCTATTACAGATTGAACTGTGGGACATTACTTGATTAAAACTGGAAAAAAAGAAGCAACGCTTGTACGTC
>JANJGK010000045.1:19567641-19581504 GCA_039081455.1 Macrobrachium rosenbergii | reverse complement strand
GAGAGAGAGAGAGAGAGAGAGAGAGAGAGAGAGAGAGTAGAATTTATGCCAAAGACCAAGCATTGGGATCCTATGAGGTCATTCAGAGCTGAAAAAGGATATTGGCAGTTAAAAGGTCTGATAGGTGTAACAGGAGGATAACCTCGCAGTTGCACTATGAATCAATCGTCAGAGGATGGGACGCATGATGTAAGAAAGAGAATGTGAACGGCAGTACAGTCCAAAGGAACCCTAACGATAAACAAACAATGATCTTCTTCACTTTAAGCTTGAAATACCGACAGCCATTAGCACTCTCGAGCACGGGGGGGGGGGGGGGGTAAAAATGTTGTTAGCGCGGCTTCGAAATAGGCGAACTTTCTTTTGAAAAGGTCAGATGTGAAATCGCAAGATAAGCAACATGGAAAGCAAACTTCACTCTCGCCAAATAAATAGAGGTTTCGACTTTCTCCCGGGGTCGGTCGGGGAGAATTTGGAATCGACTTCCGCGTACTCTTTTTATTTTATTTATTTATTTTTTTCTTGGATTTTTGTGTGTTTATTTAATCTTTAAATATACACACAAAAATGAAAGCAAATAAAAAATTAAATTAATTTGAAGATACATAAAAGCAAATAATTTAAATATGCACAAAATAGAATCCTTTAAATCTTAAAGGATTCTATTTTGAGCATATTTAAATTTATTTGCTTTTTATACATATTTAAATGAGTTTATTCTTTTGTATATTTACATGAATTTACTTATGTGTGTATGTAAAAGATTCTGTTTTGTGCATATTGGAATGATCTGCTTTAATGTATATTTAAATGAACTTATGCTTTTATAGATTTCAAGGAATTTTGTTGGTGTACATTTAAAGGATTCTATTTTGCTTATGTTTAAATGGTTCTAATTTGTGCATATTTAAAGGATTTGCTTTTATGCATATTTGCATGAATTTAGTCTTGTTTATTTACAGGATTTATCTTGGCATATTTAGTGCATTTTTTCTTCAAAAATAATTCTTGTCTATATTTAGACGATTTTTTGTATATGTAAAGGATTTAATCTCTGTGTATATTTAAAAGATCTTATTCTTGTATATAATCAAAGATGTTGATGGGAAGGTTGACATAATCTTCCTGCAAACTTTGTTCTGTATCTCCTCACTTCTGTTTTTTTATGAAATAGTAAAACCTTTTAAAAAGATCTATCAATAAATGTTGTTAGTAAAGGACTTTCTTTTCAAAGTTGTTATGCTCTATTAATTGCTATGGGCTTTTGCATAGCAAGAGGTCGTGCTGGAATAAGTCTAGCTAAAATAAAAGACAATGTACTTTACCCATTACAAAGTATATATCCTTTATTAATTTCCCGCTTCCTGTCTTTCATTGAGCTTATTTTCCTATATTACCTAAGCTTATTTTCCTTTATTAACCAAAGCTTATTTTCCCTTACAGTAATAACCAAAACTT
Source organism: Macrobrachium rosenbergii (assembly GCA_039081455.1). Taxonomy (NCBI): domain Eukaryota; kingdom Metazoa; phylum Arthropoda; class Malacostraca; order Decapoda; family Palaemonidae; genus Macrobrachium; species Macrobrachium rosenbergii. Next base: position 19,580,046 of record JANJGK010000045.1, on the reverse strand, counting down.
ATTTGCCTATATTAACTAAAGCTCATTTTCCATTATAAACCTTAGCTTATTTTTCTTTATTAACCTAAGCTTATTTTCTTATATTAACCGAAGCTTATTTTCCATTATAAACCTAAGCTTATTTTTCTTTATTAACCTAAGCTTATTTTCCCTTATTAACCTAAGCTTATCTTCCTTATTAACCTAAGCTTATTTTCCTTTATTAACCAAAGCTTATGTTTTCCTTTATTAACCTAAGCTTATTTCTCTATTAACCTAAGCTTATTTTCCTTTATTAACTTAACCTTATTTTCTTTTATTAACCTAGCCTTATTTTCTTTATTAACCAAAGCTTATTTTCCTTATTAACCAAACCTTATTATCCCTTATTAACCAAAGATAAGTTTCCTTTATTATGAACCTCAGCTCATTTTCCTTTATTAACCGAAGCTTATTTTCCATTTGTTAACCAACGTTTATTTCCTTTATTAACCTTCAGCTCTTTCATAAATCGTGAGCACAGTCATAATAAGACGAACACGATAATAAAGACACAGCAACAATTATCACAGCAATAACGAAACAAAAAGAAAAATCCTTTCGAACACAACACGTCCCCCGAGGCAAATCCCAATCACTTGCTCGGAGAAATAAGGAGCTTAGCGTCAACAAGATTTGCCTCAGAAGACGACGTACTTCTTCTTGAGAGAATCTGAAGGAGGCGAAGAGAAGAATCCTGCCGACGCCACAGGAGGAAAATATTGTAGGATTAATGTCTTAAGTGATCCTTCGAGTAATACGGAAACTTTCAGCGGGGCATTAGCTAACTCACGCGCCCGGAGGGACTGGAATCGCTTTAAGAGGGCGAAAACTTTTTGCCCTGCTGTCTGAGAGAGAGAGAGAGAGAGAGAGAGAGAGAGAGAGAGAGAGAGAGAGAGAGAGAGAGAGAGAGAGAAGACTAAAAGATAAGAGTAAGGAAATAATAAAGATGAAGTATATATCAAAACCAAGAATGCACACAGAAGATTCAAGAAATAAAATCTGAGAGAGAGAGAGAGAGAGAGAGAGAGAGAGAGAGAGAGAGAGATGAAGAGAGAGAGAGAGAGAGAGAGTTCCTGAAGACTGAAAGACATAAGGAAGAAAATCGAAAAGAGAGGATATATATTCAAACCAAGACTAAACAAATAGAAGATTGAAGAATTAAAATCTGCTGTTAAGTGTATGAAAGTATATCTTAAATATGACTGAAAATATGGTTAATTCACAATGCAATTTATAATCTGAAAATACCTGACGAATTCTGCGCTCAGAAAATTCAACCAAGCATGATTATGGCTAACTTTAACCTTAAATAAAATAAAAACTGTTGAGGCTAAAGGGCTGCAATTTGGTATGTTTGATGATTGGAGGGTGGATGATCAACGTACCAATTTGCAGCCCTCTAGCCTCAGTGGTTTTTAAGGTCTGAGGGTGGACAGAAAAAGTGCGGTCAGAATAAAGTGCGGGACGGACAGACACAGCCAGTACCATAGTTTTCTTTTATAGAAAACCAAAAGGAAAGAATATATTTGAAGGAAAAGAAGGAAAAGGACGATATTTTAAATATATATGCGAATTATAGAGGACAATTTTAAGTAACATATGGCGAATTATTCCTGGCCGCTGTAAGACTGACATAAGGCATGCGAATAATAGTTAAAATAGTTGCATTTATGGATCTAAGCTTTTATTGGCGAACACTATTGAGTACCGTTCAAAATTAAAGGCAATGATAGGTTAGCGCCCTCTCTTTCTCTCTCTCCCTCTCTCACACAACACACACATCGGTATATATATATATATATATATATATATATATATATATATATATATATATATATATATATACATACATATATATATATATATGTATGTGTGTGTAATATATATATATATATATATATATATATATATATATATATATATATATATTATATACATTACATACATACAAAACGCAAAGAATTAAAAATAAAGACTCGAAAGAAAGAAGGCTTTCAACGCAAGCCACTCGAGTGAAGGCTGGAAGAGTACCGTCGTCGTAGCCTTTTAAGTGAGGATGTTCTACCCTTCCGCTGTTTGATCCCCGTTCCAGATGACAATCCATTAGGGAAGATCCTCCCAACAGATGTTCCGCTTCACTGAAGTCGTACAGATGAAGAAGGCCTCTTCCTTTCTCAAGGCACAAAAAAATAAAAATTAGAAAAAAGCTGTTTCCTAACGCGATCATCGGTTCGTTTGGTTGATGACTTTGGAATAAAATCATTTTTTTTAAATACATAACTTTCGTTAAAAAAAAGTCCTTGTGCTGGCATCTTCACCGGGTCGTTTGGTTTATAACTGTAAAATAAAATAAAGATCTTTTAGAAAATGTAACTTTCGTAACTTATTCTAATGTCAAGTGTAACGGTGGTTTTTATATTAGTTTTCTGTAAAAGAAAACTGTTGTGCCGGCTTTGTCTGTCCGTCCGCCCTCCGATCTTAAAAACTACTGAGGAGGCTAGAGGGCTGCAAATTGTATGTTGATCATCCAGCCTCCAATCATCAATCATACCAAATTGCAGATCTCTAGCCTCTGTAGTTTTTACTTCATTTAGTGTTAAAGTTAGCCATAATCGTACTTCTGGCAGCGCTATAGGTACCAACAGCACAGGCCACCACCGGACCGTGGCTGAGTTTCTTGGGCAGGGGTTAAGAATTTGTGGGCCGTGGCTGAGGCCACCAAACTCGATTGCGCCGAAGAAACTTCGGAGCATTTTTTACTTGTTTTATACATTTACGTATAAAATTTCTTTTTTTTTTACGTTAACTGTGACACGTTGATTTCAACTTCATTTTATAATCAACATAAAAGTTGCTGACCAATCTCTGCTTCTCAGCTGAATGATTGATTTATCGCTTAAGGATATAGTCTATCACAAGTTCTGATATGATGTCTGTAAGACAAATTTCTATAGTCTAAGTTAAAACAATATTACAACTCTCAGTTGTAATATTGTTTAGCAGTCAGCACAGTTTATTAACCATTCATTTTAATTTCCTTTTTTTTTTTTTTGCTTCTGTATGAGCTACGCGTGTTTAAGATAAAGACTGCCTGCTCTTCCTTAAGCCTTCTAACTCTTTCCTTTTTTTCTTTTTTTTTTTAATATTTATCAAACTTTCACATGTGAATAGTTCTTTGTGCAAGACAAGCATCTAATATGGTGACGTATATTGGGTACGTTTTCGATGCAAATTTGGTTCGTGAAGTCTTGTATATTTAATTCAAATAAAAATACAAAATTTTTGCTATTAAAGACAGAGATGGAGAGGGACAAATTCAGGTATTAAATCAGGCACAATTTCTATCCCAGGCACGTCTACCACTTAATCAGATATATAAAAAATAAACTGAAAAAGAATATATATATATATATATATATATATATATATATATATATATATATATATATAATGTATATATAGATATAGACATATATATATATATATATATATATAGAGAGAGAGAGAGAGAGAGAGAGAGAGAGAGAGAGAGAGAGAGAGAGAGAGAGAGAGAGAGCAAAGGAGTATATACCAGCTGCAAAGATATTATGTATTCGATACCTAATTGTTTGCGAGTCTGGACAAATATCTGTAGCAGCAGGTACACAAGAACGATAATGATTTGTGGAACTGACTGTAAACATGGTCCAGGGCGCTTGTACATGTATATCCCCATCTATGATTGTGTTTACAGACAATAAATAACTACTTTTTTTTTTTGTAAAAAGAAACGCTTGCGGTGATTAAAAGCTAAACAAAAATTAGTATTTAAAAAAAAAAAAAGCATAATGTACATATTTATATTTATCAAGGATCTTATATCATCATTTCTATTTCATAAAATATAAGAAATTTTCTACTGTTATTGATATCGGTGACAGACTAACCTCTAATAATCTTAGATGTATAATATAAAACAAGGGCGCAACGTTCAACTAATATTCTATTTATATATAATCCTTTGACTTTCTCTGGTTTCCACAACAACCGAAACCCTGGTTCATTCATCCATAAATACGTTCCTTGAATTATAAAATGCTCTAAACTGTAACTAACAAGTAAATCATTCCCATAAGATACTTATCGCATTATGAACAAACTATAATCCACTGTTCTAAACTACAAATATACCGGAGGTTAATTCTAAGAAACGGTACGGCGACAGATTTATTTTCACTTTTGAAATATTTATCTTTTATTCAAAGCTAGAAAATAGTAGGTGTATGTCGCCTTTACATTTAAGTACCGATGTAAAATACAACATGGGGAAATTTTTCTTTAGCAAGCAGAAACAATTAAGTCAATATATACGATATTTAATTTTTAGTTTCCCGAAAAGAAAACTTCATTCTGTCCGCACTTTCTTCTGTCCGCCCTCAGTTCATAAAAATTACTGAGGCTAGAGGGCTGCAAATTGGTATGTTGATCATCCACCCTCTATTCATCAAACATACCAAATTGCAGCCCTCTAGCCTTAGTAGTTTTTATTTTATTCAAAGTTATAAAGTTAGCCATGATCGTGCGTCTGGCAACGATATACGACAGGCCACCACCGGGCCGTGGTTAAATAAAGTTTCATGGGCCGTGGCTCATACAGTATACCGAGACCAGCGAAAGATAGATTTGTTTTCTGTGGCCTTGATTATACGCTGTAGCGGCTGTACAGAAAACTTGATTACGATGAAGAAACTTCGGTGCATTTTTTACTTGTTTTTTTTTTTTTATTTGCTAGTCACTCTAACAAATATCCTATGTGCTGATGACCAGTGATAATTTTCTTTTTGGGATATGGAGGGGTTTAGCATAAGCTTAATATTGTTAAACGCACATTTATTAAACCTGTCATTTTTTGTAGCTACTTTTAGTATTTTGTAGTTTAACTTCTAAGTATAGAATTCACTTCAAGTGTATTTTATGCGAAATAAAGCCTTTATTATTATTATTATTATTATTATTATTATTATTATTATTATTATTTAATAAATAATTCAATGACGTAAGACTTTCAACCACATGTCCATTTTCATAAGACACGGTCAGCTACGATTTCTGAAACTCTTTAGAATACCAGAAACGGAGCAGAACCACGGCTTGGCACTTCGAGAGACACTAACTAATAACGGAACGAAAACACTGAAGGAAGATATGTCAAAACGACTGCATCCGGGGAGCAGCAACACCAGACGAGTAAATAATTCCTTGTTGTCATTTTTAGTTATACTCGGCGTCGTGGATATCAAACAATTAATTTTCCTAAATTGATTGAACATCAGAATATTGGTATAAAAGAGGACGGGATGTATCATGCATCAAATTAATGACTAAGGCGTGTTAATGGAGATTGGGATGTTATTACCTAATTGATTCAGTACTTCACTTTTGTTTGTTTATTTGTTGTTTGATTAGTCCTCTGGTGAATATAAACAAATGGTAAAGGATATGAACTGTAGGTGGAATTATTTTGGATTATGGTGGGAGCGTTTGTTAATACACGCATGTACACAGACGTGGCCAGGTCGGTATTGTGGTCTCGTTCTGATTACTCGGGATGCAGGGTCGATTTCAGCTACCGGGCATCAGAATTACCCTATATTTCTTGCATTTGGATCTAAGGCTTTTTAATGACAAGCGTATCCAAAAAGAAGTCAAAGTTAAGAGGGAGTTGTGCCTATTATAATTACATAAGTATCTGGTATATATATATATATATATATATATATATATATATATATATATATATATATATATATATATATATATTTCCATAGCAGCAACTGCGTAATTTAAGGTAATAATTACGTGTGTATGTATGTATGTATGTGTATATATATATATATATATATATATATATATATATATATATATATATATATATATATATATATATATATATAATTTTTGAGCTTTACTCAGTTTTGTAACACTTTGTTTTTCTCTTTTTTATGTATCATGATTCCTTCTTTCACTGTCTATTTATTTCATGCCATAACTTTTAGCTACATTTCCCTTTTGACTTTACACGCTGACATAAGCAATTATATTTCACAAGTTAATCTTTTAAGCTTACACTGCTAAAATTTTCCATGTATTTTTTTTTTCTTTATAAAACCCATATGACTTGGACCTGAACCTTTCCCGGTGTGTGGTTAACAAGTAATAGACACGGATAAAAATAACAAAAAACCTGAATGGAAGGCAAAATATTAAATTATGAATCGACTAAAGAAACATAAAAATATTAAGTGTTGTAGTATGCTGAAGATATGATAGTCAGATATCAGACGCAAAAAAAATAACAATTTCAGTCACGGGAATTCATTGCTGAATTTTATAAGTACTATCCCAAGAAGTGTAACATTCAACCATAAACTCCCGCTATTGAAATTATAATTATTATTATTATTATTTTTCAGCAATGAATTCCCGCGATTCAAATTATTATTATTGTTTTTTCAACAATGAATTCCCGCGACTGAAATTATTATTATTATTATTATTATTATTATTATTATTATTATTATTATTGTCAACGATGAATTCCCGCGATTGAAATTATTATTATTGTTTGTTAACAATGAATTCCCGCGATTGAAATTATTATTTTTATTATTTCAACAATGAATCCCGAGCAACGATGAATTCCCGCGATTGAAATATTATTATTATTTTTTTTAACAATGAATTCCCCTGATTGAAATTATCATTATTATTTTTTTAACAATGAATTCCCGCGATTGAAATTATTATAATAATTTTTTCTAACAACGAATCCCCGCGATTGAAATTACTATTATTATTTTTTTCAACGATGAATTCCCGAGAAAATGAGTTAAGTAATTAAATAAAAATCGTAATTATTCAACGGCGATATTGCAGCGAAGTCCTTAATAAAAAACAATCTTATATTTTTGTGGACGAAGCTGTTACAAAAAAGAACTGCATTGGTTGTAAAACATGAAATAAAACGTCATAATTAATGCAATTACCCTGCCACAAAATTGCTCTAAATATTTGCTGGAAGATCACTACAACATGCACTTGCCTAATGAGTGTGTGAGCCACTATAATTAAATAATAGCACATCTAATTACAGTCTTAATTAGCATTTCAATACTACATACACCCACAGCAGGAGCCAGTTATAGAGAATGCCTGCACTGGGGTAATTATCAGCTTTGGGGAAATAAGGTCACATACCCAAAAATATTCTTTTTTATTTCCTATTAATACCCCAATTCACTTCTATATTTACCCATTTGGTTTATTATTATTATTATTATTATTATTATTATTATTATTATTATTATTATTATTATTATTATTATTATTATTATTCAGAAGATGAACAAGCCCACCACAGGGGCCACTGAATTGAAATTCAAGCTTCCAAAGAATGTGGTTTCATTCGGAATAAATAACAAAAGGTAATGCGAATTACAGAAAGAGGATTTCGGTTATCAGAAAAAAACATAATTTAACAAATTTAAAAATAAATAAATAAATAAAAATGTAAGCAAAATATTAAAATACAAATTTCATGTCTATTTCAGTACCAGAATCGCCTCGCATCTTGCATACGAGATGTTTCATGATGTTTCATCAAGGCGAACATCTACTTCGGTTGTACACACACCTGTCTTCAACATCTCCGACCACTACAATATGTTTGCTGACCTAATATGAGAAGTTATGGGAAACTGCTGGCATTCGGTGTTCGGGAAACTTTGGCCCCGAATATTCATACGTCGGAGGGTTTGGCGGGAGTTTGGCCTGACATCACAGGTATACAACTTGTTGAAGACGCGGAGGACAAATCGCTATTTTATTTTGTTTCATTATAGGCAGACTCGGTTTGCAGTGCCCTTATTAATCTAAGTGAAAGTCGAAATGGACATTTACACCAATTTTAGTTTTCTGTAAAAGAAAACTATTGTGCTGGCTTTGTCTGTCCGTCCACACTTTTTCTGTCCGCCCTCAAATCTTCAAAGCTACTGAGGCTAGAGGGCTGCAAATTGGTATGTTGATCACCCACCCTCCAATCATCAAACATGCCAAATTGCAGCCATCTAGCCTTAATAGTTTTTATTTTATTTAAGGTTAAAGTTAGGTCATGATCGTGCTTCTGGCAACGATATAGGGCAGGACACCACCGGGACGTAGTTAAAGTTTCATGGGCAGCGGCTCATACAGCATTATACCGAGACCACCGAAAGACAGATTTATTTTGGGTGGCCTTGATTATAAGCTGTACAGAAAACTCAATTCTTCGGCGCATTTTTTACTTGTTGATGGTCTAACTTAATTATGAAGGTAATTCCGATACATTCACTTGCGTACTTCCATCTCGTTTTGAACCCTATAGCAAAGATACAGTATAATGCACGGAATATATTTCACTGCCCTCTGCACATCTACATAAAGTGGGTGTTCACAATTAAACAAGCATGATGTATAATTACCTGGTTGAATTTGCATATGCACTTTCCCACATCAAAAGTAGTCCATATTAATAAGCAATATAAAAGATTAGCTCATCTAAATACTAAAACAGCACTTATTCAATAAGTCGTTGCCTTCAAATAAAGCATAGAACGTCAGCGAGAATATAATAAAAAAAAAAAAAAATAGCTTGCACTACGATCTCCATATTGGATAAATATTTTCAAAAATATTTTCAAAAGTTGTATCCTGCCATATCTTCCATCTTCCTCTGCTCTACTTCTCCCCAATCTTGCTCACTGTAGACACTGAAAATACTTCCCACAATAACCTGGGAGAGTTCTTTTTTTAATACATTTCCCTCGGGTGGTGATTAGTTCGGCTCCCGAGAGAGCCAGTTTCTCTGGGGTGCTTTTACGTAGGGTAGAAAAGTAGGTGTTACGCCTTTTTCCCTCACCCAAAGCGTGATAGGATTTTGTTTACTTCGCCTTTATAGCTTTCTGTAATAGAAAACTATTGTGCCGGCTTTGTCTGTCTGTCCGCACTTTATTCTGTCCGCACTTTTTTTGTCCGCCCTCAGATCTTAAAAACGACTGAGGCTAGAGAGCTGCAAGTTGGTATGTTGATCACCCACCCTCCAATCATCAAACATACCAAATTACAGCCCTCTAGCCTTTGTAGGTTTTATTTTATTTAAGGTTAAAGTTAGCCATGATCGTGCTTCTGGCAACTATATAGGAAAGGCCACCACCGGGCCGTGGTTAAAGTTTCATGGGCTGCAGCTCATACAGCATTATACCGAGACCACCGAAAGTCATATCTATTTTCGTTGGCCTTGATTACACGCTGTAGCGGCTGTACAGAAAACTCGATTACGCCGAAGAAACTTCGACGCAATTTGTATTTATATATTTTTTTTTTACGCCAATGAGATCGCATCGCTGTAGCAGGTCTGTTTCAACAGAATCAAATACATTTCTTTTATATCTTTGAGACTCACTTATGTGACTCATCTTTTAAGAGCACGCCAGATTCGTGCGAACTCGAGTGACTCCACGAAAAATTCCTCTGCAGCTGCTAGCAAAATATATTTGATAAGAACTATTGTATTTTCTATCGATGGCGTACTTCAGTGACGAAATATTTGTAAACAGACTCTGCAGAAGTCGGTATTAAATAGTTTTCTAATCCTTCAAGTTTTTGGAGGAATGACGTCAGATCACTTATCCTTGTTATGAAAGTACCATGGCGTAATTTACATAAAGAAGGGGTATTCTCTCTCTCTCTCTCTCTCTCTCTCTCTCTCTCTCTCTCTCTCTCTCTCTCATCATCATCATCATCATCGATGAAGCCCTTGTAGACACAACTTTGTTTTTTTTATGTGAAATAACTTGTACGTGTGCATCACCGTAAACCCCCACCCCCTACCCCCAACCCCCCCCCCCCCCCAAAAAAAAACGCTCATAGGTTTACCTAACAAAATTCTATTCCAGGCTCCACGAATAATTCATCTCCCGCTCTCTTATCACAAAAAAAAATGATTGCACAACACTTGCATAACACTTTATCATCCACGAGACTCCCCCCCCACCAAAAAAAAAAAAAGACATGAAAAAAAACACACCCACGCACGAATGATATTCAGATTTACCGAATTACGCCGAAAACTCGGGACGAATAGCCAACACGGAATCTGAATATTTATGAAGGATACTCAGTGTCCTGACTTGATATTCCGTTTGAACGCACCTTACAGCTTTGCTTGTCTCCCGTGTCTAGTCATTTCGCTACTTATTGTGAGACGAAGAACGCGAAGTCTCCTAGACCACTTAATACAATTTGAGTAAAGGAGGCAACTGAATTAGGGAGTTGAATATAGAATTTAGGCCAAAGGCAAAGCACTGGGACCTATGAGGTCGTTCAGTGCTGAAACGGAAATAGACTGTAAAAGGTTTGAAAGGTGTAACATGCGGAAAACTTCGCAGCTGCACTATGAATCAACTGTTAGGGTGGAAAGTAAGATGGGAGAGAGAATATGAAATGAGGTATAGTAAAAGGAACGAAAGGGGTTGGAGCTAGGGGCTGAAGGCATGCTGCAAAGAATCTTAAGTAATGCCTACAGTGCACCGCACTAGGTGCACTGATGGCACTCTCCCCCTACGGGCTGAATTAGGGAATACTTATGCTTGTGTATATCAAAAATACATCTCTATGTTAGAAGAATCTCTAAAAGTAAAAATAATTATTCGTACAAAATAAATGTAATATCAAGCTCGCATCATTTTTAATTGTTTACTGCACTAGTTTGACAGTTATGTAACAAGATTTGTTACTGCTTGATTTCGACTAATCTATCCTACTCTGTAACGGTGTCAGAATGGAATCGTATTTATGAAAAGGATGGAATGCAATTTTTTGACTAAAGTAACAAACATATGTAGAACTGCTGCATGATAAGAAAATGTTTTAAAATATATTGTCTTGTTATGTTAATGATGCTATTTGTTTACAGAGCTGATATAATTGCCATCTATCATTATAATAAACGCACTTTGTCAATATCACCAAAAGTTAACAAAAAGTTGATTCAGTTTAAAATTCTGGCTGTAAATGTTTCTTTGACTCTTAAGTAAACCAACTGACATTAAGCAATAACACTTATGGATATTTACCTAACCAATGAACAAGGATTATTTACATGTGACGTTTAAATATATTTCGCCCTATTTCAAGAATATGGCGATTTCAAGATACATCCCTCTAAAAAAAACAGTAAGAAAAATTTCCGCAGAATTATTTTCTCTCAGTATATTCTATTCCATCCCATATCAATAATACAACGATTTTACAATGTGCTCCCCAACCCACCCCCCCACCCCCAAAAAAAGGTAAGAGAAAATTTTCCGGACTATTTCTTTTTAATATGTTATATTTCATCCCATATCAACAACACGACGATCTTAAAATGAACCTTTCTAAACAAACAAAAAAAAAGGGGGTGGTAGAAAAAAATTTCCGGAAAATTATCTGCTGTTAAAATTTTAGCCAATGCTAAAAAAAATTCCGTTCGTCTGAGTCCTTTCCCAGAACTCTGATTATTGCTCTTCCGTGCGAAGTAGTCAGTCTTTCAATATCTCGAATCCGAATCTTCATCAAGCAATAACTCCGTCTCCTTCGCATTCTTATTAGGAAAGACGACCTTTCGCAACAAAGAAAGCGCGACTAATGATGAAACTTCGAGAAGTTAATGCAATGAACGGTTCCTCCCTCCCTCTTCAAATTTTCTTTCCATCTGACTCGGTTAATGTCTTCGCTTTGTTTCTCTTTGTTGTTATTATCTCGCATTCCGTTACATTTTCTTATGTCTTTGGCTTCAAAGGGATTTCTTTCTAACAGCGTTATTACCTCATGAAGTTCGTTCTCGTTCTTTTCATAACACGAGGAACAGTTCAAGTCTGTTTTCAGGTTTTATAAGAATTTTTTTTTTATTGGGAAAATAAATTTGAAATGGTTTGGGTTAAAGTTATCACAATGTCGTAAGAATTATTAGAATGGAATGTAGAGTTTAGGCGACAAACACTTGGACCTACGAGGTCATTCAGCGCTGGAAAGGAAATTGAGAGTAGGGAGGTTTGAAAGGTGTAACAGGAGGAAAACCTCAAAGCAGTTGCACTGTGAAATAATTGTTAGGAGAGATGGACAGCAAGATGGAAGAAAGATAATATGAATGGAGGTACAGTAGAAGGGCCGGCAGGGGTTGGAGCTAAGAACCTTTAGTAATGCCTACAGTACACCCCGTGAGGTGCACTGACGGCATAACTCCCCCCCCCCCCCCCCCGCTACGGGGTGTAAAAATTATTCCCGTTCACTATATTCCACATTTCGCTTTTATCTTTAACATGACTT
>JANJGK010000045.1:19522641-19560141 GCA_039081455.1 Macrobrachium rosenbergii | reverse complement strand
ACATGAAGTATGATAAAGATGTTGGAAGAAATAAATGAACTCCTCTTCTTAGAATGTCATTGCTGAGGGAGAATGATCTTCGTTGAAGAGTGGATAAGTAACCAATCATCCTTTGGCTGGCATATATCTGCTGAGGCAATGGATGTCTTATGTTTTCTAGGAAGGTCTACTTACTCTTCATGCCACTTCCATTGTCTTTGTAACACTACACAAAACAATATATATATATATATATATATATATATATATATATATATATATATATATATATATATAAATATATATATATGTGTATATATGTATACATATACATACTTATATATACTATATACATGCATATATATACTGTATATAATATTAATATATATATATATATATATATATATATATATATATATATATATATATATATATATATATAATTGTGTGTTTGTGTGTAAATATATGTACTATATATACATACATATGTAATACATATATATATACATATATATATGTATATACAATGTTAGTTTATGATTTATGTTAATGTTACTTAATAAGATATCCTGCGGGATAAACATATAAGATTTTGTATCAATCTTCCTAAGCCTTGCATTTGAAAAACTTTATGATCATTTAAATTTGAAATACCAATTAAATAGCCTGCAATGAAACAGCTAACCTGAAATGAGAAATCGAAGTGAAATACTGTAAAGCCAGAGGCGAATTTAGCATGATAAATCTTCCCGAGCCAAGCATACGAAATATTTCACAATAATTAAAATCTGCACCGCGTTGGGGGACGATAAAATCACTAATGCAATACCATCTAAACAATCTGCAACGAAACCTCCAATCTGAAATGAGAAATCAAAGTGAAATGCGATAAGTCAAGTTTGAAATTAACCCCCCGAAAATATATAAATAAATAAATAAGTAAAGTTAAAATGAAAATAACCCCTAAGTTAACCCCTAATGAAGTCCGTGTCTCGCTCGGTGAAATGCGAATGAATTATACGGCCGAAATGAACTATACATCTGTGAGGGAACACTCCCTCTGGTTGATGGTAATTACGGTGATCTCAGATGAGCAGACCAGAAGGGCCCCTCATTAAAGGATCAGCGGAAGATGTTGCCATACGGGTGGTACGATAATTGCCTCCGGTCGGGTCTGTATGACCTTTCTTTCTTATGGATGCAAGGAGAGGGAATCGGGATATTTAAATCAGGGGTCAAGGGGCGCGAATCGTAAGGATTTAACTTATTAATCTTCCATTCTCTCTCTCTCTCTCTCATTCTGGTCTATGATTATCTGGTAGTGACGAATTAGCTACACGATGATCTATACACAGATAAACGTTTATTGGTTTTCCTTCTGAACCTCAGTTATCAAGATATTGCATTGCAATTAGACCATATTTATGATAACAGGGGAAAGGTGAAATCAAATTAATTTTATTATTATTATCATTATTATTATTATTATTATTATTATTATTATTATTATTATTATTATTATTATTATTATTATTATTATTATTATTATTATCTTTGCTTCCAACATCAATTTCGGTCTTATGTGATTGTCTGTGATACAAAACGTCGAATTTCTTCATCTACCCAACCTCGAATGAGAATAGATTCAAAGGAAAAAAATAAATAAAAATGGCCTAAATATTAAATTACCCAATAACTAGAAAAAAAAAAAAATGAACTTTAGAAGACTTACTTCCGAGCTGAGATTCAAAGTTTTCCCATCTTGAACGATGAACGAAACCTGAAAGGAGATATATAGACCAAAGTCATTAATTTGAAATGGCTCTAATTTAAAAATGACAGGTATCGCCGTTACATCGAGATTCCTTATTATTATTTTGCTACAATTTCGTGCTTGTAATATTATCATTTGGCTAAAACACTGCTGGCGAATTTCACGGCATATACTTTCATTTACATCATGTGGAATATATGATTGATAATATATTTGTTAATTATCGCTGTAAAATATATATATATATATATATATATATATATATATATATATATATATATATATATATATATATATATATATATATATATATATATAGTATTTATTTATAACTTCCATGACGTTAAGTTTTCAGAGATCGTTTTCCCATCATCTTTTATGTCATCAACTGGAGGATAACATATATCCATTTACATCATAAGATCCTCTTCTTCAAAAATAATAAAAAATATGAGATTTCTCATCATCACTCTTTAAAGATCTTGAGGTAGATGTCTTTCAAGAAGACAGCTTCATGTCGAAAGACCGCGTATAATGGAGACCAGGTTAAAAGAAAGACAAAGGACGCTCTCCCGAATGACGGAAGAGACCCCATTGTAAGCAGGTGAGTTTAAAAGGCACCTGAACATCGAGGTAATCCTTAAATCCGATCCCGTCAGACTTAGAGGAAAATAAATGAATTTAACGGTTTTAAAATGTCTCCAAAAGTGAAGGATAATTCTTTCTGATGACGGTAATTATGTTGATCTCGGACGAAAATAAGCCCCATGGAACGTTCATTAAGGGATCAGGAGATGTTCACATACAGATATAATTATCCGGATTAAAGACCTGTCCCCTTCAGAGAGATGAAAGCGGGGGAAAAATGAACATTAATATGTTTAGCCTTGGTCACAGAAAACTTGGTTTTTTCTGTGAGAAAAAGGTCAAGGCATTCTACAATAATAATAATAATAATAATAATAATAATAATAATAATAATAATAATAATAATAATAATAATAATAATAATAATAATGAGAAAAAAGAAGAAGAAGAAGAAGAAGAAGAAGAAGAAGAAGAAGAAGAAGAAGAAGAAGAAGAAGAAGAAATTAATAAAAAATAAAAAAGGACATTGATGGTGCCGACTTCATATAAATATATAAATTCAAGCAAATAAACTTTACAAGTATTGTACCACTTTCATACACAAGAAAGGCATTCCCATAACACGAATTACCATCACTCATTGAATAACATTTTCACACCACCCTTACAGCTGAAAGAATACCACGAATGTCGAACAGAACACTCCAACTTCACTTTTACATACAGCTTCTTTCTGACTCGCTATATAACAAGTTTGTCGATATCGGCTTCCGCTATCCAGTGGAAGTTAGCGAAATGGAAACCAGATAGAGAAGCGACGGACGATGAGATCTCTCGGCGCTAAGGGAATTACTCGAGTGTGAGAGATCTGGCACCGAGCTCTGCTGGATCCATCTCCTACTACGTTCGCGGCCCGGGGATGATAATCTTGTACAGAAATCGTGCCCAGATTCCCGACGTCTTTGGTCTGCTATTAGTCCCTGATTTCTCTCATTATTACCCTTTCTGCTTCGCCCTTACTACTACTACTACTACTACTACTACTACTACTACTACTACTACTACTACTACTACTACTACTACTGCCATTCCGCTACAGAATCAGCGTCGGTGACCATGGTAGCTGTGTGATGGTCAGCTAAGAGATACTGAACAGTTTCCCCAAGATAAGATATAAAAGAAAGATTTTGAGGTTCTCGTTGTTGAACTTCCATCTGTTTTGGAACAATGTGTGTTTCATATTCAGCTAGGAAATGAATTTGTGTAAATAGTTCGTGCATTTACCACACACGCACACACACACACACACACACACACACATATATATATATATACATATATATATATATATATATATATATATATATATATATATATATATATATATATAATTTATATATATATATATATATATATATAATACATATATATGTATTATGTATATATGTATGTATGTATGTATGTATGTGTTTGTGCGCTTGCTTGCGTGTGTACGTGATAACCCAGTTAATTTTGTTAATTATTCAACCTCTGCTTGGAAAAGACAAAAATAGCATAGTAATTGATCTGTTATTTTAATGCTCTATTGTTCAAATACAACCTTGTGAAGTTTAAGAGATCTCTCATCCATTGCAGTCACTCTTACCTTATTTACTCATACAATAAGGTTTCGTATTTTGGTTTCGTCATTCACTATTTAATCACTGTGAACCTTCATTGCAATGGAAAGTTATCAAGACATTTTAGAAGAGAATAAATGTTCTATCTCTTCTAAATTCTCTGGAAAAGCAAAAAAAAATGGCCGTTCATCCGACTAGAATCAGTGATTCTCAAACTGGGTGCCGTGGCACCCCAGGAGTGCCTAGGGTTGCCGCAAGATTGTCATGAATTTTGTCTCGGCTAGGTCATCTCAATGAACATTTGTAAAAAAAAAAAAAAAATAAAAATTTTGCAGAAGTTTTCATATAATTATTACCAGTGAGTCTACTCTAATATATTAACACACACACATTATATATATATATATATATATATATATATATATATATATATATATATATATATATATATATATATATATATATATACACATACATAAAGTACGGCGTGCTGATTTTGATTTGGGTATGGATAATAATTTTATTCATTAAATAAGAAGCTCCTTTATGCGATATGGTGGGATGGTGAAGAAAGGGTGCCACGGTAATCATTACATTAGTTAGGGTTCCATCACTAAAAAGAGATTAAGAACCACTGCACTAGATATATACGTATCCAACAGATGTTTCCTAATCAAGAATTTAAGCAAATCACAACTAAATTACAACCCTAACATTTTTTGGCGACGAGAGAACTTGATGATATCACCGTGAACTCTGCTGGGGAAAATAGCTATGATTTTTTTTTTATAATGTAGGCCATTTTCAGGTCGAAAAATAGAGAAACTTTTAATTCATCTACAAAAGGTTAATATACATTGCGTATGAGCCAGGCACAAGCTTCAAATCTGAAAAACAGGCAAAGTGTGACTGGAATTTCATTCCTTTTAAGGTTAATCTGAATTTCCTGATCACACTGAGAGAGAGAGAGAGAGAGAGAGAGAGAGAGAGAGAGAGAGAGAGAGAGAGAGAGAGAGAGATGTTCCAAGTAGCGTATTCAAATTAACTAAACATTAAAAGGGTTACACAGCAATCACACACACACACACACACACACACACACAGAGAGAGAGAGAGAGAGAGAGAGAGAGAGAGAGAGAGAGAGAGAGAGAGAGAGAGAGAGAGGTTGTTCCAATTGACTGAACATTAAAATGGATGTAATCATACTGTGTGTGTGTGTGTGTGAGAGAGAGAGAGAGAGAGAGAGAGAGAGAGAGAGAGAGAGAGAGAGAGAGAGAGAGAGAGAGAGAGAGAGATCCTCCAAGCAATGCACGGAAATTAATTAAACATTAAAATATATACACAGCCAGCAATCACACTGACGGAGAGAGAGAGAGAGAGAGAGAGAGAGAGAGAGAGAGAGAGAGAGAGAGAGAGAGAGAGACTCCAAACACCGTATCGAAATGAACTAAATGTTAAAGTGGACGGACAGCATTTGCACATACCGTTAGAGATGGCTAACGTCTGGTATTAGATAATTACCTATCTCCTGTTCCCACGACATGTAAAGAGGATGGCAAATGCCTATGGTGAATAGGGGTAGCATAGCTGTAGATGCCGCGGCAAATTGAAACGTCAATCAAGGCGAGATAAAAGTGGAGAAGGATTACAGGAGGGGATTTATGTAGGAGCCTTGACAGGGATGGTGTACAATGGATGCCTCAGATCCGTGGAGATTTACACACGTAGCTTGATGTAACTCCCGTTCCGTGTTCTATTTTTTCTTTAAGGCTTTATTTATTTTCAGAAGAGTCTTTGGCATTGATTCTTCCCACCGTATTTACCATTTACAAATTGTTTCTTTCAAAAGATGTTAGTTTCATGATTTATTTCACCACTTATCTAAATGTTTGTCTCTCCATCTCTCATAAATACTTTCCTTACTTCCCTGCATATCTGTCTTTATTTCAATCTTTCATTTTATCTCATTCTTTTCTATCTTTTCTTGTAGTCTTTCAATATAAGAGGTTATGCGTTTTCTCTTGAACTTATCGATATATTTTTGGCATATTGTTTTCTAAACCAAAATAAAAATAAAAATCTAAATGAATGCTAACCAGAGCCTCGTTATATTCTTCGGGATGCATTTATCAATATATTTTTGGCATATTGTTTTATAAAGCAAAATAAAAAAAAAATCAAAATGAATGCTAATCACTGCCTCATATTATATTCTTCAGGATGCATTTATCAATATATTTTTGGCATATTGTTTTATAAAGCAAAATAAAAAGAAAAAAGAAAAATGAATGCTAATCACAGCCTCACGTTATATTCATCAGGATGCATTTACCAATATATTTTTGGCATATTGTTTTATAAACCGAAAAAAAAAAAATCAAAATGAAAGCTAAGCACAGCCTCACGTTATATTCATCAGGATGCATCTCCATACCGCTTAACTCTTTGAATTTTGAATTATTATTATTCCTCGTTAAGAATCGTGACGAAAAGTATGCTACGATTTGGCTTATGTTCTGCTTCCTAAACCCCTGTTTTTACCTTCCGGTATAATATGTAACTCTCTTTGTATCTTTTGATAAACATCTACGACGTCTGCAAAAAACTCGGCATCAGTGTCTACCTCTGCATCAGAACCATCGCCACTCATGTTATTCGATCATTAAACTACCATTACTACATTCTAATTCCTCAGTTCTTTTCGAAATGAACCTCTCTCTGGCAATATTATTTTCCACTACTGCGTTAAACCATCGCTTCATGAAGCATCAGGTCACATAATTATTGGTGGGATGGAATTCAACATCACAACTGTCCTTGGTCTACTACCTGAATACTCTAATTACTATAAGACAGACTGCACAAACATTGATGTTTCTCATTTTTACATGTGTATCTCACACACGGATAAAAATGTCACTATTTGTAAAGAGCTAAAAAACAGAATGTGAATCAGGTCACATAATTATTGAGAGGACTGAATAAAATACCGCTACTGCCCTTGGTCTACTGACCATAAGACATAGTGCACAAACAGAACATAAATCATGACTGCAAACGGGTCAACAAAGGTGATTAGATCCAGATAAATAACAGGTCGTCAGATTAAATCGCACAAGAACTCAAAGGCAATGAGCTTTTTATCCGACAGTAATTAACCGATTTCTAGTTGATGAGATTTCGAAAATGAAATTACAACTGCATGAAGTGCAGTAGCGCATTGCCCCTGATAAAGTGGAAGTCATACTGAGTCGCACACAGCCTGATTATTAATTATTTAATTAGCCAAATGGGAAAGAATTCATTTTGGTTTTAACCTGCGACATAAATATGAAGGATTGCTACACACTGACTTTCTGTAATTACGATTCCTGATAATGGGGATTTAAACTAAACATTAATAATAAATTCATTTTAACGTAGACTTGCAAAGAGATAAAGGAAATTGTTTATAATGCATCGGCAGTCGAGATTTGAGATTACTAAAAGAACATTTAATAAACTATTGTTTTAAATGATGAAATTCCGGCTGGAATCATGAGGCAACATCAATTAAATGCAAGAGCTATCAATACATTAACAATTGAAAATGATTTAGTGTTAAAGTAATTTCATAATGATGAGGGAAAATACTAATTAGACAAATGTAATGAAATGGAGACTAGATGCGACCACAAATATTTTTAACGAGCTTGATGGTGCACGCTACGCTGCGCTGGAACCCGGCGCTGCTCTCATGTCTCCCCTACCCTCCAGATTCCCTATCTTCCCCGCCCCCACCCAGGCCAGACAAACAGATTTGCAGGAGGAGGGTGGATGTGTCATGTCTCCCCTACCCTCCCGATCCCCTACCTACCCCGCCCCCACCTGGGGCGGACAGACGGGTCTGTAGGAGGAGGGTGGTTGCGTCACGTCCCCCCTACCTACCCTTCCCAACCCGGGGCGGACAAACACGTTTGCAGGAGGAAGGTGGATGTGTCGTGTCTCCCCTACCCTCCCAATCCTCTACCTACCCTGTCACCACCCGGGGCGGATAAACAGGTCTGCAGGAGGAGGGTGGATGTGTTATGCCTCCCCTACATACTCCCGATCCCTACCCACTCGGATTTTATTATTATAGATAATATATTGCTTAAATCATAGTGACATCTGAAGAGCCTGAAACAACGAATATAGATAGTATTTCACAGCACGAACTAGAAATACAGTGAAATGAATATGGTATTTCACAGTACGAGCTACAAACACGTTGGAACCATTCAGAGGTTCACAAGCTACGAAAACCAGCAGCACGTATTGCGTACTTTCAATAACCAGCATCCCCACGTCCAACTCTCTGCCCAAATCAATATGCTGACACAAGTAAGACAGGGGACGGGGAACTGGTGCGTGGCCTTCGCTGTCGAAGAATCTCCAGCTTCCAATATCCAAACGACAGACTGAGAGTCTGAGGGCGGTTTTCGCAGCTGCTGCTGCTGCTGTGGTAACTTGTCTGGGTGAAAAAATAAACAATGAAATTCATCGGGAAATGTTTTCTCTCTCTTCTGTTTGTGAAAGAAGAAGAAGAAGAAGAAGAAGAAGAAGAAGAAGAAGAAGAAGAAGAAGTCTGTGTGTCTCTTGACAAGCTGTTCCAAGTTCACAGAAAGGGGTTTTGTTTTTTTTTTTTTCCGGTTACGAAATACAGATAAAGGATTTATGGTCTGATCAGACGACGAAGCAATACGGAATTATTTTGTTTTGCTTTCGGAAGTTGCCGTAATTTCGTTAATGGCTCTTGCAATTAAATCACTAAATATTACGAGAGAGAGAGAGAGAGAGAGAGAGAGAGAGAGAGAGAGAGAGAGAGAGAGAGAGAGAGAGAGAGAGAGAGAGAGTAGGAGAATATACTGTTACCCTGTAAACAACATAACGATGATTGTGGGTTTCAAAAATAATGATCGGAGATCATTATAGAATTCTGGGTGAAGCAATTTCTTTTTCGTTCTTTCGTCTGTAATCATTAGTGAGAGAGAGAGAGAGAGAGAGAGAGAGAGAGAGAGAGAGAGAGAGAGAGAGAGAGAGAGAGAGAGAGAGAAATAGGTAATATATCTAGTCCACTGAAAATTCGTTTGTAAAAAAATTGTTTTAATAATTTTGAGTAATATGCAGTAATTTTCATATTGAAAAAGGTCAAAGCTGACTCAAAGATTCTGGATCATTTATCCTAAAAATTTATTTTTTTTAATTTATAGATTTTCCATAGAAGCGATTATAAAAACAAAAAGAGTTCTAAAATACAGAATAAAATGAACTATATCTCAAGTTCCAATTAAAATGCCAAATAATATTAAATGGAGACAAATGCTCATCAACTCGGTATGTCAATTAATGAATGTCTAATTAGGAAATTAAAATTTTCTAGTTTTGTAGATAAGGAGAAACACCTGGCCTTCTTAAGGATTCCCAGTAGGCAACTGGGTGGATGAAAAGCTTAATTAAAATCTTTGCACGAAAAGAGGACTAATCAAAGTCACTTGGGATAATATGAAACTACAAATGAAGTTATTTGATAATATTTTGTCCCTTAGGACTCTTCTCTCTTTAACAGATGATGAGAAAGGTTGCAGAATTAAGAAGCATCTCAAACTGACCCTTTTCTAGATAAATTCATTATTTTTTATTTGTCTTTTAATCATGTGATACCCAAGAACTTTAATAATAATAATAATAATAATAATAATAATAATAATAATAATAATAATAATAATAATAATAATAATAATAATAATAATAAACATCCATGCATTTTGGATCATTTTCCATCTTGAGAATACTTTGCATCTGAATAAGTCAAAGTAACAATAAACATATATAAAAAAAACTTTCAAACTTAAAAAATGAGGCGAAAGCGAAAAGAGAAAGCGAAAGGAGAGAGTGGGACGAAGGAAAACGAGAGCTAATTTACTTACGAGTAGATGGAAGACTTTCCAAGATCGTAAACCCGTCTCTAAATGTCAATCCTGTAAGACTTCGAGTTCCTTTGTGAGACTTAAGGCTGAATTTGCAGCAGACTTTCAAGTCTCGGGGACCTTTATGGATGGCAAAAACTGTCTTGTTTATTATTATTTGAAGGTAATTTTTTTTTTTTTTGGTTACGTTTTAATGCTGTGTTTTCATACTGGAAAGTAACTGTCTGGAATCTGTGTTTTAATTATCATTTTTAATATTTTTTTATTATTATTCTCTATATCATTACTGTCATTACCATTATTATGAATACTGTTTTTTCTACTTCTTCAGCAACTTTGTGGATATTGCCAATTATCATTTTTTTATCACGTTATCTCATATATCTAGATTGTGTTATGTTATCGCCTCTACTTTGTGTGTTCCATGTACATGGCCTTGATGTTATCGCCTCTACTTTGTGTGTTCCATGTACATGGCCTTGAGCTGGGATAAAATTTATTATTATTATTATTATTATTATTATTATTATTATTATTATTATTATACGAATGTCGTCAGACCTTTATGCAACACCAAAGAGAACTAGTACTCTCCATTTCCAAATTGTTGCTTCGTCAACAATACGAAATTCTCTTTGTGATTCACAGACGGTTAGTAACCGATAGATTAGAGATGACTTATAGTCTTACGATTCAGATTTATAAAACATTAATGCGCTGACTCAGAGGGGAACCAGAGGCGATCAAATTGCAGAAGTTAAAATGAGCTATTCAGCAGGTCTGAACTCGCATCTCAGGCCATATTGCTTTTGATATTTTCGCATAAAATTTATGTCGCCCAGGTAAAAGCGAGTTCATTCCCTTGACGTAGTGTATTTTCGACGTCCAATATTACTTTTCGTCCATGTGATATACCCTGAAATCTATCCAAGTGATTTATATTCAGTTTGGTTTCGCCAGATATCATCACATCACAAAACAAGCTGGATGGAATTTGATATCAATTACACAAATTAGAATCTTGTCAAAAAAACATACCTTTACATCTGTTACGACCATATCAAACAAATTAGAATCTTACCAAAAAAACAAACCTTTACATTTCTTACTACCACATCAAACAAATTAGAATCTTATAAAAAAACATACTTTTACATTTATTACTACCACATCATACAAATTAGAATCTTACCAAAAAAACATACCTTTACATTTGTTACTACCACATCAAACAAATTAGAATCTTATCAAAAAACATACTTGAACATTTATTAATACCTCATCAAACAAATTAGAATCTTACCACAAAAAAAAAAAATATTTTAAATTTTTTATCACCACATCAAATTCCTGGTCTTGACAAAGAGCGTCTAAAGCAGCATCTGCAAACCCAATACAGAATGTCATAGAGCCAAAAATATAAGACGGGAATATGAAACGGGATCCGCACAAAAGTAACCGAAAATAAAATGATTTTATCACTGAATTCGAGAGGGGAGTTCAAACCCCTATTTGCAAACAGCCGCGCGAGTGAAATGTCGAGAAAAAAAAATAAATTGCAAGGTAAAATATATTCCCCTCAAACTGACATTAATATGGAGAATATATGCGTTGAATTCTAACAAAACTGAATATGAATATACTGGAGAGGCAAATTGCCGGTGAATGCAATATAATTGATGAAAACTGGGAATATTGATAGACTGGCAATTCTCTCTCTTTCTCTCTCTCTGGAATGAATGTAAATGGGGCACAGCAGGGAGGATAAATTGGTATTTGATAAACATTAAAAGCACAGGAAAAAATATTATGGGGGTTTTGGTCAACAGAGCGGACCGCGGGAATTTTTCTTTTTCACTTCGAATTTCAATTGTTCTATAGATGATCCGCATAATAGAGGGAAGATTGGTTTTTAATGGCTAAATGTCGTTAAATGGGGGCGTTTTACTCGAGGACTGGGAGTATCGGAATCGTTTCGTGGGTTATTTTATATTTAATTTGGATTTTAGTTGCAACGCTTGAGTTCTCATTTCATCGAGGCAACGATTGGCTTCTAGTAGGGAGTTCTCATTCAAACACACGCACACACACACACATACAGTATATATACATACATATATATATGTATATATACAGTATATATATATAAAATAACAATAATAATAATAATAATAATAATAATAATAATAGTAAGATAGTAAAAATATCATACACACATATACACACACACACATATATATATATATATATATATATACCTTATTATTATTATTATTATTATTATTATTATTATTATTAGTAGTAGTAGTAGTAGTAGTAGTAGTAGTAGTAGTAGTAGTAGTAGTAATAGTTTGGTCACGGTTCATACAATCGTTATGACTACACATACTTGAGATGAATTTTATTCCATCCGAACATACAATCAACAAACAACAATAAACTTCACCAAGTCTCCTATTAAAAGAGGACGAAAACCTTTGCCGTTGTGATATCCGAAGAATTAATATATCCCAATAAATACACATTTTCATTATATGAACGATTGGGAAACGATTGAAAAAAAAAAATCTTGAGATGAATTAACATTTAATCTAAAAGAAATACCCCAGCAACGATTTAGGAACAAAGACTTTACCTTTTCATTTGCGAACTATTTTAATTTCTAAATTTTGATCACGAATTTAAATAAGCAAAAAATGCGTCGAAGTCTCTCCGGCGCAGTCGAGTTTTGTGTGTTGCCGCTACTGCGTATAACCAAGGCCACCGACAGTAGATCTATCTTTCGGTGGTCTCGGTATAAGGCTGTATGAGCCGCGGTCCACGAAACTTTAACCACGGCTCGGTGCCAGAAGCACGATTATGGCTAACTTTAACCTTGAATAAAACAAAAACTACTGAGGCTAGAGGGCAGCAATTTGGTACGTTTGATGATTGGAGAGTGGATGACCAACATACCAATTTGCAGTCCTCTAACCTCAGTAGTTTTTAAGATCTGAGGGCTGACAGAAAAAGTGCGGACGGACAGAAAAAGTCGGCACAATAGTTTTCTTTCCAGAAAACTAGAAAGAATATGTTAATAGGTCTCTGTATTATCACCGAATCAGGATATAAAAAAAAAAGAATTAATGAATAACAATGAGGTCTCACCCTAAGAGGCATTACGTCTTTAACGAATCTTTTCAGGCCAAAAAAGACCTTCTCAACAGGGTCTCTCCATACACTACCTAATCCTTCTGTTATTCTTCGCGCCATCGTCCTCCGAAAGCGAGAAGGCATTAACATAATGACCGAAAATGCGTGAAAAATCAGATATTTTGGGCCCCATTGTCTTCGGGGGATTTTGGAGGGTCCTTTGTTCCGTGGAGTCTTCGTCGATTTGCCTTGAACTCTTGTAATAACATTTTATGCGTCCTTTTTCTTCATTTTGTCCTCCTTAACTAAATTCGTTATATATATATATATATATATATATATATATATATATATATATATATATATATATATATATATATATATATATATATATATATATATATATATATAATTGTAACAGCTACAATGTCCTCTTAACTTTTCGAATTCTTCGCCCTTTTTTGGATATGCTTGTCACTACAAAGCCTTAAGATCTAAGTGCAAGAAATATGAAGATATTATGATGTCCGGTAGCGGGAAACGAACCCGGGTTTCATAATCACAACTAGGTGACGTTGCCGACCTGACGACGAGAAGGATAAAAGTCTTTTGCACTGGGATCTAAGGCGAAGAATTCGAGAGGTTAAGAGGGCATTGTGGGTATCACAATTACATATATATATATATATATATATATATATATATATATATATATATATATATATATATATATATATATATATATATATATATATATATATATATATATAAAGTCAAGCCCCTCCTATACGGATGCTGTTCAATACGTTAATTTTATCTCACTCAAAACTTAATGACTGTGATGAAGTGTCTTGAAAAATTATACTTTTCTTTGCATACTGCCATAAAATTTAGCTTGAAAAACTCTTGGTTGCAAATATTCCTAATTACTGGTAGACTGTTTATTGTTTACACTTATATGTAAAGTTTATTTCGTTCTTACATATTTTGCGCAAAGAACTGTTACGTAAAAAACAGATAAAAAAAATTTGAATGTGAAGTTGACATCACTTATGGAAAAACTACCATGAACAAAAAGTACTTCAATCTTGATAAAAAGACGATCAAGTTTTAGTAAGAATATTAAAATCTCTGATCAAGGGTACACGTGCAATGTTAAAATCATATTGAAGATTGTTGCAGCTATTCAGTTAATAATTCTCTCCTTAATTTCTTAAGCTGGGTGTAGGATATCTTTGCTTTGCTAACTAGATACTGATTTTCTTTTCAAGCTGGTTAATAAAGACAGTAAAGTCTATCCACAATTTTGAAGGTATAAAGCCACACATTAAACGGTGTCTGAAGGAATTTACTGAGTACACTTGCTAATAGCTGTTATTTTTCAGGGAAGCTTAACAAACAAACAACACTGTTGGAAATCATTCGCAGAAAAATAGGTATGCAAGGTTCCTTTAATAAAAAATAAACTCTCTTTATTTGAAGCTGTGCTGAACAAAATGTGATTTAACATTGCCTTACTGAATAATTGTATTTCATCATATATAACAAATGTTTAAAACAGGATTTTCAGTCAGTTAGAAAGAACCACTCTGAAGAAACCTACAAATACCGTAGCCTCAGTGTTATTCGAACTCAAACCCTTATCAATAAAACACTCCAAAATCTCTGACAGTGATTAATCCTTGTGTCCAGGTGCCTCGTTGTTGTCTAGTGAGACCGATATTAGTGAGGGCGATTAACTTGACGCTTATGAGACTCCATCAACCAGACTGGGCTATCGTTCAGAGTACCATTAGTTCAATGTCAGTGATCTGGAGTGCCTGCAGGAATTTCCAGGCTTCCAGAATTCTGTCGTTGTAAGCACTAGGTGGTGCCCTGTGAGTGTTTAAGGTACTTGTGTCTTGATGGCTTCTGGGTAATTTCTTATACTGGAATCCTTTCTCATTTTCATGTATCCTTTTTTATTTTTAACATTAATTTCACTTGTTTGTAAAATTCCACAGTAAACACGATTCTGAATTGTTTGTCAGAAATACTATCATTATTATCATTATTTATTAATTTTAGCATAAATTTAAATGGTTTGCTATTTCTTTGAGAACTCTCTCTCTCTCTCTCTCTCTCTCTCTCTCTCTCTCTCTCTCTCTCTCTCTCTCTCTCTCTGGCTGGACTTACAGACGGCTCCAGATGAGAGAGGTCTTAGAATATACAGCACTCGTGTCCATAACAATGGCTGCATTACGTTTGCAGATTTAATTGCAGTTCAGATTCATCCTCTCTCTCTCTCTCTCTCTCTCTCTCTCTCTCTCTCTCTCTCTCTCTCTCTCTCTCTCTCTCTCTCTCTCTCTCTCTGTATTTTCTAAGGCGTCATGTCTCCAAACATCTCATTTCTATGAACTGTATCCAATCCGTTCCACAACAATACTGGAATAGGACTCCGATTGGTTGACGATCACAATCTCAACTCAGTCATGGATTTCCTTTCGTGATGGAGATACATCACTCCTTGTGTGTGTGTGTGTGTGTACGCTCACGTGTGTGAGTGCGTTTGTGTATATGTGTGTGTGTAAAAGGAATAAGAATCGGAGCGCCACAGGATTACAAAAAAGATAAGATGGGCTTGTCTGTGGATATGAAAATAGGATTAAAACAAAATTGTATCATTATTATCCCTAATTTACAGAAGACCCTCATTCTATGTTGGGAAACAAACCTGGATGAAAGAAGGTTCTTTTGTTTATATATATGTATATGTATGTATATATATATATATATATATATATATATATATATATATATATATATATATATATATATATATATATATCTACACCTTTATCCCTGATGCTATTAGAATGGTCCAGTTCTTGTCATAGGTAATATTCCCATTTGAAATTAAATAAAGACCAAGTAAAAAATGCGCCGAAGTTTCTTCGGCGCAATCGAGTTTTATGTACTTCGTATAATCAAGGCCACTGCAAATAGATCTATCTTTCGGTGGACTCGGTATAATGCTGTATGAGCCGCAGCTCATGAAACTCTAACCACGGCCCGGTGGTGGCCTGGCCTATATCGTTGCCAGAAGCACGATTATGGCTTAATTTAACCTTAAATAAAATCAAAACTACTGAGACTAGAGGGCTGCAGTTTGGTATGTTTGATGATTGGAGGGTGGATGATCAACATACCAGTTTGCAGTCCTCTAGCCTCAGTAATTTTGAAGATCTGAGGGTGGACAGAAAAAGTGCGGACGGACAGGCAAAGCCGGCACAATAGTTTCTTCTCAGTAAACTAAAAACAACACTAATTTCCACATTAAAAGCTTCACCTCTTGAAGAAACAATACTCTTATAAACGCTGGTTTGTGAATTACCTGCTAACTGAACCCTGTAATCTGTGATGCCAGATAGCCTTCAGCTAACCATTTCAGTCAGGAAATCTTTATAGTAACTGATTGATAAGTTACTGTAAAACACATTAAAGAAAATAAAAAAAAAATAACATAAGAAGATACTTTAGGTATTACTGAATGATTATGTGAAGTATCTCAGCAAGGCAACGTACAAATAGTCCAGTGGATAATAAATGATTGAGGTTATTAATTTCATCTAATATAACGTTTTTAACTAAACAAACAACCTTTTTAAGGAGAATTACATCATAGACAGGTTTTCAATCAACGATATTTTAAAAGAGGCATAAACCAGTGGTTCTGAACCTGGGGTAGTCAGCAATTTCCAAGGGGGGCGCGAGCCCCAGGGAAAAATTAAAAATTCTCTAATTATATTCGCTATTCTCTTAACAAGAGTCGCTAAGAAGCAGCATCTAGTATCTCACTAATTCATTCCCAAAAGAATAAACACACATCTTCTCTTTCTCTTTTTTTTATTTTCCTTTAAATCTGGGAGGGAACTTTACTCACAGATGCAAGGGGGGCGTGGAGGGAAGGATCAGCTCTTAGAGGGGGCCCGTGGTAACAAAAAGGTTAAGAACCTTTGGTATAAACAGATTACACTGAAGATATGACTGTAATTTGTGAACCATTACACAAGGTTTTAGGAATGATGTTTTCTTAATAAACTGTAGGGTAATCATTCCAGCGTTGTGAAGTAACCCACTTAGTAGTCTTCACAAAAGCAATTATGTTATGAAAATGAAGATGCTCTGTAAATAGATATACTAATTTCCGCAATAAGCGCGCTAACTTTATTAAAAGATCTTTTTTTTTACTCATTACCAACTAGCCAATGATGTTATCTAGTTTATGGTAATATGTGTATAAACAAATTTAGTATGGAAGTGATATTAGATTATAATTACACTGGCGTAGCCCTTTTATTCAGAAAACTTTACCAATATTCAAATCAGGCAAAAAACAAAAAGTAAAGATGATTTCACTAATCATTTGCATTTCGCTGTAAAATTCATATTAAGTGACAGATGGCTATACGAGTAAAAATACCGAAACATACTAGTATTGACTCTATAATGCACATACTAATATTGACTATATGATGCGCAACAACTACATTATCGTACATTAATAGTGACGTGTGTTACCACGATACCCAACCTCCAAATTACACTTCCAAACGCCCACTCTTTTCCAACCTCCTTTCGCCGAAAATCATTTATCAACAACCAGCTTCTTCTTATCATTATTTATCTATTTTACGTGGCCTTGGGGACTGGAGGCTCTGCCAGTTAAGTTCCTAGGCTTTTCATTACCGTCCATCCTAACTTTATGATAAAGCTAGGGCTTTAGTTTCAGCTCTTTCAACATTTACACTTCAGCGCAAAATTTTTTTTAAACACAGGTTATTTTTGTATCGACAAATTATTATCAGTTAATGTTTCATGTCTTAATCTAGAAATAGCTTTTCGCATTTTTTACGTCTTTACACTCAAGCTCAGCAATTTACTCCTGACTATAATCATATATTTTCTGCTTCACTTTTTTTTTTTTATATCAGCTGTAGTTCATATACGTGAAAATCCAAGGTGAGGTTATATCTCCACTGGCCCTAGAAGGAAAATAGGACACTCGAAAATCAAAGTAAATGGCGTGCCACTTAGGTGCTTCGCGAGAGAAAGCTTAGAAATATTAATGAACTTAATAAAAGACCCATACAAAGCTCTCATGAATATTTGACGATTCAGTTAATTCAGAGTGTGACGAGACAGCCAACAAGATAATGGGAAAAACGGCTCCTGAATTATGCACTGGAACCCGAATGACGCTGCGTCGCCTTTCCAAAACAGCTGATTGCAACATGGCGACGCTGGTCAATGCACGATTCTTAAAAGAAAAAGTAAGACATCCTCTGGGGAAGACCCACTGAATAAACGCATCTTTCCTCTATCTCGCCTCGAATATTGTCATCCCGAGAGGAAGATCATTTTGTCTTTGTAGCGCGGGAGTCTTGCAGGTACCTCCCCCACCCCAGTCCCTATTAACAACCCTCCCCTACCCCACCCCACTAACCAGCTCATCAGCTGTCGACTAAAGTAGGGTAAGTGCCTGAATGACGAGGAACTCCCTGAAAAGACAAAGAACGGTTTCATTCCGAGGCCAGTGATTCCAGCTGGGGGAAGATTTCCCACTGGAACTAATACTACTACTACTACCACTACTACTACTACTACTACTACTACCTCCCCCTCGTTGCTGCTTTACAATCTTTACTTCGAATATGAGGAACGACTGCTGCCTATATAGTATTTTATCCCAGTAGTTATGGTGTGCATTTTTCTTAAATGATCCTTAGGGGAAGTGTATTTTTCGATTTTTAATGCATACATACATACATACATACATACATACATACACACACACACACACACACATATATATATTATATATATATATATATATATATATATATATATATATATATATATATATATATATATACTATTTAGAAGACGAACCCTATCCGCATGGGACAAACTCTAAAGGACCACTGACTTAGAATTCGAGCCTCCAAAGAATATTTAGGTGTTCATTCGAAAGAAGTAACAGAAGGTAATGGGCAATACAGAGACAGGAGATCAGTTATTAGAACAACAGATAAATTAACAAAGTGATAAATCAATTTATAACAATGTAAGTAAATTATTAAAATTCAAGGAGAATTATATATTAGTTTATGTTTTTCGTTTTCTGTAAAAGAAAACTACTGAGATGGCCTTGTTCTGTCCGTCCGCGCTTTTTCTGACCCCCCTCAGATCTTCAAAACTACTGAGGCTAGAGGGCTGCAAATTGGTATGTTGATCATCCACCCTCCAATCACCAAACATACCAAATTGCAGCCCTGTAGACTCAGTGGCTTTTATTTTATTGAAGGTTAAAGTTAGCCATGATCGTGCGCCTGGCAACACTATAGGACAGGCCACCACAGGGCCGTGGCTGAAAGTTCATGGCCATGGCTCATACAGCATTATACGCTGTACAGACAACTCGACTGTGCCGAAGAAACTTCGTCACATTTTTTACTCTTTTATTATCATTGCTTATCAGGACACAGGTGGGTCTCAAATGTAGAAAATGGCACTGTTAATTTGAAGAGCATCAAATGTAGTAGGAAACGCACAGACAAAAGTATTTGGTGTGACTGCAAAATGCATGATAGCAGAAATACAGCGATAATTGGAAGAAATGTGACTTTCAATTACCAGAGTAACACCGATTTTCATACAGACAGAGAAGCAGGCGTTACATCACGGAAAAGAGCAAATGAAATACAGCCATGCGAAATCTTCAGGAAAATCACAGATGAGAATCTGAACAATATAAATTGGAAAGGGAGGGCGTACGAAGAGAGAGAGAGAGAGAGAGAGAGAGAGAGAGAGAGAGAGAGAGAGAGAGAGAGATCGTGCAAGGTAACCAAGCGGTAATCAATGTCAGTTTGGAAGAAAGCAGCATCGGCGTTTGAGGGGCCTCCGTAAACGGGTTCTCAAGCACGGCATAAAACATTATTTTATGTTCTTGACCTGGCAGAGAGTGTGAAGTGCACAGCTTTTGTCTCGAGGAAGGTCGAGAGAGAGAGAGAGAGAGAGAGAGAGAGAGAGAGAGAGAGAGAGAGAGAGAGAGAGAGAGAGAGAGAGAGAGAGAGAGAGAGTTAAACCTACAGAAGATGGAGAGAGAGAGAGAGAGAGAGAGAGAGAGAGAGAGAGAGAGAGAGAGAGAGAGAGAGAGAGAGAGAGTTAAACCTACAGAAGATGAAAAAGAAAGAGAGAGAGAGAGAGAGAGAAATATTTAAATCTACAAAGATAATGAGAGAGAGAGAGAGAGAGAGAGAGAGAGAGAGAGAGAGAGAGAGAGAGAGAGAGAGAGAGAGAGATAAAAGTCCTTCCTTCTTTCTAGTTTTTAATCCATTTCATAGCTATGTTACTATCGTTCCTTTGCCTGGTGTTTGTGTGTGTGTGTGTGTGTGTGTGTGAGAGAGAGAGAGAGAGAGAGAGAGAGAGAGAGAGAGAGAGAGAGAGAGAGAGAGAGTCCTTCCTTCTTTCTAGTTTCAAATCCTTTCCATATACTTCCAGTTATACGGATACCTTTGTCCGAGACTTTTATCGTTTTTACTATCCCTTCTTCCACCTCTCTTCTTTTTTCTCAATTACCCAGCATTCCCTATGCCTCCTTTACCTCCTTTCTCTATTTCTCCTACTCCTCTCCACGTCCTTTTTTAGCCTTCTTCTTCTTCTTCACTCTTTTCTATGTGAGGAATGATGCTCCCGTAACACCAAGGTTAAAGGGATCCTGCTACAAAAGGTCTTAACTGTGAATTACCGAGAGAAAACGGGTGAAAAGAAACTCATATAACAATTCTGTGTAAACTCGATCGTCGCCTCTTGAAAAGAAAGATCAATGGATAATGACACAACACCTCAGGAACTTACGTAACATCTCTTTCTTCTTCTTTGCGACT
Source organism: Macrobrachium rosenbergii (assembly GCA_039081455.1). NCBI lineage: Eukaryota > Metazoa > Arthropoda > Malacostraca > Decapoda > Palaemonidae > Macrobrachium > Macrobrachium rosenbergii. The sequence goes on along the minus strand of JANJGK010000045.1, from coordinate 19,539,173 downwards.
TCAACATAAAAAGGATCTTTTCTTTTTGTCCCTAATAATCGGCCTCTTACGAGATCCCCTTTTCTTGACGTTACTTTTTGCTTCGTAACTTGTTCCTGGCTATAGGACAGTATTAGATTGTTCAAAATTTTATTTTTTATATTCAGGATCTCAGTGTAAATGAATTGTTTAATTGATGAAATATGTTTAAAAAATAAATGAAAACAAAACCTTCGGACCAGCCCTGTGGCCTGGTAAAACTATTCTAATAACAATAATAACAATGTGGGGAAAATTTACTATACGCGGGATTTAAGATGAAGTTTATTTATATTATTAGGCAGCTAATGTTTATATTTATGGCCCATTACGCTTTCTTTCCCTCGGCGTATTGACAGCCAAGTTGCGAATGTGGAAGTGTGGTGATAATTCCTTATTAATTTTTACCTCATGAAATGCCATTTGGTTTACTCCCTCGGACACTTGTTAACAATTAATACCATTTTATTGAAATAATTGTGTTTAAGTTTATATTCCGCTAATATAAGAAGATACACCACCAACAAATAGTATCATCACTCCCTGAAACTGAATAAAACACAAATTTATTCAAGTGTAAAATAATCATTCAGAATATTCACACATACATACAGGCGAAAACTAACTTTTTATGATGACTTATAAATCACCCACGCTAGAATGTAGACTAATGTCTGGCCGCCTCCTATTTTAATGTTTTCCTTTTTCTCAACAAAAACACCAAAAAAAAAAAAAAATAAATAAATAATATAATCTATCTCAAGTTGAAGCCTAAACGTCCGTCAGTCTCCCAAACTAACTGACGTCTGGATATTAGAAGCCGAAGTTTCTCAGGCACCGAGGGTCGGCGGTTCATGTTAATTTATATTAGTGGTTTTACCGGCATATCGCCCTGAGCAGAGGCGTGGCGGGGAATTGAATACTGGAATGACGCAACCCCTCGGGGATCAAGTGCTGATGAATTCGCCAATGTATCGCGTTGTCCGGAAGGCGATGCATAAACACTGCTACGATGAAAAGCAATCCGCAGCTTTATGCAAACATGCATGCATGAATGCAATGTTTAGAGACGCATGCGCGTCGGTGCATAGGTATTTCACGGGTTAAAATATTCAAGATCCTCGTTCTAAAGCGCCTGGTGGTGGTATTTTCAAATATAATAAGATGGGAATGTTTGTTTACATTAGAGGGAAATGTTTTCCTAAAGAAAAACGTCTTACCGGTTCTAGAAAAAAAGTAAAAAAAATGCGCCGTTTTCTGTACAGCGTATAATCAAGGCCACCGAAAATAGATCTATCTTTCAGTGGTCTCGGTAAAATGCTGTATGAGCCGCGATCCATGAAACTTTAACCACGGCCCGGTGGTGGCCTAGCTTATGTTGCCAGACGCATGATTATGACTAGATTTAACCTTAAATAACATTAAAAAAAATACTGAGGCCAGAGGGCTGTAATTTAGTATGTCTGATGATTGGAGGGCGGATGATCAACATACCAATTTGCAGCCCTCTAGCCTCAGTAGCTTTTAAGATCTGAGGGCGGACAGAAGAAGCGCGGACAGGAATTTTTTTTTTTAATAACGGTAAATATTCACTTCTGATATTACTGAAGGTAAACGTGATTGGTTGCTAAGGCGACTCAACACCAGCCACTGGTTGCAATAATATGGTCTGTGGATATTTACCAATAGATGTTAAAAGAAAAAATAGAGACTAATTATTTCAGTCTGCTGGCTCTACACATTTCCCTTTTAACAAATAAAAAGCCTTTACTTTATACTTGATATTTCTGTAACTGTTTTATCTCTCAGGAATTCCAAGAATTTGGCATTAAATGTCAACCCGATTATCAGTGTTTTTTTCAGAACAATACTTGATAAAAATAATTCAAACATCGTCGTCACTAGCGTGTAATCCCCCACATCTCAGCACAGAAGAGCTCTCAAGAATATCCTGGAATGATCGTATAAAAAAATCATCAAGTTCATCCAGCAAGGAAATCTACCATGAAGTCACTTTATTATTTCCTTCCATCTTGGAAAAATATGACAAAATGGGAGATCTGCTCATCTGGGTTACTATCGCAACAGTCCAATTCGACAGACTTTTATACAAAAAAAATAAAAATCCGAGACATCCTCTTCCTCAAAAAAAGACTTTTTTTCTTAGTATCGTCTTTATAGTATACTGCCTTGGTCTGTCATTCTTTGAGGAGTATACATGTCCTAAAAACGTATATATACAGGGAAATACAGTTTGCTTTTCAAGATAAACTTTTTGCTTGAGTGATATTTAGGTAATGGCTGTTTTATTTGTGGGCTGACATATAACAATGCATACACACACACACACACACACACACACACACACACACACACACATATATATATATATGTGTGTGTGTGTGTGTGTGTGTGTGTGCGTGGTTACGTATGTATATATATGATCTATTCAATCAAGATACTGACATCTCCAAATGAGACAACGTTGCGAACTAAATACTTTCCCTCCCGACTCCAATTTTCTTGTAAGTCTGTAATGAGGGGGAAGAATAAAGAAAAAAAAAGTAAAATAAAACAAAAACAAAAAAAGAAAGAAAAAGAGTAAGACGGATATTGCCGTCTTATTTTTAAAACCGAGAGGGAGCTTTCAGCGAACAGTCACTTAATGAATCTCACATGAATGGGGCTTCCGACAAAAAATGTAGAATAATCCTCCTCCTCCTTCTCCTCTTCTTTTTCTCCTTCTTCTTCCTCTTCTTCTAACAAAAAAATGCAGAATACTCCTACTCCTCCTCCTGCTTCTTCTTATCCTTTTTCTTCTTCTTCTTCTTCAACAAAAAAATTTAGAATATTCCTCATCCCCTTCCCCTCCCAATCCTACTCCCCCCTTTCCTCCTTCTCATGTTCTTCTTCTTCTTCTTCTTCTTCTTCTTCTTCGTCTTCTTCTTCTTCTTCTTCTTCTTCTAACAAAAAATGTAGAATACTCCTCCTTCCTTTTACTTTCCCCCTCCTTTTCTTCTTCTTCTTCTTCTTCTTGTTCTTCTTCAGGCGCATCATTAATTTCAAAGTCTTGGTAAGAACATTTATGCATACTTAATTATCTCTCATCTGGTGGAGCTTGATTTAGTCATTAATTTGAAAATACGTAGGAAATTAGTCTATTCTCACAGGACATTTCCTGCATTACTCATACGGTAAAAAAAAAACACTGAATGAAGCCTGGAAAGTTATGTAATTTTGGATTCACCATTCCATAAATGTTGATATTCCATTATAAAGTGATAATAGTGAATATCTGTCACTATTATATTTGTACAGAATCAAGAACGATGTCGCCAATCAAGCAACTGTCTCGTAGTGGAAAAAAATTATGTTAAGACCCATGGGAGACACAAAGGAAAATTCATTAATGAAAATAAATTGGAAATCGATATCTGGAAAATTTTACATGTACGAACGGGACTCTCTCTCTTTTGTTTAGGAAAGCATTATTATTTCTACGCTGCTGTATCAAGTCTCGACAATAAAGCAACTGACGGTTAATGTATATAGTTTGAGGGTAGGTTTCGTTTCCTGTTATAATGATTTGATAAATGAAACTGTATTAGTTTATGAAAACATTCTTCACAGTCATCTATGATGCAATGATGTGCATTAGTACGTAGTCAGTTATAATAATAATAATAAAAATAATAATAATAATAATAATAATAATAATAATAATAATAATAATAATAATAATAATAATAATACTGGTGAAGAAATCCACAATGTGTTAACTGTAAATATAAATTATATTGTTATTATTAATATATATTTACCCATACACCACTCTAGTGATACATGCGATTATAATAATAATAATAATAATAATAATAATAATAATAATAATAATAATAATAATAATAATAATAATAATAATAAATCTTGTATATTTTTAGATTAGATTCTATTAAATAAAATGCGGTTAAAAGAAATTATACCAAATATTATGAAATGAAACTTATGAAATATAAAATTTAAACAACAACAACAGCAATGATAATAATAATATAATAATAATAATAATACGTAAAACAGCAAGTGCTCTATCATCAACAGTGGCACTCTCTTTAATTAGGAAAACATTGTATGCAACGTTCCAATCGAAGAGGCTCCTGCCTCCAATTCTAAAGAGAGGGACAAACAATGCGAAAACGATTCTGATCTCGTTAAAACGACGAGAATCGCCACATCGCGATTCTAGTCCAGCCTTTGATTTTTATCGTAGTCCTTCATTCCGAAACCTAAATTAATTCGAACGTTAGTCTCTCTCTCTCCCAGAGAGCTTTTATATGTCTTGAAGGAACAGCACTCTCTCAAATTTTGTTCATGGATATCCCGTATTAACAAACGGTCATGAAAAGGTCTCTCTCTCTCTCTCGCTCTCTCTTTCTCTCTGTCTCATCTCCAGCCGTCTCTCAATCGCTCGGGTTTTGATCTCACGATTGAATGACCGGATGCCAAATCAACCTGAGAGGGTTGGCGTTCCTAGATACAAAAGCTGGGATTTTTTTATTCTTTTTCTTTCTATTTCTTTCGTCTTTACCTCTTTCTTTTATCGATTCCTATTTAGTCACATGTGAAAGTACGCCCACTGGAAGGCAATTTGCAAAAGTACGTGGGCATTATCTCTTTTAATCCTGGTGATGATTTAGATTTGTAATTGGGTGCCTCCTCTGATGATATTTATCGTTTAATTTCGAGGCATGCAATTTCCGAGGATGTATTGGGCCTCATTCTTTGAAGATGAATCGCGAAAGGAGGATTCATCGATTGCCTGGGAGAGAGAGAGAGAGAGAGAGAGAGAGAGAGAGAGAGAGAGAGAGAGAGAGAGAGAGAGAGAGAGAGAGAGAGCTTTTTCATGATAGCCCGTTTCTTCAAGCTCTTTATGAGCGAAACTTGAGAGAGAGAGAGAGAGGGGGGGGGGGGAGAGAGAGTTTCCATGATAGCTTGTTTCTTCAAAGTATTCTTGAGCGAAACTTTACACACACAGAGAGAGAGAGAGAGAGAGAGAGAGAGAGAGAGAGAGAGAGAGAGAGAGAGCTTGCTTTTTCATGATAGCCTGTTCCTTCACGGTATTCATGAGAAAAACTTCAAAGAGAGAGAGAGAGAGAGAGAGAGAGAGAGAGAGAGAGAGAGAGAGAGAGAGAGAGAATCTAAGGAGGTTCTCCTACAAGTACAGAAATCATGAATTAAGGCTGAAAAACCTGAAAGAGAGAGAGAGAGAGAGAGAGAGAGAGAGAGAGAGAGAGAGAGAGAGAGAGAGAGAGAGAGAGAGAGAGAGAGAGGTTCTCCTATACGAACAGAAATCACGAATTAAGGCTGAAAAACCTGAAAGAGAGAGAGAGAGAGAGAGAGAGAGAGAGAGAGAGAGAGAGAGAGAGAGGTTCTCCTATACGAACAGAAATCACGAATTAAGGCTGAAAAACCTGAAAGAGAGAGAGAGAGAGAGAGAGAGAGAGAGAGAGAGAGAGAGAGAGAGAGAGAGAGAGAGAGAGAGAAACGCGCGTTTCTCTCTCCTAAACGCCTCTGTGTTCTCTAATGCATGATCGTGTGCATGAGAGCAGGCTTTCCTTCCAGTAGTGCTGTTGACTCATTAGCGCCCGAGTCTTTGTTACTTCCGTGACAAGGAAAGCACTTCGGAGTAAAAGGTGTTTGTGAGGCAGCTGGTTTTGTTTTGCTTCCGTGTTGCTACCTCTGTTTCTTCTTCTTCTTCTTCTTCTTCTTCTTCTTCTTCTTCTTCTTCTTCTTCTCTTTCCTCAAACGTTTTGTACCTTCGCAATGCGCCCTGTCTTCTCAGAAAAAGCGAGTCCTCAGAACTAGCTTGAATAATGTTTAGTGGCCGTGTCTTGAATTCTAAGTAGCAGCTGGTCGTCGTTAGTTTGTTCTCGTACTTTATTTAAAGAGAGGTGGTGAATTCTGTCCTGGTGTTTGGGTTGTCATGTTATGCAGGAATTAGTGTGACTAAATTTAGATTTTTGCAAATTAAGAATTCAGCAAGGTTCTGCAAGGGTTTATAAATCTTTCTTATATGGGCAAGTTGCGTTCTTTTAGTTTGAGTGATTTGTTACCTTAGCTGTTTTTCTGATAACCGATCTCCTCATTCTTTATTTCCCATTACCTTCTGTTACTTCTTGCGAGTGGGTACCACATTCTCTGGAAGCTTGAATTTCAAGTCAATGGTCCCTGTGGTGGTCCTTGTTACATATGATAAGGCTTAATCTTCTGATAATAAGAATAATAATAATAAGGGTTATTCTGAATATATATATATAATATATATATATATATATATATATATATATATATATATATATATATATTCAGAATAACCCTTATTATTATTATTATTATATTATTATTATTATTATTATTATTATTATTATTATTATTATTATTATTCAGAAAATGAAGCCTCTTCATATGTAACAAGACCACATCAGGGACAATTGCCTTGAATTCAAGCTTCCAAAAGTATATAATGTATATGTATAATCGTCTCTGTTTACCCTCTAACGGTAAACATATTTGACAAATTGCTTCTTTTTACATAGTTATCAGAGACATCAGAGACTATACATCTTGATGACATTAATCATAAAATTTCGATACTGTTTAAGAAACTTCTTTGCTTACGTTGAGGTCAACAACAAAAATAAATTCGCTTTGTGAATGGTCTTCACATTCAGACGGCCATGTATCGAACGAAAGATTTATGGCCAAGATTATTCACGGGTCTGAGCTTTGCTTTTGTACCAGGTAACAAATTGGGGCAGCATGGAACAATATATAAGTTACTAGAAATTTTGTTATTGGCAGGTGAGAAATTGAAACTTGGCGTTTGTATTTTTTTTTTTTTTTGGTGGGCAACGACTAAAATATTTTGCAGACCTCACCAAAAAATATATATCCTAATTGTACATTTTTCGTGATGCTTAATATGACTCTTGACACCTGAATCTTAAATAAATGATATGGATAAATATACACAAACATAACTCTATATATATATATATATATATATATAGTATATATATATATATATATATATATATATATAATATATATATATATATATATATATATATATATATATATATATATATATATATATATATATAAAAGGAAAATGTAAAAAAAATCAAACATGTTTTTACTGAGAAATACGCCATTCGGACATACTAAGAGAATGTAGATGATGATTATTTTACTGCTTGGAAGAATATGATGGTTCACTCTGACCTACTTCTCAGATTTCTATTCATTATCCACGATTTACACACCCAGACTTTAAAACCCTCATTCATTAAGAGATAGAAAACAAATATTTTTCTTAACCTTTATCTCTGATTCGTTTTATAAATATTGAGCAAAGAGCTTCATTATTTCTTTGACGTTTGGCATACGCTCGGTTCTCGGTAAGAATGAATTAGATTGTTCACTGGGATTTATTTAAGAGTTTTATAATTCCTCTCTCAACAGATATATCCTAAATAAATATATATATATATATATATATATATATATATATTATATATATATATATATATATATATATATATATATATATATATACATATACATATACATATACACACACATATAGTTGTTTGCCAAATATGTGCGTAATTCTTTATAGTATTCCTTCAATATAAGGGTGTGTGTGGTATGTGTGCGTGTGTGTGTGTGCGCTAAGACTAAAGAAGATATTTTTACAGCAAAAGACACAATGAAAAAACAATAACATTCACTTCACGAAAAAAAAAATTCAAATGCACAGCCTGTCAGAGATTTTCCTTACGACTCGGTCGTTCAAGCCACACAACAAGCAGAGGGAAAATAACGAGAAAAAGGATAACGAGAAAAAGGCCCTGGAAAAAAAAGCAAGAGAAAAGAGTAATTAGCGAAAGACGTCACAAAGTTCTTCCCCCCAAAGATCGACATGGACAAGAGAGATTAATTCTCCTGACAGCTTGATCAACGTAATGGTGCTCGACTTTCTTGAGTCGATTTCTTTCCCCAGTCTTCGTTTTGCTTTCATATCTAATAGTTTTTTTTTTTTTTGGCATAGAAGATATCGAAGATGGATATATATGCTCCCAAACCTCAAAGAAATTTATACAAATGGAAGTTCATATATTATGGATTTTGCCCTTCTTCTCCAGTTATTATCAAATTATAAATCCTTCCAAAACACTGGGAAATTCAAACAAATAGGAGGTCATATATATGAATTTTGTCTTTCTTTTCCAGTTTTGGGTAGAATTTTTCCAGTTATTGTCAAATCATAATTCCTCTTTCACTCCTGGGAATCAAAACAGATAATATATGATCATATTAATGTTAAAGTACTGACACAGTCTTGCAACTAAGCTTCATACACTGGAATAGGAATATAAAATTTAGGCCAAAGCCGATGCACTGGACCTATGAGGTCATTCAGCGCTGAAAGGGAAATTGAGAGCAAAAAAAGGTGTAACAGGAGGAAAATATCGCAGATGCACTATGAAACAATCGTTCGGAGAGAGAGGGAAGTAAGACGGAAGAACGATAATACGAGTGGAGGTACAGTAAAAGGAATGAAAGGGCTTGCAGCCATCTATCCGTCTATCTAGCTATCTATCTATCTTTTTAAAATCCCTCAGGCTAACATAGTTATTATTCTATTAAATACCCTATATACAATGTTGAATGTTTATCTTCTACTTCCCTACTTTAGCTTCAAAATGAAATACCCTTTTATTATTATTATTATTATTATTATTATTATTATTATTATTATTATTAATTCTGAGGATGAACCCTATTCATATGGAACAAGCCCACGTAAGCCACTGGCTTGAAATTACAGCTTTCAAAGAATATGGTATTCATCAGAGAGAGAGAGAGAGAGAGAGAGAGAGAGGAGAGAGAGAGAGACGAGAGAGAGAGAGAGAGAGAGAGAGAGAGAGAGAGAGAGAGAGAGAGAGTCCTCCCAGCATCGTATCATTCTGCTGCTTGATAAATAGATATTGCTTCGACCCTGCGACACTCCAGGGAGGTCGGGCATTTGTCATTTTCACTTTTCCAAGTCTCTCTCTCTCTCTCTCTCTCTCTCTCTCTCTCTCTCGTCGTCATAAAATTTCCTTGCGATGCTTTGTTGAATCGCTATGACATTTTAATCTTGGGTCTTCTGGTGCTTTTTGCTTCCCCTTTATTTGTACTGTTTGTTATTATTATTATTATTATTATTATTATTATTATTATTAACACAGAACAGAACTGAATACAAATTAAAAACACGAAACTGAACTGTCGTTATATGTTTAATGCTCGTTGCAATTTAATTTTAACTTTTCCTGTGGAATGCTGAAAAAGCTAGCAGAGTAACAATCTATGTATATATACACATACACACACACATATATATATACATTTTACGTAACCAGACAAAAAATTATCGTTTTCAACGCGTCAGGCTCAGCTGGGTCCCAAGAAAGTAGTTTGGTAGAGTAAGATTTTTTTTTTTTTTTTTTTTTAGTCTCCATCCTTAACCCGGGTGCTGTCCGCTAATTACCATCTTCCCTATCTCAGGAGCCTGCCATTTAGCCCAATTTCTGAGGAATTGCCGTCCTTTGTACGGCTTTTATCTTTTGAGGAAGTTTAACCGACCGCTTTGTTTTTTAAGTACTCTCTCTCTCTCTCTGTATATATATATATATATATATATATATATATATATATATATATATTACATACAAATATATCTATATATATATACTGTATATTATATATCTATGTAGATATACACAATATGTATATCTATCTATCTGTTTGTCTATTTTATCTATCTATTTACCTATCTAATTTGCATTTTAGAAGAATCTTCAGTACAGTAAAAATATTTTATTATTCTCTGCTAGTTACATATCAATTTTAGGAAAGTTTATCAATCTTAAACGGTCCTGAAAATGTTCTCTCTCTCTCTCTCTCTCTCTCTCTCTCTCTCTCTCTCTCTCTCTCTCTCTCTCTCTCTCTCTCTCTCTGAGTTTTTATTTCCTCGTGTCAAAACTATATTCATTGATAACGAGCGTGGAAACATTTCTGTGATGGAGCTTCATGGGCAAGTCAAAAATAGTTATTTCATAAATTAATCTTATGTGCTAGTACAGGGAACTACATGCAATGTCAGAGATATCAGATATATATATATATATATATATATATATATATATATATATATATATATATATATATATATATATAAATATATATATATATATATATATATATATATATATATGTATATGTGTGTGTGTATATATATATATACAGAGAGAGAGAGAGAGAGAGAGAGAGAGAGAGAGAGAGAGAGAGAGAGAGAGAGAGAGAGAGAGAGAGAGAGTACTTAAAAAACAAAGCCGTCGGTTAAACTTCCTCAAAAAGATAAAAGCCGTACAAAGGACGGCAATTCTCCAGAAATTGGGCTAAATGGCAGGCTCCTGAGATAGGGAAGATGGTAATTAGCGGACAGCATCCGGGGTAAGGATGGAGACTAAACAAAAAAATAAAAATGAAAAAAATCTTACTCTATCAAACTACTTTCTTAGGATCCACCTGAGCCTGACATGTTGAAATCGACCACCTTTTATCTGGTTACGTAAAATGTTTTTAGATTTTGAATAGAGGAGTTCTAATTTGTGCTTAGTTTTTAATTTTCTTTCTGTTCTATTTTAGTAATGTTTTCTTTCTATCATTTACTGAAAGATTTTCCGTTTTGCTTTATTCTTTGGCAAACAATTAATTTATATATTCTTAATCTCTAACTTTTTTTAGTAAAAGCATTCCTCATTATTTTCCCTTTATTTTATTCTTAGGCAAAAAATAGCTTAATTCATCTTTATAAGAAGTCTTTTTTTCGTTAATTACTTAGAGATAATGTACTGTATTTTTTCATAGCTAAGAAATTAATTAACATAATTTTGCCATGATAAAATCAAATTACGGGCTTTTGAAGTCTGACCAGTGATAATAATTGATTACATTTTATGTCCGCTTTAAGATAGTCTTCTTACCAGTTAGAAAGGTGTTTTATTCTGCTTTTTAAGCAGCAATTTTTACCGTGTTACTTTGCTTTTTTTTTTTTTTTTGCAGCACTTTTTTACTAAGTTCTTCGAAAAAGAAGACGAAATTCTTTATTATTTCGTCTTGGTAAAGAATGACCTTTTATACAGTCGGAAATCTTTTTAAATTCGCTGAAGTTTTGGCCGGTAAGACCAATTGAGTCAATTTCTTAGGTTTTTGAAGTATTCTCCCATTTCTATAAGGCAATTTATATTCCGAACGACGGGAATTGGCTAATCCTTCATACTCAAGATCAGTCACCTGTTATTCCATAAGATATACAGCCATTAATATCGTTCCTAATATGAAGCCTCAATAATTAATAATTTTTTTTTGTTTGTAATATTAATGGTGAGGGTGATCGCCTAACTGAACGTAAATGTGCATTTTTCTAACGCTGATTGTTTTAATTATCAAGTAAATTTAACATTCTCACCCTTGTATATAAGAAAAACAAATAAAAAAATGCGCCTTAGTTTCTTCGGCGCAATCGAGTTTTCTCTACAGCTTATAATCAAGGCCACCGAAAATACATCTACCTTTCGATGATCTCGGTATAATGCTGTACGAGCCGCGGCTCATGAAACTTTAACCACGGCCCGGTAGTGGTCTGTCCCATATCGTTGCCAGACGCACGATTATGGCTAACTTTAACCTTAAATAAAATAAAAACTACTGAGGCTAGAGGACTGCAATTTGGTATGTTAGATGATTAGAAGGTGGATGATCAACATATCAATTTGCAGCCCTCTACCATCAGTAGATTTTAAGATCTGAGGGCGGACAGACAGACAAAGCCGGCACAATAGTTTTCTCTTACAGAAAACTAAAAAGTCCATTAATACGAAAACGAAGGGAAGATTCACATTTCACCAAGACCGCTGCACTCAAATTGCACAGTCACACCTTGGCCGGAGCCATGAAATATTACCGCGATGTTCTCGTCACCCTAATACCCTTTGTAATTCATTTTCTCTTATATTTACCACCGGCCCTGAGCAATTTGTCTTATCATTTTAATACGACAGAATTAATTAGATTGCTAAGCCCCTTCCCGAAGAGGTCCTTGATAAGAAATTTAATTCACTGGTGGTCTTCGTGCGGGTAAGATGCAAGGAGATTGGAGATTTTAAGAGATGGTGTCTTAGTGGAAACTGAATTATTTGAATAACTGTAAGTTAACCATACTATTTTGATAGACTTACAGTGTGTGTTATCACATACACAATTGTTCTGTGCATTAGTAGAATCACTAAAAGGACCTCATTCAAACTGGATGGTATCTAATGGAGTATTTATTCTGAATAAATACTCCATTGGATACATCCAGTTTGAATGAGGTCCTTTGGTCCTTTTAGTTATATATATATATATATATATATATATATATATATATATATATATATATATATATATATATATATATATACACACACACACACACACACACACACACACACACACACAACCACACACATACACTTTCATCAAGCAATATTATTCCAGTGACATTATTTTGTAATTTTTTTAACACGTGTCTATGCCAAGAAAGTGACAAACATCCAATCACTTCATTTATAAATGTCCTTTTCCTGAACAGGTCAACATCTTCGCTTACGCAGAAATGCAATCTTTCTTTGGGTAGGAAATTAAATATGACGTCGAGACGAATACTCGACTTCATTTCTAATTAAAAACAAAACGATTGTGATTAAAACTGAAGTAATATATCATGTTAAGCCATTATTAACACATTTATGAATACTGACATTTGTTTCGAAATGTCTTGTTAAAAAGGAATTAAACATGAAAGCCATTTGATGGCATGATTTTTCATAGACAACGAACAATACATTTATGGATATTGAGATTCGTGTTTTAGCTTTTTTTTTTGTAAGAAAATAAATGAATAAAGGGCATGATATTTTGTTACAAAACGAGGCTTCATACAGGATTATATTTACAAAAAACAAATATTGACAAATCTCAAAAACCGAAAATAATGATAAAACCATTTCTTCTTTGACAAACATATCTGCATTATTTCAAGGAAAGAACAATAAGATAAAAACTTGCGGAGGAAAACACTGGCCTTTGAAAAGATGTACATGAGTGACGAGGAGGAGGAGGAGGAGGAGGAGGAGGAGGAGGAGGAGGAGGAGGAGGAGGAGGAGGAGGAGGAGGAGGAGGAGGAGGAGAGGAAAGTATTCCTTTAACTGGAAAGATTTTCGTTGGCAATTGTTTGATCCTTGTTTTCATCAGCATTCCATTATGGAAATACCGTTCCTCTCTGCCCCTCCCCTCCCTTACCAATCCTCCTACTCCACGCCTACCCCTCCTCCTCCTCCTCCTCCTCCTCTGGCTGTTATTTCACAGGGGTCGAACAGCTGGGACATTCTCCTGTGACGGGCTCTTGGTACGACACTTGCATTTTTTCACTCTGTTTTATTTTGTCGCATTTATTTAGACTAGTTTTTTTGTGTGTGAGTGGGGTCTTGCCACTTTCAAAAAGGATTACAGGTTTGATTAATTCATTTTTGTACTTTTGAAATGACAGAAATGCATATTTTAATTTAGAGTGCTAGGTGATATTATTTTTGATGATCAGTTTCACTGTAGCGTTTTGAAACATATTGTAATGTTAGAGGGGACTCTTTCTTGTAGTACATATATATACAGTATATATATATATATATATATATATATATATATATATATATATATATATATATATATATATATATATATATATATATATATATATATATGTGTGTGTGTGTGTGTGTGTGTTTGTCTACGTGCGTGCGTGTCTGCGTGTTTACCTTTGGCTACATCAATGTGAATAACTCAGGAATAAACACCTAGGGCATAGTAATGAAAAATGGGTTCACCTAAAACAGTGCAATATTTGAATATCCGCTGCTTCATTACTTTCATTATGAAGGAAAACTCATATCGAATTAGTCAAGAAATAATTGAAACGAATTACAGAAGGACAATAAGGAATGATTTCATTAGCTGACATACGAAACGCGAAGGGGGGGAGGGGGGATGTGGACACTATAGACAATCAAGTTTTGAGTTGAATTAACTTCTTCAGAGTGGTAGTTTGTGCGTGCGTGTGTGTGTGTGTGAGTATGTGTGCGTGTGTTTTTATGTGTAGGTAGATGTATATCCAACAAACTCTTTAAAATGGCTACATTAATGAAAATAAGTCAGAAATAGCCAGCTACATATACATCACAGAATCCCAAAACGATGACACCTTGGGTACAGTAATGAAAAATGGATTCACATTACTAGCGTTGAGTTGAATTATATTTCTTTAGAGTTGACAGTTCGTGTCTGTGTGTGTGTGTGTGTGTGTTTGTGTGTAGGTGTATATCCAACAGACTCTTTAAAATGAACCTCCCCCCAACCTCCCCCGCCCTTGCATACTTTGTCATCGTCATGAATAAAAAGAAAATATCCCTCCGGAACGCTCAAAAGCTTAAACACGATCTCTCTCTCTCTCTCTCTCTCTCTCTCTCTCTCTCTCTCTCTCTCTCTCTCTCTCTCTCTCTCTCTCTCTCTCTCTCTCTCTCCATATATATATATATATATATATATATATATATATATATATATATATATATATATATATATATATATATGTCTTTGCATTTTCATTTTGTTTACCTTACTAATCGAATGGGATGACTTAATCTTGAAAATACTGTCTTAAATGCTGTCGGAGTTCCCTTATGTTTTGTTATGATCCATTATTTATTTTTTTTTTATTAGCAGTTACTCAAACGATGCGAAGCTTCGTCAGTAAGCCACAGTAACTACGACTTCAAGTAATTTCACAGATAAGAAATATTACTCATCATTTCACAATAATGTTCGATTTATTTCCATTTACTTCAAGTACACACCGTGAGATTTTTATCATTATTTTATTTACGACTTCATTCACCAATATACTCGTTCGCTGCTGTCGGCTATTTTAATTAACGTTGCAATAACCGAAAAAATGTTTATATTCTCTTAATTAAAATTCAGCGTCGCTTATTGGAAAAATTAACAACGTACGCCAGAAAATATTTCTGCTCAAAAATAGATTTTTGCAGAATATGAGGTTATTTTTCAAAATAAAATCTTGGCTAAAATTCTCGGTTTTATCAATCTGTTTAATCATACGACTGCAATGATATCAAAATGGATTAAATTTTAAATAAAAGAATGATATGTACTTGTTATACTGCAGTTTTTAAAAAGATCACTAGACATCGTAAGAGAACTGGAAAAGGCCCCTACTAGTTCGTGATGAAAAATCGAATATATAAGTGTAAGAAAAGCCAAGAAGACTGAGCCAGACAAAAGTTAACGTAGGTTTTAATTTGTTCATATGTATATTATAGAGTGAATATAATTAAAACAATATACATCCCCAAGAAATATTTTCCGTGGGATAATCAGAATGAATAAGAAAATAAAAAAAGTTAAAAGTTTTATTTATTTCAATGTCGATTCCATCAGTTCAGACAGTTTCATTTTCGAACACGTCACCTGGCACCTATCAATTTTTAACCTACATAAATAATTTTTGGATTTCCAAATCACATCACGAACTCCATATTGGATTTGCAAATATCGTTCATAAACAATATTTATGAAAAACAACTTGGTTCACTGTAAAGAGACCTCTTCTCTGAAATATTCTGGAACGAGTTTTATAAGAATAGCGGCAACTTGCCTATGCTGAATTCCAATTACCTTATGGCCTTCTCTCATCAACATATGACTCCCACTTTCCATTAGACCATTAAGCAAGATTGGCATGTAAAAAAAAAAGAAAGAAAAAGCGAGCCCAACGCTGCCTTGAGTCAGTAAAGTCACTGCTTTGCTGGCATAGAGGTTAATGTGCTTGTTATACAGGTTAACAAGCTTGTCAGTTTCCTACATTCAATTAGGCTGCAAACTTTGCTAAGAATTATACTGTCCATTCCTCTCTCTCTCTCTCTCTCTCTGTGAAATAATTTTTTTAAGCACTTTACCATAATCTCCGTCTCAGGCCAGTGAAATCATATAACGTGACTCATTTCCGTAATATATCTGTATTCAAGTACTCAAGTAGAAAAGTGATATTAATATCATCGCTGTTTTAAACAAAAAAAAATTCGTAATTAATATCAAGCGCAAAACGAAAAACAGCTGTCAAATTAGAACCAACATCACGCTATCACGATTCCATAAGAAATATTGCATCAAAGATTTGGTGCTAATTAGTTATCCTTTTCCCCTTATCTCCCATCTGAATATTTCCTCCGCTTCCATTAATTCATTTTCACTTTCCTTTTGTTCCAGCTTTTAACTAATTAATATAA
>JANJGK010000045.1:19517026-19522541 GCA_039081455.1 Macrobrachium rosenbergii | reverse complement strand
TCGCAAACAGCACTGATGACGACACAAAAATACTGAAATACCTTTAAATTCCTCAATACTGCGAAATTCAACAACAGGCCCCTAAAAAAAAAAAAACACTCACTAACGCTAAAAGTACTGGCAATGTTGTTCACCCACGTCTTGTGTAACACGGAAAAAGCTGCTGCCCCCCCCCCCCCCCCAAAAAAAAAAAGCAACGGAACAAGGTTAACATCATTAGAGGCGGGAAAATTCAGCGTGAAAAACAGCACAGATGTCTGACATGGATCACATTATGTCAACATCCTGTCACGTAAGAGGAACGAATCAGCTGTAATATATTAGATTGTCGTGGCGTGTAGGGATGATAATTATGTAATTTATGATGATGAAATTACAGAAAGGAATTTTGTCAGGTTTGTAGTCAGTCTCATTTTCAGGCATTAAAAATGTCAATTTTTTTTTTTGGGGGGGAAGAGGGTTTAAACATGAAATGATTAAATGATGACGATGTTAGAGAAGAATTAGGAAAATAGTAAATAAACAAGGAAAAAACTGGCAACATAGTGCTGCCTGATGAAGAATAATCACTAGACTTATTTGCCTTAAAACAATTTCGACCTATAATTTAGTGACGAATCCATTCGCTAAGCAAATACTTCAGTCTACTTATCTATTTGTCTATCCTTCCCTGTTCTCCGTTTCCATTTTATCCCTCCTCTCACTTTCATTCCGTGGCTCATCGGTTTCTCTGAAGAAACGAAATCCTTTTAGGACTGAGCAGTAAAAGAGCCGAATTTGCAATAATGCCTTTATTGCGGGATTGCTCTTTATACAACATCCGCCGATTGTGAAGTAATACTTCGTAAGTATGTCCTGTCTAATGTTATTCCTGTCTCTTGCTTTCTTCAGCTGGTTTCTCCCTCCTTTCTCTCCCCTTCCTTTCATTCCTCAGTGTGTCTGCCAGCTCTCTAAATGTAGTGGATTTTTTTTTGTTTTAACGACGGCTTTTAATACCTCCATTTGGCTCTACTTCGCATCTTCTCTCTCTCTCCAACTTTCTCTGTCTCTACAAAACCTCATATCTCTCGCGCACGCATCTTCCTTTTCCTCTTTTCTTCCGCATCTCGGCCTCTCACTCGAGACAATAGAGACACTCTGAGAGTGCGAGAAGGGACACACAAACGCCTCTGTAATATCGTCTTTCATCATCGTTCTTTCCGTCACACAACAGCGGGCGCCTCGGTACGCAAATAATAAACACTTTGGGCACAACGCTCGAGAGCCTTAGTAAGTAGTGACAGAGATATTTGCAGAGATGGCACTCACAAACGCACCTGCTCATAGCTACATGGTGAAAAGAGAGAGAGAGAGGAGAGATGAGAGAGAGAGAGAGAGAGAGAGAGAGAGAGAGAGAGAGAGAGAGAGAGAGAGTTGTTGGGGTGGGGTGGGACCCTCTTGCAGTTAGATCCTTGCTAAAGGAAACATGATGAGGAATCAGAATAAAGGATGATCACTTATAACTTTGATATTTGTTGAAATCAACTCAGACTTAATATGCAAAAGATTAAAATCAAAGATACGTACAGTTGGCAATAGTAAAGATACTAGTAAACATATACATGCATTCATATACACATATAAATCGTTATAAATATATATTTAGAGAGGTATGGTGTGTGTGTGAGAGAGAGAGAGAGAGAGAGAGAGAGAGAGAGAGAGAGAGAGGAGAGGAGAGTAGAGAGAGAGGAGAGAGAGAGAGGAGAGTTGAATAAAATACTCGGTTCCGGGGTTACAGTCTATATCTTGCCTAACTTAAGGTCTACTACCGTCTAAAGGCAAACAAATATAATGGCAAATGACCTTTCTTTGCTTTATGGCCCTTTTTTTTTTGAGGACTTGCATCCGGCAATATGGAAAAGAACCTCTCTTATCAAGAACTTTGCTGGTAGTCAAACATAAACGGTCCTGTCCCGTCACGCTGTTTTGAGTACAGTTACTAAAAAAGTGAAAGCCTTTCAATAATTACCGTTTTTTTGGTGGGCACCGTCTTCTCATTAGACAGAAATTCTGCCTGTACTTGCTGGGAACGACCCCTATTCGTGACTGAGAACACGAGGATATTATTTATATTCCGTCACTTCGTCAGCATAATCTCTTCATTACGAGCGAATGACGTATATATGACTCTTTCATGCTAAGGATGGGATGTAAGGGAGCATGTTTTATTTTCGTGAGTTTTTTTTATAAGTCTGTCGCATTTGTATGGTATATATATACAGTATATATATATATATATATATATATATATATATTATATATATATATATACACGGATTTGATATCTTTTAATAATCATTCGGTTTTTTCTAACAGTAATATTTCAATCCCTGTGGGTTTTGTGGAATGAATATGCGTTGGTTCAGCTAAATAAACACACATTATATATATATATATATATATATATATATATATATATATATATATATATATATATATATATATATATATATATATATATATATATATATATATATATATATATATATATATATATATCTTCAGTACTAATCTATTTATCATATTTTTAGTCTGTTATCTGTGAATTCCTTTGGTATGTAGTGAAATATCTTACGCAAGTTTTAATAATCTGTTCTGTATATCAATCAAGAAGACCTTTATTTAATGCCAAAAAAATTACCATTGAGAATAACTGAACGAAAATGCACAGATTACCATTAATTGATAACAATCTTCTTCGATATTTAATAAACCCTGTGTGGTAATATTTAATAGTATTTCACCTCTCTACACAATTTTCATATGATAAATGAGCACGTTAATAGTCCTTCACGGTTTAGGGGAAAAATTAGTCAGTAAATAATTTTATTTGTATCAAAGGAATGTTCTCCAATTCATGAGAGTGGTGGAATTAATTATTCATGCCATGGTACCTATTCAAATGAGAGGAAAACGTTAAATTAAATGCTCACAGCAAACGTTTATTATGAGTTTTCCAATTACCGATATGGACAATTCTGGATTCTGGAAATAAATGTTTATTCTTATACAGTCGGATTGTACAGCAAATGCCTACTGGAACTACAGATTAATTTCCAGTGCTGTGATGGAAAGCCCAAACATTACCGAGTTAATATAACACGAATTATCCACTCCACAATTCACGACAGCTGCACTGCCTTAAAATAGAAGACTGCAGTATCTGCAAAAAAATACAAAACTGAGAAAAATGGTAGATACTCCCTTTTGCAGATACTACAAATGGGACCCCTAAATACTCGTGGAAAGCATTGAAGAATCAATCTGAAACTGCAGTCGCTTGTGTATAATTAGTGTTTCTCGAGCCCCATAGGTGGCATATCTCAATTTCGAAAATTTTGCAGATACTGCAGTTTTCCAATTTAGGGCAGTGCAGGCTGGTGAAAATCTGTACTTAAAGAGCTAATAAATCTTTCAAGAAGAAATTAGATAGTATGTTAAGCAAAATTATTGTGAACGGAAAAATTTAAATAATAATGTACATTTTTTATCCCTAGAGTTTTAACCGATGCATCAGAGGTGTTGAAACAATCAAATCTGCTTTTACTGTTTCGGAGCGACACCTCTCATTAGCATGTTTCAACAGAGCAGATATTAATCAACTAATCACTGGTTCGAACCGGTAATGAAACCAGTTAGGGAGACTTATCATTACATTGTAATTATATTTCTAATGAAACATGAAAAGCAAGGTGTTTTAAACTGAATTATATTATTAATTAGCTGATGAACCCTATTCATATGGAACAAGCCCAAATGACCACTGACTTTAAATTCAGGCTTCCAAAGAATATTATGGGGTTCATCAGCAAAAAGTAACGAAAGGTAATGTGAAATGCAAAGAGAAGTGATTACTTTTTAAAAAGACAAACTAATTAAAAAATTAATAGAAAACGCGGACATTCAAGGATGTTTATATATTACCAAGTTCTGTTTACGTATTTTTTGCAATGATAGTTGCTTTAATATATTCTGGTAATAACTTCGTATACAAAAGCTTTTTTTTGAAAAAAAAAAAAAAAAAAAAAAAAAAAAAAAAAAAAAAAACTGTTTTCCATTCATAGGATATAGTTGACCGTTAATTTAGCTCAATAAACGTACACGTTACTTTTCTGTTTACTAGTCACCACGTCGCTGTGTCTAAAACAGAAGAAAAAATCAACATCGTACCTGGGTTCCTTTTTTGCCCTTTCTTTTTTTCTATTCTCAGAATGTCCATAATAAATCTCGGTGAAAAAAAGCAATTAAAACTTCCACCGAATTCTTTTTTTTTTTTTTTTTTAGGGGGAAATGAAAAGTATCTTTGAGGCAGACTCTTAATTCCCTTTCAGCCTTCCCTTTTCAGGATTTCGGGGTGGACGTGATAAGAATTTGCTCGAAATTTGAGAATAAAAGGATAATTAAATGTCGCTACTGTATGTCATAAAATATCTGTCGGTCCAATTCAGAGCGCAACGTAGTTATAAACATGTGGACTTTCTGAATATCTCCTTCCTTTCCGCTGGCAAATAGAATTAAATGAATAGAATAAACGGTAATAAAAAAATGAACAGTTGACAAACTTGCACTGCAGAACAAAATTCATTAAATCGTGTATCAGGAAGGGTGAAGAGAAAAAAAATTAACAGGTTGCAATTCGAATAAGCAAATCTAAAGAATTTAAAGGAAACAATAAAAGACAGGAAATATAAACAAGAAAATCTGTGACATCTGAAATCTTGTAAATTAGATATCTTTAAAAAGAAGAGCAGAAAAAAATTAAATGTAAAAAGATTAAAAGTCGGGAGGAATAGGCAAGAAAAATCTTGACTTCAGAAATCTAGTATATTAAATCTCTTATGTAGAAGAATATAAAAATATAGAGGAAAAAGTTCAAGAATTGCGTATTTGAGAGGGGTGAGAAAAAAAAAAGGATTTCGGATTAATATTGAAATAAAACAAACAACATAATGAAAAAACAATACAAGACTGGGAATATCAACCAAGAAAAAACTAACACATCCGGAATCAAGTACATTAAATCTCTTATGGAAAAGAGTGAAAAAGATAAGGAAAGAGAAAGTTCGAGAGCAGGAATAACAAATAAATCTTATTAGAAACAATAAAAGACAAGATAGGAAAATTAAACACGAAACAATATCACATCTGAAATCACGTACATTAAATCTCTTGTGGAGAAGAGTAAAAAAAAAAAAAAAAAAAAAAAAAAAAAAGAAATAGAATGTTCAAGAGCAGGAATAACAAATAAATCTGACAAGAAAACAATAAAAGAAAGGAAAAATAAACAAGAAAACACTGACACATCTGAAACAAATCACATTCAATCTCTCGTGGAGAAGAGTAAAAAAAAAAAAAAAAAAAGGAAAGAGAAAGTTCAAGAGCAGAAACAGGAAGCACTCGACCGAAGGATGGCAGGAGAACCGCCGTTTAAGTGGTAGGATTTCTGATGGTCGTTGTTTGATCACTGTTTCGGGCG
>JANJGK010000045.1:19502026-19514526 GCA_039081455.1 Macrobrachium rosenbergii | reverse complement strand
CATTTTAATGAATGTCAAGCATATATTCTGAAGATCATTTTATAATTTAGTTGATGTAACTACTCATGAGCTTAACTTTCATTGAAATCCTCATTCATAGTGTGTACTCATTTTTAATTAAGTTCCAAGCGTGTATGTACTCAAGTTGAAATGACAAACAAAATTTTACCATGGCTATTTTTTTTCCTTTTATTGCTAAACTTCTAAGCCATTCACTTTTTATATAAATCTTTCATGGAACCATTTTTTCCATTTTCATTCTTAACATGCATAAGATTTCTTAAGTAACTTATTTGACGCCACTGCAAGCACATTTTAATGGCAGTGGTGCTGATTATCATAAAGAATGTAATCAAAATGCAAGGAAAACGAAGGAAAGTCCAGCTTTTGTGAAGATTATATGGAACTAAAATCATAAATATTAAATAAATAAATATATATGTATATAGAGTAAACATATATATATAATATATATATATATATATATATATATATATATATATATATATATATATATATATATAAATATTATGTTATATATATATATATATGAAATTTTTATCACACCGTGATTTTTATATAATCCTTAAGCTACAAATGTCGTTTAAATCCAATTCACGCTACCTCTGGAATTATCACCGATAATTTCCCATCCAGGACATTCCGAAGTAGCGTGAATTGGATTTTAAACATTTGTAGCTTAATGATTATATATATATATATATATATATATATATATATATATATATATATATATATATATATATATATATATATATTAATGAAGTACTGCTTGATGAATTCATCATACGGCCAAGATGATGATGATGATAAAAGCGATACAAAAATGATAACGATTTGATAAAGAGAATATGAAGAATGAGATTAATAGCATTCTATTTGGCAGATCTGTTGTAAAGGACAATGGTTTAATCATAAGATAGCGTATGCTTCAAGTTGCCTTGTGCATGAATCTCTCTCTCTCTCTCTCTCTCTCTCTCTCTCTCTCTCTCTCTCTCTCTCTCTCTCTCTCACTCCCTTCCTTCTAGATAGTCATTTCTCCCGAGAGAAGAACTACGAGCAAACTTCAGTCTGACGATAAGAAGCACTGGAGGTCGGGGGAATATGAAGAGAGAGAGAGAGAGAGAGAGAGAGAGAGAGAGAGAGAGAGAGAGAGAGAGAGAGAGAGAGAGAGAGTCCTCGCTATCTCTCAGGTCGTTGCTCAAACTCGCCCGCATGGCGACCAGAGGAGCTGCGAGCTTTTATGAGCAATATACGAGAGCCCTCGTGAGTAATAACTGCTCCTGTAATATTATCTTCGGTGTAATATTTATTTCCTTCCTACCTCTCTCTCTCTCTCTCTCTCTCTCTCTCTCTCTCTCTCTCTCTCTCTCTCTCTCTCTCTCTCTCTCTCTCGCAGTTACGGCGCAGATAAGGGCTCAGAAGAAACGCGGTAATTCCGACCGTGAGATTGAAATTTGATGAGAATGAAGCCTCGGGGCAAGATGGTGATGAAAGTGTTCATGGTGAGTTCTTTTTTTTTTTCTTCTTAACTTCTGTTTTAATCGACATATTTAATGTCTTATTCTTGCCTCTAACGGGTGATAAGTATGTTCTTATCATACCATCACAATAATGGTTCATTCTTTGTATCTTATGTAAGACTTATTATCATTATCATTATTATTATTATATCACAGTCTATCTAAAAGGGTGGTTATTAGAGTGGGGTGGGTTATTATTATTATTATTATTATTATTATTATTATTATTATTATTATTATTAAACTATCTAGAAAGGTGGTTTTTACTGTGTGTTATTATTATTATTATTATTATTATTATTATTATTATTATTATTATTATTATTAGCTTTTGAATCCTATCCCCGTTATGAATCTGACAACCAGATCAAAAATGCTGTTTAGTAAGCGAATAAGATTTTATTTAGTTAAATAACACTGACCAAACGAATCTTGCAGAAGTATATCTAGAATCTCCTATTTGAAGACAACCTAGATGCTGCGATGCCAGTCAACCAATTAAATCAATCCTATCTGAAGTAATATCATCAGAATTATAAACAGATCCTGGGAGAAAGCTCGTGATATCGTACGGGAGAAGTGATCACTGATTGGTAATTATACAAATATAATATAACATTGGTAAACACAAAGGCACGGATGAAAAAGCACTACGGATTATTTTAATGAATGCTTTTCGATTCAAGGTTACATTACTGGATTCGTTGAGAAGGGAAAGACGATGCATTTACCGCAAAGAATGTGGAAGACGAATTCAGTTAATTAAAAATCAATGGATTTTTTAGCTTTCTGAAAAGAAAACTATTGTGCCGGCTTTGTCTGTCCGTCCGCACTTTTTTCTGTCCGCCCTCAGATCTTAAAAACTACTGAGGCTAGAGGTCTGCAGATTGGTATGTGATCATCTACCCTCAAATCAAATTGCAGACCCCTAGCCTCCGTGGTTTCTATTCTATTTATGGTTAAAGTTAGCCATAATCGTGCTTCTGGCAACGATATAGGGTAGGCCACCACCGAACCGTGGTTAAAGTTTCATGGCCCGGGGGCTCATACAGCATTATTTCGATGGCATTGATTATTCGCTGTAGCGGCTGTGCAGAAAACTCGATTGCGCCGAAGAAACTTCGGCGCATTTTTTACTTTTTTCTTTACTTAAAACTGTACTATAACTGGCTTCTTAATGCCTACTTAACCTGTCCTATGGATATTTCCTTTCTGCATATCATTAACGTGTAACGAAGGAAGATTCTTTACAGCAACAAGCTGAATTTTTAACCTTATTTTCGACAGTCACTTGATATTAGAGAAATAACATATTCGCAAGCCACCTCTATGTAAGAAAAATAAAATTTATGCCAAAGTGCTTTGTATCACAGTATGTAACGGGGTACTAATGTGAGGGGTCGTATGCTCTTAAAGTCCTCAAAAGGAGGAATTGAAGCAATGTACCAATAAAATGTTTAAAAGTGCAAATGAAATAACAGTTATACCTTGATAAACAATAGTGTGACAGCGTGTTCGTTTTGAAGACGTTAAGTAGCTCATATTTGTATAATATCAAACTTCACGAAAATAAAGATTTCATTTATTTTCTCAACAGAGACAGAGAGGCAGTTAGATCAATCCCCCTTAACCAACCCCCCCCTCCCTCCAAAAAAGGAGAGATGTAGATACGAACAATGATGGAACGTAATATGGAGAATAAAATATTTTTCCCAACAAGAAACCTTATATACTGTAGTCTCTTAATGGACGCTTGGAATAGGCCTAGTGTCTCCCCTGCTAGGTGCTGTTATTACGTTTATCTAGATTCCTTTTTATGATCTTTCTTTTATCATATTAAAAGAATTACATATATATATACACATATACACACACACACACACACATATATATATATATATATATATATATATATATATATATATATATATATATATATACATACAGTATATATATATGTGTGTATGCGTATGTGTGTATATATACGCACACACACACACACACACACACACACACACACACATATATATATATATATATATATATATATATATATATGAGAACGTATCCAATTCTCTCTCGAAGTTTTGGAAATTTATTACCAAGAGAAGAGAGGAGTTTATTGAATAACGTGTAATATGTATATATATAGTAGCATCTCAGATAAAGTGATATTATTTATATATTCGTACATTCTAATACCATGATACTATATATATATATATATATATATATATATATATATATATATATATATATATATATATATATATATATATATATATATATATATATGACAATATTATATATCATTCACGGCAACCTATCCTTCAAGGGGCTTAGAAGATGCTCAAATGGGTATTTAGATAAAGAATTCAATACGATCTGCCAACACCTAACGCAACTGCTCTACCTACCACATATTACCGAGAAGGTCATTAATTGAGCGAATAGAATATACTACAGAGGTCCCACTCACAACAGACAGATAGATTTTAACGACAAAAAAAAAAAGCTTCCATACGACGAAAACATCCAAAAACCTACAGAACAACTCAGGTCTAATAATCCTTTTATTTTCCATTATCTCAAATCCATCGGGAGCTCGCTCATTAACGTATACTTAAATAAAAGAAGGGAAGAAGCCGGAGTTTACAAGATACAATGCAGCAGTTGTAATGAGATTTACTCGGGGGAGACGGTTAGATCCATCTCGCAAAGATTAACAGAACACGAAATATCAGTACAATACGCTTCAGAGAGTTCGGGGATTTTCCTGCATACTAGGGATTAAGGCCATACCATAAACTGGAATGCGGCAGAGCTGGTTTCCAAAAGTAGCTGTCCGTACAAAAGGAAGACGCTGGAATCCGCTATCATCAATCAGACCAACAATATGAGCCTGTCAGGAGGACATTGGAAATCGGATGATATCGACGGTTTGTTCCTCAGGCCTCTTCTCAAATACGCCCGCCGGACTCGTCGCCAGACGGGAGTTAACGAGGTCGAAAACACCAGGGAATAGCTTAATTTCCATCCTTCTTGAGTCAACGGTCACCTGCATTACCAACAGCGACGTACTGCCACAGCTACATATGCTTTGTAACACATAATCTGTACATATTTGGCCAGTGAACAGGGGCACAGGAGGAAATGCCCGAAATATATGGTTGCAACGTTCAAATAGTGTTTTATGGGCCTTTTATCTTCACACACACACACACACACACACACACACACACACACACACACATATATATATATATATATATATATATATATATATATATATATATATATATATATATATATATATATATATATATATATATATATTATATATATATATATAGTTTCCTGGGTTATAGACCTAGCAGCCTACCAAGCTGTATCATAATGTACGTTATCAACTCATCAGTACAAGACATTAACTTTAACGTAATTAATCTAAAATGACAGTCTTTATGCGCTAAGAGAAGATAATCGCCATAAAAATCCTTTCACAATTACAAAAAAAAAATCCTTTCACAAATAACAACGTGAAATGCTTCATATGCGCGCATACTTACTCTACACAAAAGCATTCCATGAAGATTTTTAAAGATTGAACTCACAACGCAATTACATGACAATATGAATAACATAATGCAACTGAAGAGCAATTTCACTAATTGCAGCTGCAATTTCCCAAGAAGTCTCTGCTCTAACCCCCAACCCTCCCACAACCCCCTTCCATAAAAAATGCGTAATTTTCCTAAAAGGAAAAGTAATTCTACTGAATCGCAAGTCCTCAGTCGCTACAGAATGTGAATGAATTATTTTCAGCTTCTTTGGCCATGTACTCTAAGATGTCAACTAAATGTAATATAGATAACATTTCATTTCATTTATAATGAAAATATTTACCATAATTTTTAGTCATGTTTAACGATAATGGCAGAATGATGGATTTATTGGTATTGCTCACGTTGTTGAAAGAGGATAAGAAACTCTCTCTCTCTCTCTCTCTCTCTCTCTCTCTCTCTCTCTCTCTCTCTCTCTCTCTCTCTCTCTCTCTCTCTCAGTCGATCTACTTATATATCTTTATTCTCACAGATGCTATGTAAAATATACATACCATACAAAACAATATGTCACGTTTAATAACAATGGCAGAATTTTTTGTATCAGCTACTGATGATGGATTTATAGGTACTGTTCACATTGTTGAAAAAGGATAAGAAACTCTCTCTCTCTCTCTCTCTCTCTCTTCCAGTCGATCTACTTATATATCTATATTTCCACAGATGCTATGTAAACCATACATACCATACAAAACGACAGGCAAAATACATGAAATCAATGTGTTATATTGCTATTCTTGTCATGACGAACATGCGAATATAACCTAAGAATTTCAGTGGGTATTGTTATGTTCAAGTAATTCAAATATTAATATTTGAATTCAAATTTGCCATACATCAACGAATAGTTCATAATTATATTTCTTTTAGAAATAAATGGAACATTTAGTGTTGTTGATTTTTACTACATCAAATTCAATACTACATACAAAAAACCCATTACACATGTTTTTTTTAGGACATAAAATAATATAAATGTAGTGTGGGCATTTTTGATCTCTGGCAATTTCAATATGTATATCTCCAATCGCCTGTCACTCATTCATTCATCCATTCACATCTATGAACACAGAAATTTTTCAGCGGCGTCTGTCAACCGTGGCATACGATGATTTGCATCATCAGTTGCCGGAGCAATAACTGTTGACATTTTCGCGGAATGCAACCGAAATATATTAGATCTGAAATTATTTCTGACTGCTACTACCGCTGCTGCTGACGCTAATGGTAATGGTGAAATATTAACAAGAGTGATAATAAATGTTGTTAAGTGACGCTTACTGAGTAGCAAGACGCAAAATGTCTTTGTCTGTCCTTCAGTGCTTATATTAAAGATGAAGCCATGATAGACTCTATGTACTATTAATTTCATCATTAACTCTGGTAATATTTCATCTATTACCTGTAAAATAGATATTATTATTATTATATTATTATTATTTCAATAGATGAAACCTATTCACATGGAACAAGCACACCACAGGGACCATTCACTTGAAATTCAAGCTTCCAGAGAATGTTGGTTTCAACCTCCCACCGCAGACACCACACTGCAGCAGTAACTGACCATGATACAGAGCCAGTGATTTTTCATCGCCCTCCGAGAGACGCGAACCTGCGACATCTGAGTGGCATGCCACGACACTAACCACTATACCAGCAGACCAGCATAAATATGAACACACCAGTGTCTGCGGTTTTAATACAGATTCTTACACGATGAAATTTAGTTTTCGAGTCTCAGAAAAAAAAAAGGTTTAACTTTCTTTTGTCTTGACTCTTCGCCAACAGAGAAACTTTGATTTTTCTTTCCCAGCATCAATTAACTAAGCAAGTCAGCGTAGAATATCAGGAAAAAGAAAAAATTTCCATTTACAAAATATATAAAATGATACGCAATATTTTCTTCCTGCTTTTTAAGTTCATCTGAAAAATTCATGAAAAAACAGTTAAAAAAAAACATTTTTTTCAGCTCCATTTATTGTCTCTGTAACAGATACAGAAATATCTGTACATAAAAATACAATTTCATAATTTCTCTCTGTTCTATCCAAAGACATCTTTTTAATAATGCAGTCGTTTCTGTAACTTTTATTGATATAACTGAATGGAAAAAAAAGACGACAAATAAATTTGTGATAAATTTGAACGCTTTATCAATATACTTTCATCGAGACTCAGCGCAATTTCTTTGATCACAGACCTCTTTTTTTTTTTTTTTTTTTTTTTTGCTCACTGACATTTACAAAATTCATTCATCAAAGTCCAGGAATTTTAAATTCTTCGATGCGCAGAACGAACACAAAATAAAAAAAGGTTTGCTGACGTCAGTAACAAAAGCAAATTTGCGAAATTATATGCAGAATATAAAAACGAACGAAAAACGAATTGCCGTCGAAAAGTTAATGATATTTACTTTTCTATGTACAATTATGGTATACCATGGTCCCCATTATGGATCCCATGACGTCATTCGGCTTAGCATCATTAGCGTTAATTTTTTTTGCAAAATATAAACAACTTTCCATTTAACACAATTATGATATTGAATATGGGTCCCAAATTGTTTGAAACATAAAGCCATTCATATCGAACTGAATTGAACTGAATACAGAATTTAGGCCAAAGGCCAAGCACTGGGACCTATGAGGTCATTCAGCGCTGAAATGGAAATTGACAGTAAAGGGTTTGAAAGGTGTGACAGGAAGAAAACCTCAAAGCAGTTGCACTATGAATCAATTGTTAGGAGAGGGTGGAGAGTAAGATGGAAGAAAGAGAACATGAAAGGAGGTACAGTAAAAGGAACGAAAGGTGTTGCAGCTAGGGCCCGAAGGCATGCTGCAAAGAGCCTCAAGTAATGCCTACAGTGCACCACTTGAGGTGCACTGACGGCACTTCCCCCCTGGGGGGAAATTGTCATTTCAAACTTCGTCAGACTGATATTCGAAGATTGATACTTGACGTGCACTAAAATATTAAATTGGTAAACATTAGACTTTTAATGGCTGGAAACTGCCAAAATTCATACGAGATTTGTTGATGCACGGACAATTAATTGATCGAATGAAAAAGATGCTAGAATAATGAGATAAATCCCACGAATATTAGAAGGAAGAATAATGCTAGATGCAAGAATACAAAAAAAAAATCCCACTAACATTAGAACAAAGAATAGTAAAAGATGCACAAAAAATGAACAAATCCCACTGGTATTATAATGAAGAACAGTACGAGATGCATGAATAAAAAAATAAATTCCAATTTTCTTACAACGAAGAATAACACAAGATTCCACAAAATAAATCTCAGTTATATTAGAATCTAGAAGAATACAAGTTACAATTAAGATAAATCTCACTAATATTAAAATGAAGAATAGTACAAGAAGGAACAAAATAAATCCCACTTAGATTAGAATCACGAGTAGTAAATAATGCAGGAATAAACGAAACATGTGAAAACTGCGCCGAAGTTTCTTGGGCGCAATCGAGTTTTCTGTACAGCGCATAATCAAGGCCACCGAAAATATATCTATCTTTAGGTGGTCTCGTTATAATGCTGTATGAGCCGCGACCCATGAAACTCTCAGCGGGCAGTGGTGGCCTGTGCTGATGCGTTGCCAGAAGAACGATTATGGCTAACTTTAACCTTAAAATAAAAACTACTGAGGCTAGAGGGCTGCAATCTGGTATGTTTGATGACTGGAGGGTGGATGATCAACATACCAAGTTGCAGCCCTCTATCCTCAGTAGTTTTTAAGATCCGAGGGCGGACAGAAAAGAGCGCGGACGGACAGACAAAGCCGGCACCATAGTTTTCTTTTCAGAAAACTAAAAATCCTACTCGTATTAGACAGAATACCACTACAAGATGTAACAATTAAAAAATCATAACAACATTATGAGACAGTTGAAAAAAAAACCTCAAGGACACTCCATATAATCTTAATGACCATCCTCACCGCAATCTTTATTACCTTAAGACCGGGAGAATTCCCGCCAGGAATCCCAGAGAAACAAATCTCGCGGTTGAGATAATGTTACGGGGGACTTTTAGTGCTCGTAAGGGTTCTCGTAGTGTCCCTCATAAGGGCTCAGAAGTACTCAGGTGCTGTTCTATGAGGGAATATGGAGGCGACCCAAGATGGCGGATTATCTCTTTTCCTGGCCGTTTGGGCCGTCCGGTGTTTCTCAACATCGGACTTTAAGGTGACTTTTTCCTTTCCTCCTAGGGTGATGAAATTTTGCCCCGAGAGAGAGAGAGAGAGAGAGAGAGAGAGAGAGAGAGAGAGAGAGAGAGAGAGAGAGAGAGAGGTACGGCTTAGAGATAAATGAAATTCAAACGACTTTGCCTCGTAAAGGGCCAGTTCCAGCCAATACTTCCATAAGTTGATTATTATTCGTCTCACTGTCCCTCATGTCATCGTGCTTATCTTGCCTTCTTCTACTACTTACGTTACTACTATTATTTACTATTACTACTATTAAATTAATGTCCTCCCTCTACATAGTGTTATATTTTTACTTCTCATAGCATTTTCAATCTTCCCCCGATTTGGCTTTGAACATTTTTTTGGCAACTTGTACGACTTAAAAAGAAATTTAGAACGTCAATCCAACTATGAGGGTGAAAAGAGAGTTCCAACTCTCCACCTATTTCACTGCAGCCACATTCAAAAGTGGAAATTTAATAAAACAACAATTTACTACTGTTCACGATATCTCGTTTTGGGTTCAAGTGCATAATTGCTTAAGCAGAACTGAATCACAAGAGGTATAACCCATTGCAGCAGATATAACTCGTTACAACAGGTACAATGTGTTACAATAGGCATAACGCAATACAACAGATATAACTCGTTACAACAGGTACAACTCATTACAACGGGTATAACTCGTTATAACAGGTATAACACATTACAACAGGTATAGCTCATTACAACTACAATCGGTATAACTCGTTACAACAGTTATAACTCGTTACAAGGGGTATAACGCATTACAACAGTTATAACTCGTTACAAGAGGTATAACGCATTACAACAGGTATAACTCATTACAACAGACATGACTCACTATAACAGATATAACTCGTTACAAAAGGTATAACTCGCTGCAACAGATATAACTCATTACAACAGGTATAACTCGTTACACCAGGTATACCGCATTACAACAGGTATAACTCGTTACAACAGGTATAACGCATTACAACAGGTATAACTCGTTACAACCGGTATACCGCATTACAACAGGTATAACTCGTTACAAAAGGTATACCTCATTACAGCAGGTATAACTCGTTACAAAAGGTATAACTCGTCACAAAAGGTATACCGCATTACAACAGGTATAACTAGTTACAACAGGTATAACGCATTACAACAGGCATAACTCGTTACAAGAGGTATACCGCATTACAACAGGTATAACTCGTTACAACAGGTATAACGCATTGCAACAGGTATAACTCGTTACAAAAGGTATAACGCATTACAACAAGTATAACGCATTACAACAGATATAACTCATTACAAAAGGTATAACGCATTACCAAGTGAGAGACAGACAGACAGACAGTCAAACAAACAAAAAGCTAAAGAGACGTAATGATAATTACACGCGGGCTATTTCCAACGAGACAAGATGGCGGTTTACCTTGTCGAAATGTTGGCAAAAAATCCCATAATATTTAATATACCTATTTCAGCACACTGACATCCTTAAGCATCCAAACGAAACAATGCAGAGATTCGTGTGTGTTCGTGTAGTTCGTCCTCGAACTTATTAGGAAAATTTGTTTGATCTAAAAAATCGAAATGGTCTACGATGAATTCCAATTACTACTGCGCGTTCTCCTGTCACCAGATGGCACCACTTTCCATTAGGGTATGAGGTGGTCGGACTGGCGTGATAAAAGGGGATGGGAAATGTAGTGGAGACTGTTATGGGTGTCTAAGTATCTCCGCAGTGGCTTGGAACTGCAGTGGTGAAGACGTTTGCCTGCAGCTTATTATTATTATTATTATTATTATTATTATTATTATTATTATTATTATTATTATTATTATTATTATTTTATTATAATAATAATAATAATAATAATAATAATAATAATAATCTACAATTATATAGTAAACTATATTACTATGTAAAATACAAAAGCATTTTATATAGTAATGTAGTTTACTATTTAATTTTTTATTTTTATTGCACAAACTGTTTTTCACTAGATTGAATTTCCCAGCATTAACTTATTATTATTATTATTATTATTATTATTATTATTATTATTATTATTATTATTATTATTATTATTATTATTATTATTATTACCGGAAGCTTTTAAATTACGGGAGGAGCTCAATTTGCCTAAATTATTTTTTAAGAGCATAACCTGTTTAATTGTCAACTGACATAGTTTTTGACATCTTCAGCAGCCAAATGGAGAGAGAGAGAGAGAGAGAGAGAGAAGAGAGAGAGAGAGAGAGAGAGAGAGAGAGAGAGAGAGAGAGAATATAACCCTCATTTGATTTAAAAAGTTAATATTGTTTCTTACAAATAATCACCATCCTATATCATTAATAATAATAATAATAATAATAATAATAATAATAATAATAATAATAATAATAATATTAATTTTCCTTACTAAAACTGCCGTGTCATTACGAAGATGCCCAAAGACCCATTGCAGTCTCTATGGCGTTATTGTTTTCTCCTGCCACCAAATCACTCCTATTTGACATCAAATGGGAGAGTGGCAACATCTGGCGGCTGGGAGAGGCAAAATGGTAATTGGAGTTCGTCGTAGCAGAGTCTCAGTTATTCCGATAAAATCAATTTCCCACAGTCGATGTGCGAAGATTCCCATCTGGCCAAATGCGACAGGAATTGAGTTGGAGGGTCGGCATTTTGTCATATAAGTTTAAAGGAGCTGAAGTTATGCGGTTTGATTTTTTGTGGGTATGATTATTGTCTTTCCAATGTTGGTTATTTGTGCATTGGGGCTCAGATAGAAATATGCAAGGGGGGGGGGAGCATGATAAAAAAAATGATATAGATTTCAGTTAATTCTTATAGAATCATATCATGTTCTGAGCTTTCTCTATTGATATATATATATATATATATATATATATATATATATATATAATATATATATATATATATATTATATATAATATATATATATATCGACGTATGATAAACGATTTGTTTCACCATGTAAAGACGGAACTACGACATTTTGAAAACTGCTATTAGAGAGGGGGCTGTTTTCACATCTAACATGGACAAGAAAATGATTATATCTGAGAAATACAACATTTACT
>JANJGK010000045.1:19466089-19501926 GCA_039081455.1 Macrobrachium rosenbergii | reverse complement strand
CATTTATATTCTTTTTTTTTTTTTTTTTAGGATGAGGTTGCTAACTTCATCACCTTTTCATACTGTTTGAGCCAACAACAGCCGATTAACTATAATGTACATAATTCTCTGCTTAGGCCAAAAGATGTACATTGTGTTGTTAACGGGCTTTGTTCATTAACCATTCCTCCTTCCAAAATTCGAACATGGCTATGCTACTGATCAAGCTACCAAGACCGTGTGTGTGTGTGCGCGCGCGTGTGTATAAAGTAAGTATATATATATTATATATATATATATATATATATATATATATATATATATATATATATATATATATTATATGTATATTATATATAAATAAATATATATATATATATATATATATATATATATATATATATATATTATATATATATAAAATATATATATACAAATATATATATATATATATGTGTGTGTGTAAAATGTCTGTGTGAGAGCGTTTTAAGTGTACTTTTTACTACAGCACCAACAAAAACAACAACAATAATAATAATAATAATAATAATAATAATAATAATAATAATAATAATAATAATAATAAAGCTGCAGGTGAAAGAATATTGATAAAATAAATGGTTATTGGAATACACCCTATACTCTTTCAACAGGGGTGTATAGACATACCACATACCCCTATTTTCTATCAGCTATCGCTGAAATGGAAACGAAGGAATAAATAATGAACTTTATGAATATTTAAATGCTGGATCACAGCTAACAAATATTCTTCATACCCACAAAAAAAATTACCACAAAATTAGAATGTAAGCCAGTTCAAAGACAGGATAAATATTAAGAGTTTACCATTCACCACCACACGTCGAAACTAAAACTATTAACTGGAAATTACCCGAAACGGATTTGTACATCGCCAAGATTCATGAGGAGGGAGCGGGAATGGAAATTCCTTGTACTCTCTGGGAACTCTGCGCCTAATATACCACCTGCAGAGCCCCGGAACCGAGTGATATACAACCGAGCATTAGGGAAAGAAGCAGAACTGAATCTTCGCAAAAATGTCCCTCGAATGAACGCGCTCGAGAAACGTATCGCATTTTTCATCCGTGTTTGTGTTTCTGGAGCCTTGAATAACTGGGGATTTCAATCTGTTGCTCCAGGTGATCAATCTGGAGTCCTGAAGCGTGGTTGTCAAGAAGGGAAATTTGTCTAGATTTTTTTTTTGTATTTTAAGTTTTCCAGCAAATGCCTGAACAACTGCGTATCTGTGGAATGTTGAGTTCACCTTTACGTTAAAGCTGAAATTTGAATTCACCTTTACGTTAAATTTAAAATTTAAATTTACTATCATGTTAAAATTGACATTTAAATTCACCCATACGATATAATTGAAATTTAATTTCGCTCATGTTAAAATTGAAATTCAAATTCACTCTGGTTAATATTGAAATTTAAATTTATCCTTGTTTAAATTAAAATTTAAATTCACCCTTGTGTTAATATTGAAATTTAAATTCACATTTATGTTAAAATTTAAATATAAATCCATCCTTATGTTAAATTTGAACTTTAAATTCACCCCTATGTTAAAACAGAAATTTAAATTCACTCTTATGTTAAGATTAAAACACCGAATTCACCCATTAGTTAAAATCTAAATTTAAATTCACTCTTATAATGAAACTGAAATTTGAATTCACCCTTATGTTAAACTGAAATTTAAATTCACCTTTATGTAAAATTTAAATTTGGATTCACCTTTATTTCAAAATTGAAATATGTTAACATTGAAATTTGAATTCACCTGTATTTCAAAATTGAAATTTACCATCACCCTTATGTTAACATTGAAATTTGAATTCACCCTTATATTAAAATCAAGCAATAAATTCACCCTTATTATGAAATTGAAACATGAAATTCACCCTTTTGGTAAAATAGCTGCAAACAAGTAAAAAATGCGCCGAAGTTTCTTCGGCGCAATCGAGTTTTCTGTACAGCGTGTAATGCTGTATGAAACTCTCAGCCACGACCCATGAAACTCTCAGCCGCGGCTCATGAAACTTTCAGACACTGCCCGGTGGTGGCCTATGTTGTTGGCATCTACAGCGGTGCCAGACGCATGAACATGGCTAACTTTAACCTTAAATAAAATAAAAACTACTGAGGCTAGAGGGCTGCAGTTTGGAATATTTGATGGTTGGGGGTTGGATGATCACCACACTACTTTGCAGCCCTCTAGCCTCAGTGGTTTTTAAGATCTGAGGGCGGACAGAAAGTGCGGACGGACAGACAAATAGCTATCTCAATAGTTTTCTTTTATAGAAAACTAAAAAATGTATTACACAATGACAAACAGTTGATTTTAAGGTAAGCAACTTCAAATGTTTTAAGAAAACTGTACCGACAGCTTAAAATTCTCATGTCTGTTGGCAAAATCAGTGCGCTCTCGGATCTAGACTTCATACCTGTCAGTGACAAAGCACAGCGATTTGAGGAGATGTTTCAGAGATGTTTCAATTTCAGGAGGTATTTGGGTACAGGATGTCCGAATCTGATATATGCAACTATTTCGAAATACAAATCCTATTATCAAGGGGTATTGCATGTGAAAGGGAGAGGAACGTAGACAGATAAGCCCATTCCATTATAGAGCCTTTTGGAATGGTACGAGTTTTCGCGTAGGCTATGAGAATTAGGTTCATAGATACACACACATATATATGTGTATACATGTATATGTATATATATATATATATATATATATATATATATATATATATATATATATATATATATATATATATATATATATATATGCATACGTATATATACATTCATATATATATATAATATATATATATATATATATATATATATATATATATATATATATATATATATATATATATATATATATACACATGAACTTTATGTCCAGTATCTATCCTCAGAACAATAATGAAACGAAGACAATATTTAGAAAAGACGTAAGCACATATGCAAGCAAAAACATGAGTCACATACTATGCGAAGCACAAATCACCACCAGTCCCCTCATACCATGAATGAATGTACATTACCGGGTCAAAAAAAAAAATACACATATTTGTATATAAATTAACCTAGGTACAAAATGATACACGTAAACAGAAGACAGAAAACGTTAAGTTTTGTTTTGGAAGTAAAGACAAAGCACTGAGCCCGGCCTCAAAGGAAAAATAAAAGATAATGCTGATGCATTCACAAACGGACGCACAAACACATGCACATACTTTTAGCCTTAGCTGGAGGGAGTCACGCCAACCAGCCCTCATGGAGAGCATGGTGGAGCATAGCGTTTGACGATTATGGTAATGGTACCATAAAATGTCATGTGATGACGGATCTTCCAGTCACGAACGTGTTGGAATAACTGTGCTTTTACTGCGTGTAAATGGTTAAAGCGGGTGTCTTTTTAGTTAATGAAAGCGCCTGGGATTCGCTACTGATAAATTTTGGTAGTACAAATGTATTTATTTTACTGCAGATAATTTCTCTTTTGTAATGGTTGTTTGAGAGTGCAATGTTTTACACTTATGGCAACCAGCATTATTAAAAGGTAATACGTCATATCCGTTTCAATTAAAAAAAATAAGCTTCCTTCAAACATAAATATATCGCTTGATTTAATTGTCCAATATATCTACAGTACATCTACAGTAACAATATAAGGCTGGTGGATTACCCCCCACCCCCTTCTCTTCTCTTCTCTCTCTCTCTCTCTCTCTGGGAATTATTCGACCTCATTTCCTACAATTAAAATCTCCTCTTCTTTGGGTATGGGTAGTGAAACCTAAGTACTTCAACTTTTTAATTAGAATATCTAATTTCCTTTCGACTATGTTTTGGAGTAATGGAGTTGGATTAAAACCCATCTTTTATTTTTCTCTCCGTGTAACCGAAAATTAATATTAATATTATTCTTTTTATTAGTTTTCTGAAAAGAAAACTATTGTCTGTCCGTCCGCACTTTATTCTGTCCGCCCTCAGATCTTAAAAACTACTGCGGCTAGAGGGCTGCAAGTTGGTACGTTGATCATCCACCCTCCAATCATCAAACATAACAAATTGCAGCCCTCTAGCCTCAGTAATTTGTATTTTGTTAAAGTTAAAGTTAGCCATAACCGTGCTTCTGGCAACGACATAGGATAGGCCACCACCGGGCAGTGGTTAAAGTTTCATGGGCCGCGGCTCATACCGAACCACCGGAAGATAGATCTATTTTCGGTGGCCTTGGTTATACGCTGTATCAGATGTACAGAAAACTCGACTGCGCCGAAGAAACTTCGGCACATTTTTTACTTTTTTTTTTTTATATCATTTTGCCTTGCTGTGAACTTCAATGAAAATGCTAATACATATATGAAAGAGACCTTAAGGTATTTTTCTTCCATTAGCTTGGAAGTGAATGCATGTTCAAGATGCACTTAGATCAAATTAAGCACTGACGATCATATACGACCAATGAGTGGTCTCTTTCACTGGCTAGATTCAGTGGACTAATTCGGGGCGCGTCGCTCTTTCTAGGTATCACACTGCAGGTATGAGGAGAGATATTCACTTCTTAAAAGCGGAGACTTTTATTTCCGACAGAGATACGAGAGAGGCGCGGAGCAGAAGTGTACAGTAAAAGAAGATTCCTATTTAAACAAGTGAATGCTTGCATTTATATCAAAGTACACATGTACACAAACACACAAATATTATATATATATATATATATATATATATATATATATATGTATATATATATATATATATATATATATATATATATATATATATATATATATATATATATACATGTATATATATATAACCTTAACTTCTCTTTCGTACATGCTGTAGCATTTTCATTGAAGTTTACAGCAAGGCAAAATGATATACAAAATAAGAATAATAATATTAATTTTCGGTTACATGGAGAAGAAAAAAGACGATGGGTTTTAATAAAAAAAAAAAAAATATATATATATATATATATATGTGTGTGTGTGTGTGTGTGTGTGTGTGTGTGTTTGTCTCTGTGTGTGACGTGTGAATGCGGCCGCACGTGTATCTTTTATTTCAATAGGCACGCGAATCAGTTCCTGATACCTCGTGTTGAAAATACCTAGCAAATGTTAAATTAAAGCATAAATGAAAGATACATTCCCTACACAGAACATCACAAAAACGATACATTTACACTGAAATCATAAATCACAACTTACACGTGTAAATTAACAAAGGAAAGTACAACAAACCAAATCCATTTAGTTTCTGCAACGAAAACGCAACAAAGAAAAAAAAAAGTAATATACAGTAGATATTGGGAAGATAAAACTCCGTTTAACTGGCAATAAAACTGACTTCCGTGAGGTCTGTAAGTTGCTGTAGGTGATTTATCGATATGTATATTTATATATTAACTGAATTCAGTGCTGAACTTAGTTCTGGTATGTCTTTGGTCAAAGTGCGTGTGACATGTCTTGTCAAATGCGGACCTTCTAATGGAGGGTTTGTCTTTGTCGCCTGCCTGGAAATACGTCAGTTTGTGTATACGAGGGCAATAGATGTATTTATAGAACAGAATATAGAGTGTAAGCCAACGGCCAAGCGCTGGGACTTATAAGGTCATTCAGTGCTGAAAGGGAAATTGACAGTAAGAGGGTTTGAAAGGTGCACTAGGAAACAATTTTTAGAGAGGGTGGAAAGTCAGATAAAAGAAAGAGAATATGAAAGGAGGTAGAGTAAATGAAATGAGAGAGGTTACAGCTAAGGGACGAACGAAGGGAAGCCGCAAGGGCCCTTAAGTAATGCTTACAGTGCACTGAGTGAGGTGTACTAACGGCACTCCCGCACTCCGCCCCCCCCCCCCCCGTAGGGGTAGGTATTTACAGCCTAAAAACAACTCGTTCTCTCTCTGTGTAAAGACACAAACACACGTGAGCTGGTTCCCACCCAAACACATTGATTTTTTGCATTCCTAATTCATAAATGGAATAAATAATTGAAATAATGTACAGCATTTTTCACTGCTGCGAAGCGCCTTCGTGGAATCGCTACACGCCCTTTCTTTCTAGAATAACTAGCACTCTTTTGATGTGTTGAATTCGTAGCCTGCTTCCATTTTTAATAATTAAATCTAATGTTTATGAATATTACGAAAACAATGTCCATATCATTAACATGCGATTTTTATAATTACTAGTTCTCAGACTTGTTTGTTATGCATTAATATATTTTCTACACTCTCCATTTCTTCAGTTCCAGCTTGCCCTCCGTATATCATAATATAAAAACAAAAAGCTATAAATCCACCCACATCTAGAGCTATAAATAATTTCTGGAAGTAAACAAATAAGACTTATTTATATACCTACATATAACTGCATAAACGAAGGCCGATTCGTACCCAAATTTGAAATGCGTTTTGGTAATAGGCAAAAAAAAAAAAAAAAAAAAAAAAAAAAAAAAAAAAAAATAAATAAATTCATAGGGTTTGAATATATCGGGTTACAATTTCTGTACTTGATGTAACACTAAAAAAAAATCGCTGTAAAGAGTATGTACATGAGCCCTCTGTGTTTCTTTGTCGTTTCCGATTCACGACGAATGTCCGAATTATTTGTTACGTAAAAAATTTAATTTCAACGGAAATCTTAATAGAACGGATAAACGCAACACCTTTTATCTAAACGTACTATTGTAAGGAAAACGAATGTATGTACTATATATAATATATAAATTATATATATAATATATATTATATATATATATGTATATATATATACATATATGTATATATATACAATATATATATATATATATATATATATATATATATATATATATATATATATATATATATATAAAACCCATGCACATACATACAGATACAAACATAAACACACACAAACACACCTGCGCCAGGCCTTTCACCTGCCTCTCAGTTAGTAAAGACAGCAGTAGTACATCTGGGACAAACAACACATGTCAGTGAATGGCTTACTCATCACTCTTATGTCCCGTTTTATTGGCCCATAACCATATTCGTCAAAGCCTTCTGTTCCATTAGGCAGTCGTTAGGACTGTACTGTAGTTGACGTGACTTCCGCCAGAAAGGCAGAAGGAGTCAGGCGAGTCCCCTTGTATTGTTTTTGTTAAGGTTAATTTGTTATATTTTGTTTCCCCAGAAAGGCAGAAGGAGTCAGGTGAGACCCCTTGTATTGTTTTTGTTAAGGTTAATTTGTTATATTTTGTTTCCCCAGAAAGGCAGAAGGAGTCAGGTGAGACCCCTTGTATTGTTTTTGTTAAGGTTAATTTGTCATATTTTGTTTCCCCAGAAAGGCAGAAGGAGTCAGGCGAGTCCCCTTGTATTGTTTTTGTTAAGGTTAATTTGTTATATTTTGTTTCCCCAGAAAGGCAGAAGGAGTCAGGTGAGTCCCCTTGTACTGTTTTTTGTGTATGTTAATTTGTTGTTCTTTTGTGCGTTTTAAATGAGGCAATGATGCATTTTAGATTCGGTACGAACTGGCGTTCAAAGAAATATTTGCTTACTGCTCAGTTAATTTCCCCAGTGAGTCTATTTATATTGTTTTTGAATGAGAATATTATGAGCTTTAGATTCAGTATGTGTTGGTTTTCAAATACAAGTTAATTTTTATTTGCAGTACTAATGTACATTCATTCAAATGACATTTTCAAACCGCCCAATAAAACTTGACTAATCTACTTCGGATTTTGATAATACATTAGTTGCATAAATATCTATTTGCAGAATCAACGTACACTCATTCTAAGGGCACTTTCAAACCGTACATGATAGAAATTAAGTTATCTACTCTGGAGTTTGATAACAATTTTGGTTCATAAATATGCATCCTACACTTTCATTTGGTGAATGACAACAGAAATTCTTACTGGGTCTAAAAGGAAATATCCTAATTTAACTTTATTATTATTATTATTCAGAAAATAAACCCTCTTCATATGGAACCAGCAAACATACTTGAAATTCGAGCTTCCAAAGAATATGGCTCTCATTGATTAAACTGCTACTTGCCCCCGGGTTGTAAAATAGAACAGAATAAAGAATTTAGGCAAAAAGCCAAGCGCTGGGACCTATGAGGTCATTCAGCGCTGAAAGGAAAGCTGACAGTACGAAGGTTTGAAAGGTGCAACAGGAGGAAAACCTCGCAGTTGCATTATAAAACAATTGTTTATAAGGTAGAAAGAGAATATGAACAGAGGTATAGTAAAAGGAACGAAACGGGTTGCAGCTAGGGGCCGAAGGGACGCTGCAAAGGCCCTTAAGTAGTGCCTACAGTGCACCACGTGAGGTGCACTGACTGCGCTAACTCCCTACTACTGGGCCTCGGGCTGTAAGACAAGGAATTATGATGTTTTTTTGATCTCCTCTGAAGTGACCCAGCAAGTGTTTC
Organism: Macrobrachium rosenbergii; assembly: GCA_039081455.1. NCBI lineage: Eukaryota > Metazoa > Arthropoda > Malacostraca > Decapoda > Palaemonidae > Macrobrachium > Macrobrachium rosenbergii. The sequence continues at coordinate 19,493,476 of JANJGK010000045.1, read as the reverse complement.
TGTCGAGAAAATTGTAGCATAAACGAAGCGCCTGCGAGAAGAGGCCTCCTCCAGTCAAGAACTTTCCTCCCACTTCAGGAGAGACGAGATGTGGCCTAGAGATTTTGGAGCGGGCCTTTGAGGGTTCTGCTTATTTTACACGTGCGAGGGAAAATGAAGAAATGGCCTTGGGTAAATAAGTAAAGGTGATGACGAGGAATTTTAATTTTATCGTTATGCTTTTATTGTTATTGGTTTCATATCTATTATTTTATTTTTCAGAGTCTGAGTGCTCTTGATTGAATATGTTATAAATTCATTCAGGTTCTGTACCTCATTAGTGTAGAATTACGCTTTTCTGGCTCCTTCGATGACTATTAGAAAAATTCGCATTCATATACAGAGAATAACATTATATATATATATATATATATATATATATATATATATATATATATATATATATATATATATATATATATATATATATATATATATCTTGCTGGTGTTGTATATATAGAAAAAGTAATGCCCCACTGCCTGAAAACAGAGATATATTCTTCGATTCTCCTTTCACCACTTAAGCAATCTTCCTCCTCTGCGTATTGTAGAAAGTTGCAGCTTTAAAGATATCTAATTTGGCTCCCCAAGAAGAGAAGGACGAAACTATATAATGTTGGTGCTGCATATAATACCGTTAACTGGATCGTTTCAGCGACACATGTCAGTTTCAACGGTAAGTTTTGTAGGACTTCCATTTTTATTTACAGTCAGGAACACCCAATGCCCTTCGGTATTCCAGGACCGACGTATAATTTATCTCGCGCGGCGTGTGTCGTTACACAAATTTATGGTCTGGCTATGTCTGGAGAGCTTGGACAATACAAATGACCCGCAGGAGGTTCATTTCATCTGTTGTCATCATAAATAAACAAGTAAAAAATGCGCCGAAGTTTCTTCGGCCCAATCGAGTTTTCTGTATGAGCCGCGGTCCTTGAAGCTTTCAGCCACGGCCCGGTGGTGGCCTGTCACATAGCGTTTCCAGAAGCACGATAATAGCTAAACAAAACAAAAACTACTGAGGGTAGAGGGCTGCAATTTGGCATGTTTGATGACTGGAGGGTGGATGATCAACATAACCATTTGCAGCCCTCTAGCTTCAGTGGTTTTTAAGATCTGAGGGCGGGCAGAAAAAGTGCGGACGGACAGACAAAGCAATCTCAATAGTTTTCTTTTACAGAAAACTAAAAGTGTTCCTGACATCATTATTTTTTTATTACCGTAGCACCAGAAAGAATTTTTGTCGGGCCTCATTTATGTTTAATCAGTTACCCAAAATACGTGATTTCGTATGATTCTAACTTCATTTGACAAGGACCAATTGATTTACCCCCAGTCATAATAAAATTTACCTTTCAAGCATCTTCTGAAGGAGGGAAAATCAAATAAAAGTGGAAAATCGCTATGCTATGGAAAGAGTTGGTGCTATTTTTGCCAGTCAGTAAAACTGGAAGTTAATATTTACTCTGTCCTGAGTACAGCGCCTTCCTGACTCGACGAACGTCTGCTTTAGCCTCTTTTTAATTAAAAACTCTTTTTACACTTGTGTGACAGGAAGAGCTGTGTGAATCTCTGGACCCTAATGGAATCTTTATTATCTCATATATTTCCGGATTATATAATTTTCTCGTCTTAAAAAAATAGTAGTTTTAAATTTACGACTCCTTGCAATTCCGTATAAAGAACAATCGCGTTTGCAGCAAGCGCAACAGACCTCTTCTTGAGCAGTTTTTTTCCTCCTAAGTATATTTGTATTACAACAAAGAATTCTCCAAGAGCTGCTGCCTTTCTTCTCCTGACGAAGGAGGCATGGGTCCGTGTAATCTAAAGACTTCAGCATTGTTGCATAAACAAACTTCAAGAACGGACAAAAGAAAGACCTTTTTAGCCTCCTACGCTCTCTATGAATTATGATCAACGTTAGTCAGTTTCAGTCTTTTGCAACCCCACCCCCCCAAAAAAAAAATACCTCCACGACCTGTCCATCATTCCCCCCGACTGGCTTTCTCCTCATTTCTCCGAAACGAATGAATCTTTTTTGTTATCCAAGTCACACACAGGAACCCAGACTCAGAGGTGACAAATAGGTAAACTCAATTCTCCCACTTTGGGACATTATTCGCTCTCACTTCTTTCACCAGATTCCGTGACTCTGAGCGAATAAGAAGAGGAGGAGGAGGAGGAGGAGGAGGAGGAGGAGGAGGAGGAGGAGGAGGAGGAGGAGGAGGAGGAGGAGGAATTACAAGAAGGAAAAAAAGAGAAGGAAATAAAAAAAAGGAACCAAAGAAGAATCTTCTTCGAAATCGAAAAGTTCGTTACATTAGGAAATTCAGTTTGGAAATCAGATTCGCTCATAATCACATCTGCAGGGGATACACACACACTGCACTTTTATATTCTTGAGAATGTGAAGATGTCGAATGCACATTCACGCTGTCATTTATATATACTGTATATATATATATATATATATTTAGAGAGAAAAAGCAGAATAAGTAGGAAATAAGTCACCTCCCTATATTACAGTATTAAATTATTGACAAACTGCAAGTAGTTAATGGAATAGTGATGGAAAAGGGGAAATGGGAGATTATGAACAAATAACCAGAATGACGGAAGGGTAACTTAGAAAAGAGAGAGAGAGAGAGAGAGAGAGAGAGAGAGAGAGAGAGAGAGAGAGAGAGAGAGAGAGAGAGAGAGAGGAATGCAATTTTATATTCGAGTCTGGTACATGTTTCAAAGACGTTACACAATATTACGTAATGATGTATTTCTTGCTGTTCGTTAGCCGAGCAGGATTGCGTGATGGGGTCTCACAAGACCTGAGGACGAACGAATGTTTGCATGTTGACTTATTCATTCGTTTTAGTGCCTTATCTTGATTTTGTTTCTCCTCGTTTTCCGCATATGAATATCTACTGGGGCTACATGATTGAGTGCCTATAAACTTCTCCTTAGTCCTTGTAAGTTTCTTTATGCCTATTCTGTGATGTGTTGGTGTTCGTGATTAATGCACATATGCACATGTTTGTCCTGTAAACACTTTCTTATAATGGATTCGTTGATTATGATTATCGCTGAGGCTATTTTTTGATAAACAGAATAAATTCGAGGGCGTATTTCTGAATATGAGAGACTCTGTGAGCATTCTGTTTGTTTAAGGTAGTGAAAACATGTGTACACACACATATGTACATTATATATATATATATATATATATATATATATATATATATATATATATATATATATATATATATATATATATATATATATATATATATAGATATATATATATATATATATATATATATATATATATTCATTTATACGTTTATATATACTGTACATATATATCATATAATCATAAAGCTACAAATGTTGTTTAATATCCAATTCACGCTACCTCGGGAATATCCCCGATGGGGAATTATCACCGAAGGGGAATTTCTATAAGTGATAAATGGATCAGTAATACCGCCGGGTCCCGAACCCTCGACACGATACTTTCCAACAACTCCAGTCGACGATCAAACCACTGAGCCACCAAGAGAGGTATACGTTAGTGCCGAGTCTGCCGTCGACTGGAGTTGTTGGAAAGTATCGTGTCGAGGATCGGGACCCGGCGGTAATGATCCATTTATCACATATAAAAATTCCCCTTCGATGATAATTCCACACTGGGGATATTCCCGAGGTAGCGTGAATGGGATATTAAACAACATTTGTAGCTTCATGATTGTATATAAATCACGGTGCGATAAAAATTTCATATATATATATATATATATATATATATATATATATATATATATATATATATATATATATATATATATATATATATATATATATATATATATGAATATATGAAATTTTTATCGCTATGTGACAGCCCTCAAAAATATAGTCTTTTTTGTGAATAAATCACGAAAATCTTCAAAGAATATAACCCTTGATTTAATCAACAAATGCTTGATAATCCGGAAAAAAATTAACTCAGTGATTCCCATTAATCGAGAATTTTTTTGTTATTAACTCCCCACAGATCCGCTTTATTGTCAATAAAAATGATTAATATCTGCCAGTTACCTCACAATTCTTTCTAGGGTCCTGTTGCTAGTGGCATATAAGCCATGAAGTTTATTTATGTATAATAAGAGAAAGAAAGAATTATGATCCAAGGGAAAAAGTTACTTACAGTATATTATTGTCGTTAATATGTATGTGATTTGTTCCTCATACAATTCGTGTAGCCTAGAAAAAAAAAGTTAAGTATATCTTAGTTTAACCAGACCACTGAGCTGATTAACAGCTCTCCTAGGGCTGGCCCGAAGGATTAGATTTATTTTTACGTGGCTAAGAACCAGTTGGTTACCTAGCAACGGGACCTACAGCTTATTGTGGAATTCGAACCACATTATAGCGAGAAATGAATTTCTATCACCAGAAACAAATTCCTCTTGTTCTTCACTGGCCGGTCGGAGATTCGAACTCGCGACCAACAGAGTGGTAGCTGAGAACGGAACCGGCTCAGCCAGCGAGGAACTCGTGTAGCCTAGAAACGTGTGTTATGTTTGTAAATTTGGGCACAATGATTCTTCAGAGTAAAAAAATAATACTACGATTATATCAGATATTATAAATCATCCATATATAATATATATAAAGTTACATAGAAAGGCAAACACACACACATACATATATATATATATATATATATATATATATATATATATATATATATATATATATGTCTTTATTCCAACGTTTCGTAATTATCCATTTAGTTACATCATCAGGGCTGTTAAAATGAAACATAAAATTCCTTGTAAAATTGTAAAAACTAAAAATTAAGAATGGATAACTACGAAACGTTGGAATAAAGACAGCTAGTACATCTGTGTGTGTCCTCTACCCCTTACTGATGATTATTAATATGGACTGACTCCACTCCTTACACTAAGCTATATATATATATATATATATATATATATATATATATATATATATATATATATATATATATATATTTATATATATATATATATATATATATATATATATATATATATATATATATATATATATATATATACTTGGACGCTTAAAAGAATTCAGTTATTTTTCTTATGAAATATGAAAGGCAACAATAAGCGGCTGGCTGAGACAAAGACGCCATTAGAGGCCATTATTTCCGTTGGCCATTTAAGTCACACTAAAAACGCGGCCAAGGTTTTAGGCAGAAGAACATGTTAGTGTTTTGCTTGATTCCTTAGTTTTCTTCTCGTATATATATATATATATATATATATATATATATATATATATATATATATATATATATATATATATATATATATATATATATATATATATATATATACAGTGTATCCAGATTTTTCCCTTTAAACAGCAATACTTAAACCTAAGGAAATGTATTGTAATAACATCTCACACGTTAGTGATAAACCCGTACAATGCTCTAACTTTAAAATGCATGCTATTTGCTTAAGGAATAATTTAGTGGATTCACGTTATTCCTGGCATAAACAAACAATTAAAGCTGGTAGTAACACTCAATGAATGACCTATTCATTTGCATAAGTCATGTCACTTCCAACCAAATGAAATATTCATTCCTGAAACTGCATTTGCATATTTGATGTCATTCATTATTCACAACAATTGCAACTGAGAGTAACATAACGGTTTTCCTGCATTTATCGGTTATGAATTTTGATATGATTTTGGAAAGTTTAAACATCATTGTAGTTTTTTAATACACATGAAAGCTTTATTTACGACCGATAACGAGATGTGAAGGAGGTTATCTCTTCACCAGTGTCTTTAGTTTTCTGTAAAAGAAAACTATTGTGCCGGCTTCGTCTATCCTCCCGCACTTTTTCTGCCCGCCTTCAGATCTTAAAAACTACTGAGGCTAGAGGGTTGCAAATTGGTATGTTGATCATCCACCCTCCGATCATCAAGCATACCAAATTGCAGCCCTCTAACCTCAGTAGTTTTTATTTTATTTAAGTTTAAAGTTAGCAATAACCGTGCCTCTGGCAACGATATAGGGCAGGCCACCACCGAGCCGTGTTTAAAGTTTCGTGGGCTGCGTCTCATACAGCAATATACCGAGACCAACGTAAGGTAAATCTATTTTCGGTGGCCTTGATTATACGCTTTACAGAAAAGTCGATTGCCTTCGGCGCGTTTTTTGCTTGTTTTTCATTTTGATGGATCTTGTACGTACGTCTGTTATCCAGATATTTCCAGAACTTATTGATGGGTTATGGTATGCAATAGGAAACGATTACCATTTATGAAATGTCAGAGAGCGGAATTTAGAACTGTTTTATTTCGACTGTAGCTAACTGCACGATGCATAACTCTAATAAGTCTCCCTCACCGCAGACTCAGTAATCATTGCTACCAATTTTCTTTGTGGGGTTTCCAGTTCTTGCGAAAACCTACATATTATCGATGCAGGGGAGTGACTGGAAGTCTGGAAAGTGCTAGAGGGTATTATAATATTACAAAATCATGACTTCGAAACATCAATATTTGCTGAAACTGTTATTCTTTGTATCAATAACATTTTATTTACAGGAAATAATAAGCCTTGCCAATCTTTAATTTACATAAACTATGGTCTTGGAATACATAGTCATTTCTTTACCAAAGTTGCAGTCTTTGCATCAAGAGTCTTTTATTACTAAAACGTCAATGTTGTTAATGACAGTTACTGTAAACAAATATTTCATAACTTAATATCCTTCATTATAAAAATACTGAAAATAACTTTGGGTCAAGGTTCCCGGAAATAGCTTGTCAGTTTGTAAGGCAGATCTTAGATATAAAATTATGATATTCTTCAAGAGCTGGGAACGATTTATATAAAAGTTCTGATCCTCAGAGGAGGCCCATAATTAAGTTTAAGGCAACTTTTGAAAAAGGGTAAAAGCATCTATAACTGTTCCTATACCGACGATTAATCGTACAATATCTCGTACAGATCCCTTAGAATTGCTCAGAAATAAACAAAACATATAAACAAATAATTTTGCAAAGGCACTGTTTCTATTATTTAAAAAAAAATAGTTTAACCAGACCACTGACCTAATTAACAGCTCTCACAGGGCTGGTCCGAAGGATCAAAATGAAAAGGAGTACCAGGTCTAAGCCATAGGCTAAGCACTAGGACTAAATGATGAATGAATAATGAAATTTTAAAAATATGAATAATGAAATTTTAAAAATATGCAAAAAGGCATACGCTTCCACACTAGAACACAAGCACACGTTAAATACATTTACTCAAGTTTCCATTTGTACAAAAAAAAAAAAAAAAAAGAAACTGAGTAATAATAAAATTCAGAATAACTTAAGATTTTTACAATCCAGATTTTTTTATATTAGTAAGGCACTGTTGTATCTTCTATGAAATACCATCAACCATTCCCGTTCCATTTATATTTCAACTGCGTCTCATGAGGTACTGAATAAAGAAAGACCTCGTATAAATACACACTAGGCCCAGGACGTTTTCGCGTGCACGGCTAAAACGCACTTTGAGCAGGAGAAGCCTGGTAAAGCGAGCCATCACCTTTAATCCAGATTATTTGCACGGCTGGATCTCAAGGGGATTGTATCAATGCATGCATCAGACCGTGACGCTATTGATCTCCCCCTCCACCACCCCTCCCCCGAAAAACTGTTTGCCCGTGACACAGGCGATTAAAGAGAAGAGGAGAGAGAAAGAATTACCTCAAGGGGCCCTTGACCGTCCTTGCCAAGGGCTTATTGTAAAAGCACGAAGCCCTATCGGGTTTCTGTGGCCCTGACAAAAGAGCTGCTTTAAGGGATATCTCGGAGATGGGCGGGGATGATTTTTTTAATATGTATATGTATGTATGTATGTATATATATACACACATATATATATTATATATATATATATATATATATATATATATATATATATATATATATATATATATATATATATATATATATATATATATAAGTAATATAAATAATATAATCTATTTATGCACACGAATTTATCTATATATATATATATATATATATATATATATATATATATATATATATATATATATATATATATATATATATATATATATATATCATTTGTACTTGGGCACTGTTCTAGTTGGATGGTAAATAACGATCATTAAAATGACAGAGAAGTAACGATGCTTTTAATAATTCAGCACAAGGAATTAACTAAAAAAAGCCTACCAAAATCAAACATTCATAACTCACCACCTACGTGTAAATATCCACTGCTCTAGTGACCACCTCTTCCACCCTCAGTGAACGATCCGACCTGTAAAATGATAACAAGCATAAAATATTTGAATGAAATAAACAAATGGTGATACACTTATTTACATATCTTACTCGATGCCCTTACATTGGCTACTTATTTCAGTTTTCATTATAAACATGAAATTTTCAGAACATTGCATTTAGAGCTCATATCTCTGTAAATGGAAGTATAATGATGAATGAGAGAGAGAGAGAGAGAGAGAGAGAGAGAGAGAGAGAGAGAGAGAGAGAGAGAGAGAGAGAGAGAGAGAGAGAGAGAATACCCGTCATTTATCGTGTTTTACAAAGTGCCAGAAGTCATTGTCACATCAGATCACCATATACTGTATATGTATATATATATATATATATATATATATATATATATATATATATATATATATATATATATATATATATATATATATATATATATATATATATATATATATATATATAATATACATAAACACATACATACCTACAAACACACACACACACACACACACACACACACACACACATATATATATATATATATATATATATATATATATATATATATATATATATATATATATATATATATATATATATATATATATATATATATATATATATATATACTCCAACAGACACGTTATTATATCAACACACTGTATGATGCACCTGTCAATATTTAAAAAAATGACATATACAAGATACGGAATTCCACCATTTGATACATATTACACTGATTACTGTGGCATTGCCTCAGAGAAAATGTTATTAATTAAGGGAAGCCCCCTGTTATCAGGGATGGGATTATCAACGCAACAAAGTAATTGGGAGGCAATAACATTAACCGATACATTTGTTACTGGGGGTAATATTAGGTTTCCCGTTGTTTGGACATATCTTTCGGAATTTGCGAATTGTGGCCGGTACTGATATCAAGCGTTCTTTATTCCGATATACAATTATAAGGATAAAGGCGTATATAAAGGCGTATACGCAGGTACACACACACTCTGTATATGTATATATGCAATTTGGTATGTTTGATGATTGGTGGGTGGAGGATCAACATTACAATTTGCAGCACTCCAGTCCCAGTAACTTTTAAGATCTGAGGGCGGACAAAAATATGCGGGCAGAAAGAAGTGCGGACAGACAGACAAAGCCGGCACAATAGTTTTCTTTTACAGAAAACTACAAGCGAATGGAAAATAACCTAGAAGTTAAACTGAATTACAAAATATCCGGTGATACATTGACAGGACGTAAACAGAGAATATATAGCAATAATACTCTACAATTTTTCCTAGAAATGTTTAACTTACCAAAAAAAAAAAATCACATATTTAAGTAACAAACTCATATTTAATTCTCAGCGAAGTTGCGTCTATCTTTACATGAGAATTATGGAAGAATGCTAAAAACATTTAAAAACAAGACATACCAAACCCCTCGTGCTTCTCGGAAACAGCAGGGACGTAAGATTCACTACACCAAACAGACCTGGGAAGGAAATGATCTGACTACAAAAGGGGGAATCCGCGTTTGTTTTGGTTCCAGCCAAAATCTTGAGTCAACTTTCGCATACTCTTCCCTCTTTTACTCTGGGAAATTTCTCGGGGTTTGGTTACGGATCTGATCAGTGTGATGGATCCGAGACTGTGGTTCAATTCTTGGATTTTGTTTTCTTCCAGCGGTTTGTTTCTTAATGATGTTTCTCTTTTATTCTTTTTAAATAAATAATAGTATGAGGAATGGTTAGAATTTACGTTCATCTTTGAGGTGTGAATAAATCTTTCAATGCGTCATATTTCTTCGTTCTACTTTTTTTTTTTTGGCTGGTAATGTTTATGTGCTCTTCTTTTTCAATAATTTGAAAAAATTAACAATAGATTATCAACTAAAGGATTGAAATAAAAATTTCAATGTGTATGGAGACTAACTATAATGTTTATGTATTATTGTCTTTAAATAATTTTCTGAACAATAACAAGAACAGATTTTCATCTAGAGGATTTAAATAAAAATTCAATGTGTGTGAAGACTACTTGACTTAAAAAACAAAGGTAAAATAATGAGAACATGAGTAAATATGAATACCGGAACACTCGTCATAATGTTTATTTTTGAGTATTTCTAAATAATCTTCCGAAGAATAACTAGAATAGATTTTCATCTAGAGGATTTATATGAAAATTTCTATGCGTATGAAGACTACTCGACTTAAAAATGAAAGAAATGAAAATAAAAAGCAAATATGAATATGAAAATGCCCGGATTGAAAAGAAAATTCCAATCTGTATGAACACTACTTGACTTAAAAAAAAAAAAAAACGGAAAAAAATGAAAACACGTGCAAATATGAATAAGAAAACACTCGTCATTTTGTGTTGGGCCATTCCCCCAAAAAGGAGACATTAAACTGAATTTACTGGGACGACATCTTTTTGCTCGTCATAACTGGCACAAGTTCGGAGCTACACTTTTCTCCAAACGTTATACGCTCCTTGCCATAAATTCTCAGTCCATCTGCATGAAAGTAAGTCATCATCATTTCCTCTGCCGCATGGCGTGCATCGGGATTCACATCCAGAGAGAGAGAGAGAGAGAGAGAGAGAGAGAGAGAGAGAGAGAGAGAGAGAGAGAGAGAGAGAGAGAGAGAGAGAGAGAGAGAGATTTTGAAACTCTTTTGAAATATGTTTAAGAATAGATCATTATAATCAGGATTCACAGACAAACAGAGAGAGAGAGAGAGAGAGAGAGAGAGAGAGAGAGAGAGAGAGAGAGAGCGAGAGAGAGAGAGAGAATTTTGAAACTCTTTTGGAAATATGATTAAGAATAGATAATTGTAATCAGGATTCACATCCAGATACATAAACACACGCACGCACAGAGAGAGAGAGAGAGAGAGAGAGAGAGAGAGAGAGAGAGAGAGAGAGAGAGAGAGAGAGAGAGTCTTCTGTAATATGTTTAGATAATTATAATCAGGAGTCACATCCACACACAAAAGAGAGAGAGAGAGAGAGAGAGAGAGAGAGAGAGAGAGAGAGAGAGAGAGAGAGAGAGAGAGAGAGAGAGAGAGAGATTTTGAAACATTTCTGAATAAATTTCCGAACGGACAATTATAGTATCATAGATAATTAATGTATCATTAGTCATTCACCAGTAAATAATGTAACAGGAATTATTTATATATAAATAATTAACTTACCAATAACGATTTATTTCATCAGTTCACACTACAAAGTCTACTCTTCGGGGCAGCATCATATTTATTTGCTGGGTTCATCAAATAACTTGATACTTAAATACTTTGGATTATTGGGTTCATAAACTGACTTACTACTTTCGTACTTTGGAATTTAGACATCCTCTGAAAAAATATTAATAATTAGCTAATTCGAAAGTTTTACTAATGAGTTTAAGGGCGTTAGCAAAAGGAAATAAAATGTATTCAAATTTCTCTCTATCGCAGTATTTTTTTTTTATTTCGTTACAATTTTAGTGGCGTAAAGAAAAATATACATGCATCAATGACAGCCTTCCTTTAATTATATATATAAAATGCTGTACATCTTGAATGCTTAATCTTAATATGATATGGAGTGAATCAAAGTTTTGTGAAAGGATTCCTTGTACAGAAATCTGTAAAGAGAAATTTCGTATTACTCATCGTAAAATGAATAACCTTCACTCTTTCATTAAATTTAGATTATCAGAAAACATTTCTTGCATTCAAATCCGTGATTAATGACCAACGTTACAAATGAGAGCAGCCTTAAAACTAAACAAATCTTTATGGGGTTACGAAAAATGAAAGGTTTCAGGCAGCTGGCGCTCGAGTAAAGTGAAAGGATCTAGGTCGACCTTTATTTGATCCGCGTATCAAGCTGCAATCAAGACTAGAAATTCTTCCCAACAGATGGCGTTTCACACGGGTCGCAATGTTAGTCATTCAGCTTGGCTCTTAAAAAGGTAAAGGGAGTGGAAGTGTTATATATATTTTACATTCCCCAGTCCGTCGGCGATCTCCATTCATCATAAAAGCGTTTGTCAGCATATTTGACAATCATTTCAGTTGAGATTTATGGACTTGGTTGTAAGAAAATGGTCTACATGGTCGTAAATTTGATCTCTCATGGCTAGATGATTTTTGTAACGCGTTTGGATTCAGGGAACTTCGTGATATAGCAGTATAAATTTCTTAAGGACAACCATCGCAGTACTGGTGTTTTTTGTTCAATGGATCTCTCTTTATTTATATTAAAATGCTTATTTAACACATCATAAATCACAAATTAGATGGACCACTGTGACAAAACTGTATTTGTATATAATCCAGATTCATCTGAATTGAACTGAATCGAATTGAATTGAATATAGAATTTAGGCCAAAGGCCAAGAAACACTGGGACCAATCAGGTCATCCAGCGCTGAAACGGAAATTGACAGTAAAAGGCTTGATAGGTGTAATAGGAGGAAAACCTCGCACCTGCACTATGAGTCAACTGTTAGGAGAGGGTGGAGAGTAAGATGGAAGAAAGAGAATATCAAAGGAGGTACAGTAAAAGGAACGAAAGGGGTTGCAGCTAGGGGACGAAGGCACGCTGCAAAGAACCTTAAGTAATGCCTACCGCATGAGATGCACTGACGGCACCGCTCCCTGAAGTCTGCTTATACTGAACTAAAAATACTTACAATACTTCAAGAGTTTTATGAACAACTTGCCCATATCAACAGAAAATTTGATTACAAAAACAGAAACATCGACTAAGGTAGTTGTTAACGATATTCTGCAGCAGTTTTCTCTAGAGGGTTAATATTTCCATCAGTATTTCAAACACTTGGGGATTCTGGTTTTGATATAACCACAGATACCTGTGCAATCATTTTCTATCCTCTTTATTTCATCACGAAAGCTTTTTTTCGCATTCTCGACCTTGCAAATGTTTTGTCTTTTTGGGCTAAAAAAACCTTATAACGTTCCTATTATAATCACAGAAGTTTTCCACAGATTGGTTTTATGGTGGTCTTATGCATAACATTAACTTTCTGATTTTTATTTTTGTCTCTTATGATGAACTACAAACTTTTACTATTATTACCTTCGATACATTCCATGAATAATTCTATAAAGAAATCATAAATGACGACACTTAATATCAATTTCTGAACTGACAAAATGTTACAAATGGAAATCAATGATAAAATAAATAAACTGGCAATACAGCTTTCTGATGAACCTTTCATCGAAATTCTACTGCAGATTACGCCTTTTAAGCCTTTACCCGAAAGCATAGTGACTGACAATGAAAACTGTAATTTTGTGGTGAATATAAAGTGCTTTCAAAGTGAGCAGCAATCATAACTGGTATAGCAGACGCATATGATCCTTTGAGCAAGAGGTTTCATTATGAAAATAAGGACTGTGGTATTCACCTCTCTAGCTGTTAAACTACGCCAGAAATAAAAAGAAAGAGCAATGAGATTTCAACTGGTTTTGGGAACGTGGATCAACTCCAGAAAATGGTACACGTCAAAAGTTTACTTTTTGCTATGTTCATGAATTTCGTCTTTATGTTGTGCACTCTCTTTCTTTTGTTGGGTGGGGGGCCATTTAACAATCATTAATGTTTCCTTTGAGGTATTTTGACCAGCGTTCACTCAGCCATGAAAACATTAATACGAGAATGACCTCAGCCGTGGTACCCGTTATTTTCACTTAGGCAAGATCATGTATTTTTGTGTTATCAGATAGACGGAATTTCATATGTAAATACACACACATACAAACACACAAACTCACACACACACATATATATAATTATATATACAGATATAGATATATATGCATATGTTTGTGTGTGTGTGTGTATCTGTGTACACCTTCTGGCGCTACCCCTAACAATGGTGAAAAGTATGATGGAAAAACAATACTGTATAGACATTGTGTGTGTGTGCAATAATATACATGCATCTACGGCTTATCATATATATATATATATATATATATATATATATATATATATATATATATATATATATATATATATATATATATATATATATATATATATATATATATATATATATATATATATATATATATATATATATATATATATATATATCCAAAACAACACGATCATTCTTCCTCACATAACGTGTAGGAAAAATAACGGAGCAGAAAATAAGAATCCTTTCACGAAGCCAACTATTCTTTTATTCTGTATTGTCACCAAAAATAACTTTGCTTGAAAGTGTTCCTCTGTCCACAAAATTATATTTTTTTCCTGCCAGAGGTTAATAACATTAACCCTGCTTCAGCCCTATTTATTTAGTTGTCAACGCCTTTTCCCCCTTTTTAAGCTTTCTTTTTCGAGTGTTAACGACAGCTGGAATAAAGGATAAGATCTGGAAAGCATTAATCTTTATTTTTTCCTCTTTTTCCGAGTGTCGTGAATGCCACTATTGGGCAAAAGAAAAACAGTCTCCGATTTACCTACTTATTTATTTATTTTATTTACGGTTTTCTTGGCTTGTTCAATTATTTATTTAATTATTTATTTACTCTTTGTTTCTTTTATTCAGTTTTCGATTAATTTAATTGCTTCTTCTACTGTTCAGGTGTTAATTTCTACCTCCTTATAAAATATTCCACTTGACTTGTCATACCCCTGTTCCATTCAGCCCGGGTTAAATGCTTAAATCAAATTAGTACAGAAACAACATTCGAGGGAGTTAATAACGTTCAGATATTCAGTGCTCTAAGTTGTTGGTTCTAAATCAACGTGATCAACAACCACTGATCAATGAATATAATAAACAAGTAAAAAAATGCGCCGAGGTTTCTTCGGCGCAATCGAGTTTTCTGTACAGCGTATAATTAAGGCCACCGAAAATAGATCTACCTTTCGGTGGTCTCGGTATAATGTTGCACAAGCCGCGGCCAATGAATCTTTAACCACGGCCCACTGGTGGCCTGTCCTATATCGTTGCCAGATGCGCGATTATGGCTAACTTTAACCTTAAATCAAATAAAAACTACTGAGGCTAGACAGCTGCAATTTGGTATGATTGATGACCGGAGGGTGGATGATCAACAAACCAATTTGCAGCCCTGTAGCCTCAGTAGCTTTTAAGATTTGGGGGCGGGAAGAAAAAGTGCGGACAGAAGAAGCGTGGACGGACAGACAAAGCCGGCACAATAAGTTTTCTTTTACAGAAAACCAAAAATGAATAAGTACTGTGCTCGTATAGACGTCTGAATAACGTATCAAAAACAAACAAACAGAAAATTAAAGTGAAAGAGACAAAACCCCTTCTCAATAAAAAAAAAAAAAATAGGGACGGGAACGCAGGAAAGACGGAAGGAAATGAGAGAGAGAGAGAAAGAGAGAGAGAGGAAGGGAAAGCTTTTAGACAACAGCCAATCGAGGGAAGAGTCTAAAAGCGTTAAGTGGAATAATTCAAGTTGGCCGCTGTTTGATCCAGGTTTCGCAAGGCGTTCCATTATGGAAATCACCTCCGCCAAGTTTTCGTCCCACAGTTTGGCCCTCCTAGTTTTTGGGTCGTTCCTGCTGCCGGTGTGTCTCGCGGTAAGAGATTGGAATCTGCACCTGCTTGGGTAACTCTCTCTTTCCCATGTTAATCAGTGTTGTTCTTTGTCTCCTCCATGGAGATTTGCGATCGCTTCTTTCAGGGAATTCGATCCTCCTTTATTCTGTGTGTTCTCGTTTTGGGGACAACTTTTTCCCCTTAAAGGATTCGATCCTCTTTTACTCTTTGCCTCGTCATTTTTGGATTTATAATTTTTGCCTTAAGGAATCCGATCCTTTATTATTCTCTGGCGCTCGTCTTTTGGGATTTATAATTTGTTCTTGAGTAAATTCCATCCACCATTATTCTGTGCCTTTCCATTTTGGGACTTATAATTTTCTCCTTAAGGAATTCGATCCTTTATAATTCGTTGGTTCGTCATTTTGGTTTTATCATATACTCTTCAAGGAATTCAATCCTGTGCTGCCAGTGATAAGGAATGTTTTATTTCTCATGGGGATGGGTGTGGTTTGGTAAATATTAGTTACCGTTTTGACGGCTGCATGATTGACTTGGTGTAACCCTACCAGGGCTTAGATACCGAAGAATCCTGTACATTACAAAAGTGAAACGTCCTGAGATGTATCATGATGGAATATATGTTTACACACACACACACATATAATATATATATATATATATATATATATATATATATATATATATATATATATATATATATATATATACAGTATATGTGGGTATATATACATATATGTATATATACATATATATGTATATGTATATATATACATATGTATATATACAAATATATAATACATTTAATATATATATATATATATATATATATATATATATATTCGCACGCACAGAGGCTGAAAGGAAACGCGGTGATACAAACTCTGCATTATAAAAGTAAACCAACCTCCCGCTAATACGTCCCCTTTATAAAATAATTATTGTAAACCCTCTGGGGACCTCCCCCCCACCTTGCGCCGGTCAGCTTTCTCTGCAAGAACTTAATGAACCGTACAGCGGCTGCCTCAGGCACCATTTTCCTCGCTATTTTTTCATGTGGAATTAACGCCCTAATGTAAAGTGGCCATTCTCTCGTGATGGGAAACGCTAAAAGGGTAATTTGAAGCATCATAACACAGTTCCGAATATTCGGGAGGAAATGAACGGTTTCACAGTTAAAGGGAGGTGCGCCTGCATCTACTAGGTGAGTAACGGGTATACTTGCAGTGCACTCGTCATGGATGTTGAACGGGTTTTATTTTAGCGAGGAAACTAGATTTGGTTAAAATCTCACTAGATTCAGTCTCCAAATATACATATTTTTTTTTACGAGAGGATATGAACGGTTTCACAGTTAAAGGGAGGTGCGTCTGCATCTATTGAAGTAACAGGTATTCTTGCAATGCACTCGTAATGGATGTTGAACGGTTTTTATTTTAGCGAGGAAACTAGACTTGGTTAAAATCTCGTTAGATTCAGTCTCCAAATATATTCTATTTTTACGAGGAATTTTGGTCTTGTCGGGTTTTTGGGGAACATGAAATTAATATTCCTTAACACTCGTTATGGCATTGAAGTTTGTGACGGTAAATCTATATTTTGAGATGTTTAAAAGAGTGGAATTTTTGCGAGTATACCAGACTTGGTTAAAATTTTATTAGATTCAGTCTCCAAATATACATCTTTTTATTTACGACGAATATTGATCTTGTCTATTTTTGGGTAACATGAAATTAACAATCGCTAATATTCCTTATGGCACTGAAGTTTGACAGTAAATCTATATTTGTCTCCCGATATACATCTTTTTATTTACGACGAATATTGATCTTGTCAATTTTTTTTAGGGTATCGTGAAATTAACAATCCCCAATATTCCTTATGGCACTGAAGTTAATGACAGTAAATATATATTTTGAGATGTTTAAAAGAAGGGAATTTTTTACGAGGAAACTAGACTTTGTTAAAATCTCATTATTTTCAGTCTCCAAATATATTCTAATTTTACGAGGAATAATGATCTTGTCAACATTTCGCGTAACATGAAACAAATAATCCTTAATGTTCCTTATGGCACTGAAGTTTATGACAGTAAATCTATTATCTGAAACGTTTAAAAGAAGCATTATTATTATTCTCACCGCTTTTGAATTGAATTTCTAGTGATAAATCCCAACTGTTATTATGGTTGATTGATTTATGGATTTTAGGCATACATGCCAAGTACTGGGGACACTACGGCCAAGCAGCGCTTAAAATTAAATATTAATTTAAAACTATAAATTAAGATAAAAAAAAGCACCAAAAATATATAGTCTTTAATACGAATTAAATACATCTGTAAAATCAGATAAAATTAAATTCTGAAATAAAAGTTAATTTCCTTTAAAAACATCAGTTTCCTGATGTCACAACTATCAAGTACCTCACTCATGGACCTGTCACAGTGTGTGGTACATTAAGTATTTACGCGTACCATGCGGTATGTCCTATAAGCGGCCTTGTTAAAATAGCGCTAGTCCTCCGATCTGGATGGAATGGAAAGGAATATAAAGTTTAGGCCAAAGGCCAAGCACTGGGACCTACGAGGTCACTCAGCGCTGGAAAGGAAATTGAGAGTAAGTAGGTTTGAAAGGTGTGGCAGGAGGAAAACCTCAAAGCAGTTGCACTTTGAAATTATTGTTAGGTGAGTGGGGGGGGGGGGTCGAAAGCAAGATGGAAAAAAGATATGAATGGAGGCACAGTAAAAGGAACGAAAGGGGTTGCAGCTAGGGGCCGAAGGACACTGCATAGAACCTTTAGTATTGCCTACAGTGCACCGAATGGGGTAGTAATATCCTCACACTAAGTGTGGGGCACGAGAGAAGTACATTCTCACTCTGATGATATTTTCATTAAGTTCAATCCTGATACGGACTCCGAATCAATTACACATGTAAACTTTACTCTCTCTCCACCACCATTAAGCAGAAGTGAAATGAACTATGGCTTTTTTTTTTTCCAGAGAAGCCGAAGTGGGGAATCTGCTGACTACGTATCTCAAGGGACTTCTATGAATGTAGTGACAATCCTAAGCTGGGAGCTACTATTGCTACCACTACTTATGACAAGGTGTAAATTAACTTTATCCTTTATTGCAATCTTTTGACTCTAATTTGAAATCTTAAATAAGCCCAGCAAAAATGAAAAACTAAAGTATATTAATGTGTACCATGGCACCTGTAAATTATGATGCCATGTTAATGGCTGAATGGGAAGTAGATAATAGTCATTAATAACCGCATTAGGCCCAGTAATCTCTCGTAAAATTCCCAGCCAAGCTATTATCATTTCACTTCCTGTACAATTAAATGGGATTACTATATTTTTCACATGCAAGGCTTAAGTGTCTCATTGTAGTGAATGCTTGGTACTTCAAGCTCATAGTTATAGATATTTTAGAGTACAGTGCAAATAACTTAGTGATCTGGTAACTGCACCCAAGTAACTCATACTTCGAGTTTAATTCGGGTAATAAGAAAGATCGTCAGCCAAACGTATCTACACTTTTAAACTTCCAATCGGTAAGTGAACACAAAGTTTGAATCGCTATATTACCGACTGGAGAAATTTAACTTTCGTACCTTTAACAAATCGTGCCTTGATCCAACAAATTTAAATTTTTTTTATGGATGGGTCTTTCCTTTGTAATATAAAGCTAATGTGCACGTTGTACACTTCCCGTAACTGATTCGCGACTTTTAAATTACCACTGGCCAGCACACATACGAACAATTGTTGGACTATTCAAACAGGCGTTCATAAACATTAGGCAGTTTAATGTCAAGCCTTCAGACTAAAACGTATAGCCTTTAATGTTAAAATCATATTAGTCGAAGTGCGGTACCAGGTCCACGATTGAACCATTACTTGGAGACTACTCGGGTGAGCTAAATGTGTTATCAGGTTACTATATTTTTTTATTACTTTCAACACTAACAAATCTTTACCCGAAATTGCTGTCAATGTTATAAATCCCTCTGCCAGATTTTTGTATTGTATTTCCTCTATAGACGTTACGTTTGTAACCGAAAATGAAACAGAGTCCAACTCGATCATAAGACCAGATTGATAACTACCAAAATTTGCCATTGGATTTATACCAAAATTTGCCATTGGATTTATACCAAAATTTGCCATTAGATTATTTGTACATGTCTCAACCAATGTTTGCGAGAAGTTATACCATGAGAAAAATTGGTCTAATGCTCTCAGATTGGCAATGCCATTTCACCACAAAAAATATTCTTACCAAGATCTTAGTTTCCATTAATGTACTTCATAACATAACATTCATGTATTCATAACATTCTATCAAGAATATTGTTACTGTATAGAACTTTGTACAAGTATAGGACTAGAATGTTCATGAGTTATATAAATGCAGGAATTGCTAATTAAACCATCTGGGAAAAGATAGCAACAAAAGACTAAAGTAAAAAATCTAGTGGAATTTCTCAATAAATGCAATTACAATCAATCTCGGCCTCGTAATAACACATTAAACCCTTATAGCAGTATGTTCTAGGCATTTCTGGGAAATTGATTATGGAAGCCAATACTAACTTGTCGGAAACAGGAAACTGGAAATTTCTCTTGCAAACTCTACCAGTCACCTGAAGTTCATCTTAGGCATATCACACTTCCCTGAAAGAAAATGAATATTAGTAACAGTCCATAATATGGTCATGTAACTTTCAATCCAAGTGACCTTGAAAAAATACAGTAGCCAATAGTATTCTAATCAATAATCAAAATGTATGTTTTAACTATAGATTCTTTATTCTAATGATTGAAGGGACGTTAGGATTAAGTTACGAGAAAATTTAATTGAAAACTGTAAAATAAAAGGTAAAAATTAATCTACTCTACTATTAGGATCTTTGGTTGTTTTATGGGCGTTATGGTAGTTTGTTTGTTTGGCTAATCCTCCCCCCCCTCCTCTTATTTTCACAGGAGTGTTTACGTCTGTGTTGGCGTGGCGCCAACCTTTAGTCAGGTTCGTAACAGCAATAAGTCAGGTTCGTAGCAGCAACGAGCCCAGGTTGAGGTCAGCAGCAAGCCAGTTGGAGTAGCAGCAGCAGGTATCCGTACCTGAGAGGCAGGTCCCGGCAGCAGACCCGTGGAGGACTTGTGCTTGAGGGCTAGATGGTTGCCGTGTCGGCTCTGTCTTCGTTGTCCTGCAGTCTTCCAGTAATACAGCTTCGTCTGCAACTGTCATGGGCGCCTGGAGTTGGAGGACTTGTGCTTTGAGGGCTAGATGGTTGCCGTGTCGGCTCTGTCTTCGTTGTCCTGCAGTCTTCCAGTAATACAGCTTCGTCTGCTGGTACTTCCTTTCTTTTGGATGTAAAGTAATATTGCTTTATTTATTTTTGTGTTTCGTGGCCCGGACCTGGCTCATTTTGTTGTGACCTTTGTTTTTTTTCTAAAGATTTCTATTAAGTTTAAAATTAATAAATATATTTTTATAGCAAACTCCTGTATTTTGTTTATTCCTCCTTCTTTGTGTGTGCGAGCTGTCGATTAGCCAGAGTAGCCCCAATATTACATCCATCTAGATCCTGTGTTTTTCTTAAGGGCCGAAAATCTCGGTTCGTTACATTGGCGACCGTGTGACAGGATTGGCTCTGCTCTGGTTGTCGGAGTTTTCACCACATTGGAGGGGGAGGTTGGTTATTTTGAAAAAAAAAAAATTTTTGTAATTTTTTTTTTTCTGTCGAGAGGGAAGGTATTAGGATCTTTGGTTGTTTTATGGGCGTTATGGTAGTTTGTTTGTTTGGCTAATCCTCCCCCCCCTCCTCTTATTTTCACAGGAGTGTTTACGTCTGTGTTGGCGTGGCGCCAACCTTTAGTCAGGTTCGTAACAGCAATAAGTCAGGTTCGTAGCAGCAACGAGCCCAGGTTGAGGTCAGCAGCAAGCCAGTTGGAGTAGCAGCAGCAGGTATCCGTACCTGAGAGGCAGGTCCCGGCAGCAGACCCGTGGAGGACTTGTGCTTGAGGGCTAGATGGTTGCCGTGTCGGCTCTGTCTTCGTTGTCCTGCAGTCTTCCAGTAATACAGCTTCGTCTGCAACTGTCATGGGCGCCTGGAGTTGGAGGACTTGTGCTTTGAGGGCTAGATGGTTGCCGTGTCGGCTCTGTCTTCGTTGTCCTGCAGTCTTCCAGTAATACAGCTTCGTCTGCTGGTACTTCCTTTCTTTTGGATGTAAAGTAATATTGCTTTATTTATTTTTGTGTTTCGTGGCCCGGACCTGGCTCATTTTGTTGTGACCTTTGTTTTTTTTCTAAAGATTTCTATTAAGTTTAAAATTAATAAATATATTTTTATAGCAAACTCCTGTATTTTGTTTATTCCTCCTTCTTTGTGTGTGCGAGCTGTCGATTAGCCAGAGTAGCCCCAATATTACATCCATCTAGATCCTGTGTTTTTCTTAAGGGCCGAAAATCTCGGTAGTACAAAAGCCTAACTTCACGAAGTAAGTCTTTCAAAACATGCGTTTGGCAAGTATATAAAAATTCTTAATTACTAACAGCATTAGATGTTAATGGAATTTACAAGACCACAAAAATTATCAAAATGCTTTCTCTAAAAACCTACAACAAAATTTCCAAGACTAACAGGATTGAAGTTACACTTTACATAGGATTGTAAAAGCCTAATTTTCACTTGAGTATTTTTTTTTTTTTTTTGGTTTGGAGTGTTAGTAGTTTTGTGTTAGTAAAAGCAAGCCCCCCTCTTGACGTACGGTAGACCGAAGTCTACCGTACGCCAAAAGAAGCTCCTCCCCCTCCAGGGGCTCCGCCCCTGAAGGGGGAGGATTAGCTTGCAAAGGTTTCGGTCTACTAAAAAAGGAAAGTTCCTCACCTTTAGTGCCTGAAGAAAAAATACGATTACCAACGAAGTTTTCACAGGTAAGCAGTTTTACTTGACTTCTGGTATAGTCGGTGTTCGCGTGAAGTGGCAAGACTAAGGAAACCTGTATAAAATAAAGTAAACAAATTAGTAAAGGTACCAGTAAAAAAAAAAAAAAATTCAAAAATGTCTAGTAGAATTTCATGTGCCTATCCATAAATGAAATGTTTAAAGTACCCTAAAGATGATAAACCAACACACAAAACCATTAGTATACTCAAGCTGAGCAATAATTAATAAAAATTTATAAACAAACTACGAAAAACAAAAAAAATCAAACGATCTTTACAACACCTGGCGATCTGTAAGCTACACACAAACGAAGCACCCTGTCGACAAGAAACCGGCCTGGCAGCCAGCACGATAGAAACTTTCCACCTGTAATTACACACTTCGCGGAAGATTATTGCCAACTGCGTTGTTACTCCACCGAAAGGTATTATATCGGTTTTACAAGCCAAGAAGGGAAGTACATAGAGGTGCTCTTTCGTACATGATCCTTGGGTAATTTACAGAGCGAACCCATAGATGGCAGTAGTATGCAACGTACATTTACAAGCTACAGGTTTGAACAGCACCTTACAAGACGGTGTTAGGAGTATTAATGATGGTAACATATCTGAAGTATAGGGAAATGCAAAGACGCAGTTGAATAAATGCAATAAAAGTTTGAATTGTAAAACAGCGATTGAATCTTCGCACACCCAAGCATTAATTAATAAATGAACCCGGTCCGCCAATGTTGAAGAACGAGTTTTATAGAACAGCATTCGGACGAAACCGGACGAGACGGAAAAATGTTTATTCATCCTAAATTGCTTTTTGATGTTAAACTACGCATTATAAACATCTCATCATAGTAATGTTATGCCTCATTCAATAAGTATAACCTAATCTGCTCCTTATCGTAAATTCTACCACAACACCAGACAAGGATTATAAATACTTAACTAACCCCCTTTTTTTTTAATTTCCCATGGAGCCTTCTATTAAAAAAACAAAGCTGCATTTCAGGACACAATAGCACAACATTGCTCGATACGCCAGGAAATGTCAAAAAGAATCGGTTAAAAGATTAACTAATCTCACGGCGGAGAAAGAAAAATGTTCAAAGGGAAACGTTGATAAAGAATCTTTTACCAGTCGTAAGGGCCTCCAAGTCGTAGAAGTAGATTGGAGACTAGGCCTTAGGTTCATTACCTCGGGCAAAGACGATGGAAAACTTCCCTACTCGACGATAGCCGGACGAATTTACGACCTGGGGTGGGCCACTCTCTGGGCATTAGCAAATTAACCTGTCCTCTATATTTCTACCTTCGACAGGAATGTTGAATCTTTTGTTTGGTTCTGCTGTTTGCCTGCCCGTCAGATATGTTTGTTTCTTTATATCGTTTGTTTTATTAGTTTTTATGTTAATAGGATTACGCAAAAATTCCTCAGTAAATTTCTATGAAATTTTCACATGGAAGACTTGATTTGTGTTGGGGTTCTTGATCTGTGTAGGGGAGGTTTATTCATATGGTGTGATGTTAATTGCTTAACCTTGGCAGAGGTTTGCAGTCTCAGAACTTTTTGTATGACTCTGATCTCAAATGAAATGTATAACCTTGGCGGAGGTTTGCAGCCTCAGAACTTTTTGTATCGCTCTGATCTCAAATGAAATGTATAACCATGGCGGAGGTTTGCAGCCTCAGAACTTTTTATATTACTCTGATCTCAAATGAAATGTATAACCTTGGCGGAGGTTTGCAGCCTCAGAACTTTTTGTACCACTCTGATCTCACAGGTTTCTATAAATGGAGATGGTGAAGAATATATGGGAATTATCTGCTTGTATATACTACATGAGTTCAAAAACATGTACTGACACACACTTGCATATATTGAATATATACGTAACTCTAACATATATCCTTTATTCAAAAGAAGACTAGTTTGTTAAGGTGAATGAGTGCGCCCACATCACCCCGTCCTATTTTGGAATTTGAACCAAATTATATCTGCAGCTGGACATTGGGAAATTATTGTGAACCAGTTTCATGAATCTGAATTGCAGGCCCAACACTCAATTCAAAATCGCCTGAGAGTACTAAATGGCATACGTAGAGAGCTCAGCAAATACACACATTAGATAGATATATATATATATATATATATATATATATATATATATATATATATATATATATATATATATAATAACGAAGCTACAAATGTAGCTTAATATTAAATTCACACTACCTCGGGAATATCCCCGATGGGGAATTATCACCGAAGGGGAATTAATAAGTGATAAATGGACTGGTACTGCTGGGTCGCGATCCCTCGTCACAGATACTTATCCAGCAACTCCAGTCGACGTTTTACCACTGAGCTATCAAGAGAGGTATATAAGTGATAAATGGATTGGAAATGCCGGGTCGTGATCCCTCGTCACAGATACTTAGCCAGCAGTGGTTGCTGGATAAGTATCTGTGACAAGTGATCGCGACCCGGCAGTACCAATCCATTTACCACTTATAAATTCCCCTTCGGTGATAATTCCCCATCGGGGATATTCCCGAGGTAGCGTGAATTTGATATTAAGCGACATTTGTAGCTTCATGATTGTATATAAATCACGGTGTGATAAAAAGTTTCATATGTATATATATATATATATATATATATATATATATATATATATATATATGACTACTTATTATAAAGTTACATTAGATACTTTTCTCGAATATCTCAAACGTTGTCACAGTCTTATAACAACTCCGGTGTGCACCCCACAAAATTAAATTTCGTAGAACTCAGCTACAGTATATATAACACGAAAAAAAGCATTGAAACTAACCTCAACTGAGCCCAACTCAGCTCGAACAACCTCATATGAGAAAGTTGGGATGAATTCATTTTTAAAAAATGATCTGTTTGCAATTTGAAGTTCGGCGCACCAATCACTACAGGGGAAGTGTTAACAGCGCCGTTGATATTAAATTATTTCAACTCTCGAACAGTTAGTAATATTGGCGGGATAGAGGTCTAACTGAAATATCACACCGCGTTGGAAATAAAAACTCCTTTACACATATATATGCATATATATACATGCATATATGTATAATGCATATATATATATATATATATATATATATATATATATATATATATATATATATATATATATATATATATATATATATATAATATATATATATATATTATTGTTGTATTCTTCTCAGTCAAGAAGATAAAATCCCGGTAGGGAGGGGTATTGCCGTCAGTGCACCTCATGCGGCGCACTGTAGGCATTAATTAAGGTTCTTTGCAGGGTCCTTTCGGTCCCTAGGTGCAACTCCTTTCATTCCCTTTACTGTACCTCCGTTCATATTCTCTTTCTTCCATCTGACTTTCCACCCTCTCCTAACAATTGATTCGCAGTGCAACTGAGAGGTTTTCCTCCTGCTCCACCTTCCAAACCTTCTTATTGGTAATTTCCCTTTCAGCGCTGAATGACCTCATAGGTCTCACCGCTTGGCATTAGGCCTAAAATCTATACTGTATTCTACGAAGATAAATTACCTCGATGTACTACACGATGAAAACGAAGGAGAAACGGGAGAGGAAAAGAGAAATAAAGTTCTTAAATTGTCCAAACGGTTTCACCTTCCATCCGGCCTCTTCCGGGGAACTTCATTAACTAATCAGTTTAAGAAAAACATATACCGAGCACATGTTTACATTTGACTTCAAGACGTACATGAAACATAAACAAGTGGAAATGGTTAACGGTGCTTACAACTGTTACAAGCTAATATAAAATCAAAATTGTGTAGTACACAGTTCGTCCAACAGAAGAGGTTAACAGCCTAATGAGGCTAAAAAGGTAATTGTTTAAATACTTAAGTCAATATATTACATAGTTTGTACTGATTTTTCATCATAACTAGCAAGAGCGGGTCTGTCTTGAATAAACCTATACTGCCATTAAAGTTAGTTTTCACTATATTGAGTCCATTCAGTTTCTGTTAGGTTTCGCTCTATAAAATTATTGTTTCTGAACAAGATTCTTGTTTTAGACCACTGTGTGTTTATGTGTGTGTGTATGTCTGTATAACTAATATTTTGGTGGTAACATGTATTAATATCATTTATACGTATGTGTGCGTATGTGTGTGTGTATAAGTAATTTTTAGGCGGTCACATGTATCAATATCATATACTCTCCTCAGGATATTCTGCTTTTACGCTAATGTTAGTAATATTAGGTCCAGCTTTGAACGACAGAATGATACATAACCTAAAAGTAAGATGCTTTATTAAAATATATACAAATACCACTCGGAAACATCCTTACAGCCGATGCAGCAGACCCGAAATACAAAAGTGGAGGAGTAATGACGATACACTTTCTCCGAACTTCGTTTCAAAGTTGAAACAAAAGAACGTCGGGGAGGAGGTTTATGTTACCAATTAACTATTGCAAGGACGA
>JANJGK010000045.1:19458522-19463489 GCA_039081455.1 Macrobrachium rosenbergii | reverse complement strand
TTTTTGAATAAACATCTCCACTAGATACCATCCAGTTTGAATGAGGTCCTGTTAGTAATTGTACCAATGCACAGAGCAATTGTGCATGTGATAAAGTTTATACTGTATGTATGTATGTATGTATGTATGTATGTATGTATGTATGTATGTATGTATGTATGTGTGTATATATATATATATATATATATATATATATATATACATACATATATATATATATATATATATATATATATTTAAATATATAGTATATATACATACATACATACATATAATATATATATATATATATATATATATATATATATATATATATATACATACATACATATACACACATAAACTTTATCAAATGCAGAATTATTCTGTATATATGTATATAAATTTGTATGTAGATATATGTATATATATGTATGTGTGTATGTATGTATATATATATATATATATATATATATATATATATATATATATATATATATATATATATATATATATATATACATACTGTATACATAGATTAGATGACCTCTTCATCTTTTATTCTGTAAATTTACACATACTACTTAAAAAGAAAAAGTTATTATAGTAAGACGTAGTAATCTAAACAATAATAATCACAAAGCATTAATCCTCAAAAATAAGAACGAGGCTTAAGGAATCAGAATATTTTTCAAGTAAATAATATTCTTTATGTAAATAACATATGATGACATTGCCTGGAAATTTTAAAGTGGGGAGGTTTGTGGTCTGGTGGTTGATTATCGGTAGGGAATTGAACCCGGGGGGGGGGGGGGGGGGTTGAAAGCGCTATATAAGTCACATCGCGACAAGCAGTGAGAAGACGCAGATGACTCAAATCCATTTGCTCGCAGCTTGCAATAATTATGCCTCGAAATGGATGTGTTTCCGAGCCATCTCATTTGATACACAGTCTGGTAAAGGATATCATTCTCAGCTCTTCTCATACTTCAGGGAACACATTAAGTTTTGTTCGTAATACCCCCACGATTGCAATGAAGCTTTATATCTAAGATTTCAAGAATGACTTTCCTCGGAATGGATATAAAGCTTTGATGGATATGTTCGCACTGGTCTTTGTTATTGTGCAGGTGGGTATCTTGTACCATTTATAGTGGCCAGGCAATCTGCAGGTTAACGGTGCGTCTGATTTCTTAAAATTAATTAGGTCATCATGCAAGTATGCCACGGCCGGTATAGACAGGGATGTCAAAATACAATTCGATTTCATATGTTTGGTTATAAGTAATCATTCACATTTTTCCGTATTTATTGAACATAATTTTACCGGCAAAAGCACTTATCCCCTATTAAAAGAACACTGATAATAAAGAAAAATGTATTTAATTCTTTAGAGCCTGTCGTTAAAAAAAATTTGCATGGTAATTTTATTTTTCAAACTTGTAATATTTTACTACAAAAAAAATGATGATTTTTCCTAGTGTTCCTCGTCTCAGTCTTCGTTCATATTTATTATTTTTGTGATAAAGTAATGATAAGCGGTATTTTAAGATCGTCAGTTCTCTATTTGTAAGACTCTTATTTCAAACACCAATGAAAAACAATACTTTGTATCTGGTTAATATTCTATCCCCTATGTGTTGCGTGTTGTTCTAGAAAATACATAGAGATTTCCGGCAAAGTGTATTAAAATTACGTTTGACGAAATGTAATGCGCGGCATTTTTTCAAATCAAACTCGATTATATTTTTACCGTAAGTATGATCAGTTGAATTTCGACATCGTGCGGAAATTGATCTATCAAAAAGCTTAACCAGCTTAATGTATTGCTTTTAATATTTCCATGCCAGTTTAATACACAGCTAAATGTCATACGGTCATTTGGCTGATACGTTTTCAAAACAAAATAAAACCTATAATTGATTGTTCGATGTCATTGTGCTTATAGAATCACATACACACACACATACATACTTTATGACTTTATATTAATGTGGCCTTATGCCAGCATGGATCCTAACCTGAGGGCTGCCTAAAGTTGACTGTTCGATGTCATGGTGCTTACAGACTCTCATGCACACACATACATACTTTACATTGATGTGGCCTTATGCCGGCATGGATCCTGACCAAAGGGCTGCTTAGAACTATTGTAAACGCTTCAAGGACATAGGCTAATTGCCCTAATTTGGACTCTAGATTTAACCAACCAACTCTGACGCTTGGAATAATATTATATCCTTTATTAAACATTTTGCTCTGGAACACCGAAAATGTTGGGATCTGACACGACGCATTTCTGCTCACTACCGAGAAAATAGAACGATATCTGACGGATTCAAGAATCTTCTATTTAGGGGAAACAGCTCTCACTGCGACGGGTAGTAGAGAGAAGGCTGAGTGGTGGGGGGAGGGGGGGGGAGGGGAAACAGAAGTTATGAAAGCGCAATCATTCACGGCGTGACAGGGAAAGGGAAGGCTCTCGGAAACAGACGTTCATTCTGTTTACTGCATTATGTTAGCTCCCTACCAAGATGGATGCCGTTGTAGTCGGAATGCTGAATCTGGCAACGGCTGTTGTTCGGCGTTTATCCGGTGATTTACGGGTTTTTGAGGGCATTAAGCGCAGTTCTTAATGGCGGCAATGCATTTTGAGATTGCAAGATTATTTTGTTTCAAGGCGGGTTACGAATTTTAAGAATTGTCCCATAAAAATGAATTTTTCGTCCAGTAAATTCTTCTTTGTGGACATTATTCGTGGAAGCTAGAGTCTGCTTCCGGTCATCTGTGCATGTTCCTTTAACAGTACAAAAAAAAGGCAAGGGGATGAGAAATGAAACTCTGAGTGTAACAACGACAGTCTACGTAATTATAATAAACTTCAAGTTTATCCTTACCCTCCTCCATCCTCGGTCAAGCCTATTGCACCGTTCCCTCCTCTAGAGTATATGAAAGTGAAAGCACCACTTCACCTCAATTCCAAGACGGTACGTCACGTCCAGGTGTCAGGAATTATAACCTGTTGGTACGTCTTTTATATTAAAGACATTTCTGATAGCTCGAGTGCCCTAGTTGTGTAATACTAAGCCCAGCTAAACTTTCCAAAATCTAGTTAGATATTCGAAAAACACCCATTCCTGTTAACCTTTTACAGTGATAAAAAACAAAAAAAAATCCTCCCGTAATCTGTGATGGCTCCATTTGCATCTTTATAGGACCGAAGTACCGCATCAGCATGATAATAACAGCCTTTTGGGGCAGCGCGGAGGAGGAGGAGGAGGAGGAGGAGGAGGAGGAGGAGGAGGCTCACTCATTGCTTCGTTGTTTACATATTTTATAGAGTACGCGGAAGATGAAATTGCGTAACTTGACCGTCATCTTTTATTCATATTTCCAGACCTTTTTGGGTTATTACTCCCCCGAGGTACAATATTTATTTGCATGCATAAAACATGAACGGAAGAATGGCCATAATTGGACGCGCGTTATCTTGCTTTTGCATATGGAGATGTTTTGATTGAATTTCAATGTGCCATGTCGTTACCCTAAAAACTACAAGTGGAAAAGTCGATTTCAAAATGGAAAATATAACTGGCAGCTTAATATAATATGCAAATGGTCGCAGCAATAGGATGATTTAGACAGAAATGTGAAATATTAAAAATCAAAATTCCTTCGTTAAATATAACGCGAACACATCACGAGAATTTGTGAAGGTCTTGTTATAGCGCATTAAAATGAGGCAGATGAACAAAATTATATATATATATATATATATATATATATATATATATATATATATATATATATATATATATATATACACCTCCACTATTATCTATTGATATCTAACTCCAGATTCGTAGATCTATACTTCTCACAAAGCAACAATTCTGGAATCTGTTGTTAAATGTTAAGTTTTTTTTTTTTTTTTTTTAATAATTCACAATAAAAAGACGAACCAAAACGTAATACGGAAATGAAAGCTACTACATATGACTGAGTACATAACTAATACCATGACCATAATCTAATGCAAAAAACGAGCAACAGTTTGCCCAGCTTATTTTCAGTTTTTTTTTTTATGAGTTTCACCTTTCATTCATCTAATCTCCAAGTAACGGGGATCTTCGTGCATAGATAACATGAATTATATTTCAATTTTACAAGATTAAAGTAACTTACTCGTGATTATCTTTTTAAAATCGTATCAAGAGGGTAACTCATTTCATAACTTTCATTTTCAGTGTTACATTCAGAAAGCTAGACATTATCTAGTCTGGGTCATCTGCCAAAATGCAAGTTTCCTTTTATTTTAACAATGTACTCAAATTTTTAACTATTTCTTTCTTAATATGTTAATTAACTTATTTCGTTACTTTAATAAGTGATCTCTTCTTTATCTACTTCCCGTTACATTCTGTTAATTCTTTCTAATAAACACCATTTTCTTTGGAATCTGAACGAATTTAATTCAATGGCTTCGGTGATGGGCTTATTTCATAAGAATAGGGTTCATCTTCTGAATAATAATAATAATAATAATAATAATAATAATAATAATAATAATAATAATAATAATAATAATAATAATAACCTAAATGGTCAACGGTACATTATGGTAAAGTCTAATATTAATGTAAGTATAATAAAAAAAAAGATATATCCAGCTTTAGAAGTATCAGATAAATCGTTCTCATCAGATACTGAATAAAGAATGAAAACCATGACAGCTCAGAATACACAGGATATCAATCCAAACACGACATCGCGCCGTAAATCCCATTCGGTATTTTTCCAGGACTTTTCCCTAGAAATGGCCTATCAATTCCGTTAATGTCTCTGCGTCTAGGGGAAGATAAATGTAATTGCATTAGTGAAAGTAATGACGCGAACGAACGGTTTCGATGATTTATAACATGATTAAGCTAATGGAAATAGCGAAACTTCTTTGTTGATTTCGGAAAGCGTAATGTAATTTTTCTTCT
>JANJGK010000045.1:19426022-19453522 GCA_039081455.1 Macrobrachium rosenbergii | reverse complement strand
TTGGTCGTCAATAGCTGAGTTAACTGAAAGTAATAGGGGGTAATTAAGAAGGAGAGGGCACCTTCTGTGGTTCATTAAGGTGAGTGGCGTCTTTGCTAATTATGGGGAAATTAGGAAAATTCATAGAGACCCCATCGACAAATTCGATAGGCAATGGGAGACCAAAATTGCTTTCTGCCCATGGGCTAAGTTTTTTCATTCATCACCACAGACCAAATAATTGAATTTTAAAGGAAATAAAACTGGCTATTAAGAAAAAAGAAAACCCAATCATCAGTTTCGAACGGATTATTGAAATTCGATGGAACCTGAACGGTAATTACAAATGGGAGAGCTTTTCTTTATGAAACTTGTGCAGAGAAAATGGCTGTTGGCATTGAAGCAGCAGTGATAAGAGACAACAGCGTTATGAAATTCATATATATATATATATATATATATATATATATATATATATATATATATATATATATATATATATATATATATATATATATATATATATATATATATATATATATATCACAATGAGACTGCAGCTACCCACAATTAAAATAGTATAGGAGAGTTCGACTGATACAGAAAAGGCATCACTAATGACTAGCAAATAAAACTATTATCTATTTTACTGTGAATAAATCAAATATACCTTATTTTGTAAACGACGTTATTTCAATAGTAAAAAATACAGAAGGAGAAACACTGCGGAATATTATTTCTTTGGTTATGAAAATTTGTGAACCGTCAATAAAAGTCAAAGCTTATGTAAAGGTGCAGCATTCTTTACGTGGCAATATTTTTCCATCCTATTTAATCTTTATAAAAAAAAAATAGACTTCAACAGAGTGTAAACATTCATTCAGAGCCAAAGACTAATATATTTCCGCAAGCAGTCCTGTAATAAAAACATTTCACAATCACAAAAACGATCCTTCTTTTCACAAAGGTGAAAGAGTAAGCGAACCGGGAGCAGAGTATTTTCGAAATACTCTTTCTGAACATATTGGATTCCTCTTTGAGGGCTCCATGCTCAAAATGTATCCCTGAAAATTTTCCCAGTGGAAATTTTTATGATTCACCTCGCAATATAATGGCCTATGCTGGTATTCGGAAATAGGATATTACGGTACTTCGAAAAAATGTAAAATAAGTTCGTGCCTGATTTCTTTCGCTTTGAAATGTTTGTGCATTTTTTTTTATTAATAGTTTATTGTTACGTGTAATTCATGGGAGTTTTGTTTGACGTTATCATGTACGGCTCCTGAAGTTATTGTCACCTGCAGTTATGCATCTGTTGATGCATAAACTAAAATTGTAATGGACAAAAACAAAAGTAATTCAGAAAAGGTATTTATTTAAGTTTCTCTCTGAGTATTTAATATTTTGTGTGGCCTCCATCCGCCTGTACCACAGCCTGCATTCTTGAGGGGTATGATTTCAGCAAATCGCAAAGAAAGGGCTTCAGGCCTTCCAAGATTCTCACTCTTTTCGCGATGACAGTCATATGGATCCTTGTTCCAGTTTCTTTTAACAAAGGATTCATCTCTTTTAATGTATTTAGCTATCCAGGAACGTGAAATGAAGGATGCGCCAGCATCCCTGGCCTCTCTGAGGGCTATAGCCCGGATTCAGTCAATCCATCTGATTTCCTCCGAGTCGTTAGCCATGGCTGTATCTAACTCTGTCACTCGGTCTGAAAATACAAGAAATGTGAAATGAAAAATAGCTTAATAGAAACTTAAAATAATGTACTTGGAGATAGGCTACAGCAGAAAACTTCATAAATTTCCATTTGTTCTGTGGGGGGGGGGGGCTCTAATTTCGAAACACCTGGTGTGTGTGTGTGTATATATATATATATATATGTATATATATATATATATATATATATATATATATATATATATATATATATATATATATATGTGTGTGTGTGTGTGTGTGTGTATATACATATGTATATATATATATATATATATATAAATAACACATGTGTTTATATATATTTATATACATATATGTGTGCATGTGTTATATATATATATATATATATATATATATATATATATATATATATATATATATATATATATATATATATATACATGTGTGTGCGTGTGTGTAAAATAGTCAAACGCTTAATATTCATCAGAATGCTTTTTCTTTCAACAACAAAAAAAAGATCCTAAATATATGTCCCCACTGAAACAAACATGCTACTTAAGACTGTATAATAACAGCCTAATATCCCGTTAGCACGTAACTTCCACAATTTGGGAACGACCTTTTACAAAAATCCAAAGAGCTTACTTTCGTCTTTTTTTCTTTTTTTTCCTGCATAATTACTTACCGCGTTGCCATGCACCACTCCTAACTTCCCGAGGAAGTGAAAAACTTTTGACGCTCTCATGATTGATTCGTCGTAAAAAAAGCCAGGATGTTTACCTGCGGGAGACGACGTGATAAAATGAAATGGAGAACTTTTGCCACTGGTCTGCCTTTTTTTTTTTTCTCTCCCTCTTCATTGGTATTTTTGAAACCTTTCTTTTATGACTCGCATGGTTTTTATTTCTCCCCCATCCGTCGTCTGAGATACTTATTTTGGAGCAGGTCAAGGATATGAGTAGGTCAATCGTCGCTCATATAACAGAGTCGTATTTATTCCACAGAGCAATAGCATCTTTAATAAAAACAAGCAAAATATGCGCCGAAGTTTCTTCGGCGCAATCAAGTTTTCTGTACAGCATATAATCAAGGCCACCGAAAATAGATCTATCTTTCGGTGGTCTCGGGATAGTGCTATTTGAAACTCTCAGTCGCGGCCCATGAAATTTTCAACCACGGCCCGGTGGTGGTCTTTGTTGGTACCGCCAGGGTTGTCTGACGTACGATCATGGCTAACTTTAAACTTAAATCAAATAAAAAATAA
This sequence comes from Macrobrachium rosenbergii, assembly GCA_039081455.1. Lineage (NCBI taxonomy): Eukaryota > Metazoa > Arthropoda > Malacostraca > Decapoda > Palaemonidae > Macrobrachium > Macrobrachium rosenbergii. The sequence goes on along the minus strand of JANJGK010000045.1, from coordinate 19,450,593 downwards.
CTTATTCATTCATTTTTATAGATTGTTTTTGACGTGGTCAATGAACAATTTACCGGAAATATCGTCTTGTATTTCCAGTGATATTTTTTGGAGATAAGAGTCTACATTTTCGTAGAGATAAGATTCTATTCACCCCCATTAAGAAAACTTTGATCCTAATACTTCTCTCCCTTCAACTGCCCATGTTATCAGCTAACTACCAGGTACGTTTTCCATCAGTAAGAGTAGCAAAGGTATTGTATATTTTACTAATCGATCCCAAAATCCTTTCAACATCACTCAAAATAATGAACTTTAATCTTTGTCTAGTGAGACGAAGAATTAGGTTTTCATTTGAAATAAACATCGCCAATGACTGCCTAAAAATAGGACAGTTTAACACAAAAAAATATAAAATAAAAATCGATAATGATCCAACATAATGTAGGTCGCGTGTCATAAATATTTGTTTACGTTGGTGACGTTATATGCTGGAATAAAGTTGCCTAATTCTTACCTCTGCCATGAATTTTATTGCAGTTATAATCCTAGATTTAATCCACACGAGGATTCAATGCATAAGAAGGTTAAAAAACTGGAATTAAAAGAAGAAAAATTGTTTTGACCCGTAACTTTCCTCACGTCTTTGATATTAATCTAAGCTAAATTGTTAAAACTATAAAGTATGACATGACCATGTATAATAAGATTGCGTGGGTTTGCAGCAGTCAGATCATGGGAGGCTTTTGATAATCATGATCTAATTAAAGAGAAAAAGCTCGAATTTCTGCTTCATGAAAACGATGAGGAACACCTGCTAATTCCATTAAGGTAATCCTGCCGTGGATCACCTTCATTGCCTGGGCGTTTTATTATATCCACGATTATCTTGTATTTGGTTTCCTTTGTCTTAAAAATTACCTTATAATTAGAAGAATTATAATCATGAATCCTGTTTCCGTGTTGCAGTCTTCACTTCCTTGTTTTGTTTATTAAAATTCGGGTCTTAATGATATCAGACAGGGAAGGTCATGATTTAACACGATTCCTTTATTTATATATAAAACAAAATGCAATTGTTTAATTCACTAACGTTAGCATTGTATAAAATGCCAATATGGGTTTCTGTAACACGAGTGTTTTTTCTTTATTATTCTGTCCATCAATTTAAAAAATAGTTTTACTTTTCATAACGACTTGTGAATGAATCAGAAATAAAGAGCCTACTAATAATTCCTTTCAAATACCTCTCCTATTGGAACTCACGAATTAGAATATCAGTCGGGTAATAATGTCTGAACCTTTAATTTTTCTCCACTTTTTTTTTAATATTGGGTTAGATTGTGTTATTTGGTTTCCTAACCTATGAATGGCGTTCGACGAGTTACTGATGGTCCTTTTATATGGTTGTATGAAGCGGTGTGTTCGTGTGTATGCATTCTTACACATATAAAGTATTCATACCATTGAAATATCGAATATCAAATCAATCCATCAATTATTACTCGCGAACAGACGCAGAAATACTAACACGATACAAATTTCGTTTTATAACATTATGCCCTTGGCGCAAGAGTCGGTAGGTGACTTGGAAATAGGGGTTTAAACAAGTAAAAAAATGCGCCGGAGTTTCTTCGGCGCAACCGAGTTTTCTGTACAGCGCATAATCAAGGCCACAGAAAATAGATCTAATCTATTTTTCGGTGGTCTCGGTATAATGCTTTAGGAGCCGCGGCCCGTAAAACTTTCACCCATGGCCCGTAGGTGTCCTGTCCTATAGCGTTGCCAGACGCACTATTATGGCTAATTTAACCTTAAGAGAAAATAAAAACTATTGAGGTTAGAGGGCTGTAATTTGGTATGTTTGATGATTGGAGGGTAGATGATCAACATACCAATTTGCAGCCCTCTAGCCTCAGTATTTTTTAAGATCTGAGGGCAGGCGGACAGACAAAGACGGCGCAATCGTTTTCATTTACAGAAAACTAAAAACACGATTATATTATTATTATTATTATTATTATTATTATTATTATTATTATTATTATTATTATTCAAGCTTCCAAAGAATTAGGTGTTCGTTCGGAAGAAGTAAGAGGAAGTAAAGGGAAATACACAAAGAAAAGATCTCACTTATTAAAGGAGAAAAAATAAATTAGTAAATCAATGAAAGGATGATAAAAATAGGCTCTTTTCCGTATGAAATACGACGAAGATTGATGAAAACAGTTTTCACGTAACAATCATGAGCCATTGTTGTATATCAAACAGTCGAGACTAAGAAAGCATCAGAGGATTCAAAAGAGATAATCAACCTCACCCTCACCCTCACCCCTCTTGTGTAACACTGATTCGACGATCATAGAGAAACGGGGAATATATCGCTTTGAACTTCATTTTTCCTTCACCCTTCAGCATGGAATGACCAAGAGATTTAACCTAAAACCAAATGGCAATTCCGAGAGTTGCTTAACTTTTTTTTTCTTTTTCCTAATGTGTGTCATAACCGCGTTTGAAGCCGCACAGATTGTTCATCTGCGGGGATTCGTATAATGGCGTAGGTATTTTTGATGTAGCGCTCGCTTTTGTCCTTCCCCGGAGAATCATAACAGGCTGGCCATTCCCCTGTTAAGCCTGGCTAATCCCATTTATATACCCTTTGTACTTTATTAACAGCAGGGCAAAGAGAGGGGAATAAAACAAAAACAAAAAATAAAATGCACCTGGCCTGGCTTCACCCTCTGAGAGGCTAATGCCATATAAGCTGCTGAACGCCGCTCAGCGATTTTACCTCTTCTCTCAATTCTGGGTGAGATTTTAGGTGTCGATGTAACAGTTTCCTGAAATTCATGAGATTCATCCTGCAACACCCTCGTAAAGAATGGATAAGGGCGTCTAACGAATTGAGGATATATATATAATGCAGAATGTAAATCATGAGATTCATCCTGCACCACTTTCGTAAAGAGTGGATAAGGGAGTCTAACGGACTGACGATCTATATATAATTCAGATTGTATACATTCAGATAAATTCGCGGTCACTGGGAGAGAAAGAAATAAACAAATGTAACGAAAATGGGTGGTAAGTACTCGTTTACTTTTTTTTTTCACTGTAAAACATGCATAGTGTGCCTCGCCCGTTCGCCTGATTACCATACAGGAAGGGAAATGCGGTGATATAAACATGTAAATAGAACTGGCTTTGTGCGAGAGAGAGAGAGAGAGAGAGAGAGAGAGAGAGAGAGAGAGAGAGAGAGAGAGAGAGAGAGAGCTCCGTCTTGCTTCGTAACACTTTATGGGAAGGAATATTTCTCCTTGACCTTTACTTTCATGCGATGATTTCGCTATAAGATTATTATGCTGGATGTTTGTACTGATTCTCTCTCTCTCTCTCTCTCTCTCTCTCTCTCTCTCTCTCTCTCTCTCTCTCTCTCTATATATATATATATATATGTGTGTGTGTGTATACATATATATATATATATATATATATATATATAAACACACACACACACACACACACACACACATATATATATATATATATATATATATATATATATATATATATATATATATATATACGACCTTCTCGTGGTTAGGTCAGCAACGTCACCTCTCTGATACTCTGGATGCGGGTTCGATCCAGCTACAGGCATCAGAATTTGGATCTAAGGCTTTGGAGCAACAAATGCATCCAAAAAATTGTGAGGAATTCGAGAAGTTAATAGGGAATTGTGGTTATTACAATTACACACACACAAAACACATATATGTGTGTATGTATATATATATATATAATCTCATATATACGTGTATACAGATGGTGTTGTATATATATATATATATATATATATATATATATATATATATATATATATATATATATATGTGTGTGTGTGTGTGTGTGTGGTGTGTGTGTATGTGTGTGTGTGTCTGTGTGTGTTTGTATATGTATATATATATATATATATATATATATATATATATATATATATATATATATATATATATATACAAACCGTATATCTACACCCTATACTAACACTACACCCAATACGTATCAAACTTGTCCAAACTATCATATACAGGATGCACTGAGTGATTGGATTACGCGGACACACAGCAATCCTGAAAAGAGAAATTCCATTTTAATCTTCCTACGTTTATGATCGGGAATGTTTGATGCCACGCATTACAGAAGCGACAAAGAATCTCCGCCGATCCAGTTAGCGTAATCATGCAACGTATTACGCAAATAGCCTGGATCATAATCATGATTCACTTAATATTCCTCTCGTTGGACGGCCATGACTGGATCAATTGGCTGGGACAAGCGAAGTTGCATAAGTTTGCAAGATATTTTTTATTCTTCAAATATTTGATTTTTTGTCACTTGTATTTTTCTTATCATTTTTTTCGTATTTTGCAATGTATAATTTTCACTGTAATACAATGAATTATTTCTTGTATTCCACTCGTATTTCTAGTTGGTATGATTTTTCCTTTTTAGTTTTCATACCATTCACTGTAAAATAATGAAGAATTTTTTAGTCACTTGTATTTCTCAAATATAAAATTTTTTCGTATTTTTCTTAACACTCATGGTAAAACAACGAAAAATTTTACATCTCCAAGAATTTTATACCACTCACATTTCTCATACAATTGAAAATTTTTTATTTAGTCTCCATACCATTCAATATTCAACAATAAAGAATTGTTATTATTATGCCATTTGTATTATCTGTTTATATGATTCGTCATATTAATCTTCTACACCACTGATTATAAAGTAATGAAGCATATTGCCTGACATACCTGCTTTAAGCATATGCAATTCATTCTGCTTCCTGCCACAAGAGATATTCAATTATTATTATTATTATTATTATTATTATTATTATTATTATTATTATTATTATTCTTATTATTATTGTTATTATTATTCAGAAGATGAACCCTATTTGTATGGAAAACCATTAAAATGCGAGGAGAATTGTATTATGGCAGTAATGCATTGCATCTTCGCTTGAACTTTTGAAGTTCGAACTGCACGACATAATATGCAGCCAATGTAATCTAGGCTGAAAATACTTAACACAGTTACTGAATTGTCAGGGAAAGATGATTTAGCTCAGACATGATACATAACAATTCATTAATAATTTGCACCTGCCACTTCCTGCTTGACATTATGCATTACTTAATACTTTGATGCTTCTCCAATTATGATTTAAGTAATATTCTATATACGATTCTATATAAACTGTTTTAGTGACTTCCGGTGACCATTTATTTATACCCATTTACTGAGCATTTGATTGGCAGTATTTACAAAGCGTTCGTCTTCATTTAAATACGTAAAAGAGGCAAGCTAAATAATAATAATAATACTAATAATAATAATAATAATAATAATAATAATAATAATAACAATAATAACAGTGTCTTGTCTCAATGAAATTTCTGAAATATGTTTAATAATAATAATAATAATAATAATAATAATAATAATAATAATAATAATAATAATAATAATGTTTCTTACGGCACTTAGAACTGAATTGAAATCGAGGGCAGTGAAACTATTTCAGACATTTGAGAGTCCATTAGATAATACAATGAAACCGTCAAATCACTGTACCGAGTAAATTTGAATACTGCAACGGAAATGTATAGAGCCAAATTTCATGAATGCATTTCACTTTCCGATGTTCAAAAGGAGAAACTATTCGGTGGAGTACATCCATTTTTTTTTTTAAATTGTATTATGTTAGAGCGATGTTTCAATGGCAATTGTGAAAGAATTCGACGAATATTATCGATATATATATATATGTTTTTTTACTGAGTACTGGTTATATGCAGTATCATTCAGATTTGATATAGTTTTTATAGTCTATTCTCAAAAGATTTATACGCATCTATTTTCACGAGTTATGCTTTTATTTACTGATATGAACAGGAATGTACGGTTAGAATTACAGTCATACACGCCTGTTGATAGTCATAGCTAACAGCAGTAGAATGTATATCATTCCAAAAATAACTTTGCTCAAAAGGTCATACTAATCCTTTACAAAACGTTCAATTTGGATAACAAAACTAAAGAATTCATTATATATACATATATATATATAAATATATATAAATATATATATATATATATATATATATATATATATATATATATATATATATATATGAACTCGCTGTCTAAAATATCATCACCTGACTTAATAATTCTATCAAATCGTACAATTTTTTATAAAGTATCACCATCAAAAAGGGTTAGTATAATTATTACATCGACAAAGCTTTAATATCTATAGGAAATCCTCTATCGAAGATTGTAAGCTTTCAAGTCGACAATCAAGAAAAACTTTTATGATATCTCAATATTTCTCATTCAAGATATAAGAAGTAACCAAACCTCAAACAGATATAGTCCCATAAATTTTTTTCTTTATAAGGTTTGACATTCATTCGAATAAAACTATTCAAGGAATAATAAATGCATTTTACTCCTGTGAACATTATTTTTTTTCATTTGATGAAACCCACAGCGTGAAAGCAAAAAAAAAAAAAAAAAAAAAAAAAAAAAAAAAAAAAAAGGGAAAATGTTGATATTTTGTCTCCTTCACATTCACTTCCACCTGTGAATCGCAGTTTGGCGACGCACGAGAGTACCTGTGTTTAATCGATGGTGTTGGGTACACAGGAGGTTTCCTTTATGTATTAGGTGTACGTTTGCGCTGATTAAGATAAGCACTCACGTGCTAACTCGTATCGATTCTCCATCGCAGGTTTATACATATACACTCATATAGGTGCATGTACACATGTACATCTGTATACACGCATATATGTATTCATGCACGTATGTGTAATGTACATTTTATTCTAACTCGCAGAATCGGCGCGCTTTTCTCGTTTCCGTAACTAAGTAGTATCTTTCCAAAAACAATAAAAAAAAAAAAGTAAACAATGCGCCGAAGTTTCTTCGGCGCAATCGAGTTTTCTGTACAGCGTATAATCAAGGCCACCGAAAACAGATCTACCTTTCAGTGGTCTCGGTATGAGCCGCGGCCTAGGCAACTTTAACCACGGCACGGTGGTGGCCAGTCCCATACCGTTGCCAGACGCACGATTACGGCTAACTTTAACCTGAAATAAAATAAAACATTCCGAGGCTACAGGGCTGCAATTTGGTAAGTCTGATGATTGGAGAGTGGATGATCAACATACCAATTTGCAGCCCTCTAGCCTCAATAGTTTTTAAGATCTGAGGGTGGACAGAAAATTTACGGACGGACAGACAAAGCCTGCACAACAGTTTTCTTTTACAGAAAACTAATTAAAGTTCTGAAATCTCCTACGACACTAACTGCACGTATTTATAATGTCTAGCAAAATATCAACCTTTACACGCCATTCTTTTGAACATCAGAGTTCTCATTTCATTCTGTTACCGCTTTTCACAATTAAATATCTTGCAAAACTGAACATTGCAATTTCCGTCCCAGAAAATAATTAGATGATTAGCCTGAGGTAACAAAACAGCATTTCATAAAATATTAAAAATCTAAATTCGTCCCAAAAGAAAAATATATTGTATTTATGTACACAGTAAGTGTTTTAAATAACAATACGTTTTACGACTTAATATTCATATTTCCAGCATACATACGAAATAAAAAGAAATTAATATCACAGTGCGCAGATAAATTTTCATATCGCTAAAAAAATAAATAACACTCCAAAAGGTTGGTACAGGCATTCTACCAATAAATTAATAAATTCAATGTCATTGTACAGAAAAAATAAATACATTGTTGTTTTATACCTGTTATGATTATATCAATTCCATTCGCAGTTACAAATCTATCATAGACGATTCAAGTTTTGATCGATAAAAAAAAAATGGCAGATTACTTTCCGTGAGTGACGTTAGAATATATATCGATAATATTTTTTACTTTCGAGGATATATGATTACCATACGGATCGCAGCCGACCGCATGATGTTTTTCCTGCATAACTGCAATGCGTAAATTTGAAAATTATTTCCTTTTGGCAACATTCATGCATCAGTTCAAGCTGACCTAGTTTTAATATGATTAAAATTAGAATATATATATTTATTATCATCTCATTACATTATTTATATATATATATATATATATATATATATATATATATATATATATATATATATATATATATATATATATATATATATATATATATATATATATATACATACGGTATACATACACGCACATATATATTATATACTGTATATGTATGTATGTATGTATACACATTACTTAGCTACAAACGAAACAGATTTTGCACAGAGGACACTCCCGGCCTTAATAATAAAGCACATTATAACGTCACTTCTAAACTCTGAACACAAAAAACATCTTTTGAAAACTCTCCTAAGAATCAACTAAACCAATTACACATAATAAATCGACACAGGAAAGAACGGCATTCCAACAGCTGCTCGGCCTGACAATCTAGAAGCTGCAACAGCCCCCGCAACGCATTAATCTTGGTACAGAGCCAACATAGTATATATGCAGTATGTAAATGGACGCCTGTTCAATGCTTCCCCCCCCCCCCCCTTCCTTTTCACGACGTGCCTTGTACCTTCTTCAGAGATAGCCATTCCTCTAGTTCCTCCTCTCCTACCGGAGAGCATTTTCCCGAGATGTAACCGAGTACGGGACCTTTCCCTGAACAAAGCGGGACGCCATATCCTAAAAACTAACCATAGAATTTTCTCGAAAATAATCTCGTTATGTTTCCCACACTCAAATTACCTTCAATTTCCTAATCTCATGTGATCTAATCTAACATAACTTAACCTAGAGGCATGGCAAAAAATAACCTGGGCTGGTGCAAATACTAGCACACATCTCGGAATTTGCTACCGGATATCCTAGACTCCTAGAAGAGTCGTATTAAGCCATAATAAGGGAATGAAGGCATAATCCCTCTATATACCGGTCATACTACGCCATAATAAGAGACTCTCCTCTATTTATTTCTTGGGAGGTTTAGTTAACGCATCCTCTCCGGATCTTGTCATATGTCACGAGCTAGATACACATTGGCCTCTTGCACTGCTGTGAGCAAAAATCATCGCTGGCAGCCTGGCTTGTTATTCTGGGTCTGAGAATATACTAACATTTCCACAATTATTGTTTTAGACGTTCCTGTATGGATTTTATTTATAATTGTGCTATTAGTTAGTGAGTGATTGCTACGACCAGTAAAATAAAGTTTATAAGCATGTATGTTTATATATATATTATATATTTATATATATATATATATATATATATATATATATATATATATATATATATATATACGAGTATATATATATATATATATATATATATATATATATATATATATATATATATATATATATATATTTATATTTCTATAAATATTTAAGATAATCGAAGAACTCACGATTGCAACAGGAATTTTTGTTGGAACGTTCTTTTATATCACCGAACAAGGACCTCTCTCTCTCTCTCTCTCTCTCTCTCTCTCTCTCTCTCTCTCTCTCTCTCTCTCTCTCTCGACCACATAGCTGAGAGAAGATCCCCCTTGCGGTATATGAAAGCCGATAATTAAGCGAAAACTCCTCTCTGCAACCAGCCCAACGGGATGCTGGTCTCACTTACCGTAAAATATCTCTGAATTACTAGCGGTCTTCCTCGCCGGTTTCACGCCCAGACCCGGGCGAATTAGAGCCGATATATGAATACATAATAATGAAAGTGTCTCACGGAGGCGGAAAAGACATGGAGAAGGCGTTCCAACGATGTAGCGAGAAAGGGAATGACTTCATTTTCACGAGTAAACGAGCCTAACTTATCCACGGGGATTCCGCTATTATTTTATCTATCTGTCTATTTATTTTCTTGTTGTCTTCGAAGTTTTTGTCGAAGGGGATTATGAAAGGATCGGAATGTGTTGCAAATTAGACCACTAAAACATTAACGTTTTTTTTATGTAAGCGTATCTCGTAAGTGAATATATGTTTAATTTGTAATAGGTATTTTCCTTGGTTACTTATGATCCCATTCTTACACGCACATACATACACACACAAACACACCTACACACACTCACACACACACACACACACACACACATATATATATATATATATATATATATATATATATATATATATATATATATATATATATATATACACATATATATATATTTGGCAATATTATTCACATACACTTCTGTTTAATTTTGCTCTCCGGGATATTCATCAGTTTACTATTTAATTCAATAAAAAAAACCTCATTACCAAGGTTCGTTGTTTTAAAAAAATCAGTGTTGTAAGTAATTATTTAAATTTCCGTATAAAGTCATATTTCCTAAATTCAGACATAGAATTAATTCTACCTTTTTTCATTCCTATATTCAACATTTTTTTTCAATTAACTTTCTATATATATCTATTTAAAATTAAATAAACTGGAAATTACGTTCATTAACGTGGAGGATTAGCAAACATTTTATATGCAATTTGGTCTAATTTATCTTTTAGTTCGTCATTAACAAAAGAACCTCTTGAATGGAATGGCTTGTAATTAGCGGGGTTTTTTTGCCATATATACTCGTATTTACGGGTCCAACATGTCCATATGTAGTATTCTTTTGAGAATAATAATAATAATAATAATAATAATAATAATAATAATAATAATAATAATAATAAAATAAAAAGTCATCATCATCATCATCACGTGAAAAATATACAAAATACATTTCAAACACTCCATATTTACGAGTTATTTTATCCAGCAATAATAATAATAATAATAATAATAATAATAATAATAATAATAATAATAATAACAATTGTGAGCGTGCGAAAAATAATCACGTTAAAAAATAAGCAAAATACATCTAAAACACTCGATTTTTAAGACTTTTTACTCTGTAATAATAATAATAATAATAATAATAATAATAATAATAATAATAATAACAATAATAATAATATGAAATACTATGATAACGAGTATCATCACAGTGACAACCTAAAAGAGCAAAACTACAATCGTTCTTCGAAGCCTCTACCCCGTTCCATTTCACAGACAAGGAATGATCGCCTCCCGCCCTAGCAGAAGTTCCCCGCGTAATGCATTAGAGGCATTAAGAGGGCCTTGATGCCCTCAGCATCTCAAAAGCCATACAATAGAGATTGATCCTTGTTTCCTTTTACGAGACGGCCAAATGTATATCGGAGGAATTTATCGCCGGGAAATACGTCCAACGCCAGATAGATATATCGAGCAATCACGCCGGGGGGGGGGGGGGGGGGGTAGTGCTCTTCGTTGTTCGGGTGGTGTGGTAAAGATGGTAAGGATCCATCAACGCTTTGAAGGGTCGTTGCCGAAGTATCAAAGATGAGTTAACGCCCCCTTGATGGAAGAGGTTCCATCCGTTGGTAAGTACTAATATGTTGTTACAACAGTTGTAGTTCTCTTGTTGTATATTCTCTTATATATTCCTTCCTTCATATGGCGTCATTTATCATTTCCGCAACGTGTTCAGCGTTAGAGGTCAGTTGTTAATGTCAGAATTCTTTAGTACATTCATTTTTTATTTCCAAAATAAGCATTCTAATATTTTTTTATGACATGTGTAAAGCTATAGTTCATGGAAGACGTTTTATTTCTTGAAATACATACTGACATAAACCGTTCCGTCATAAATAATGTTGTTCCTTATGCATCAGGACAAACACTAAGCCTATTTATCCTCTAATAATAATAATAATAATAATAATAATAATAATAATAATAATAATATTAATAATAATAATAATAATAATAATAATAATAATAATAATAACTTTCATGTCATAGAAATCCACAATTAGGTAAAGAAATTGTATTAATGTGCAAAAACCATATAATTGTGGATTTTTATTACATTACAGTTTATCACAATATTATCAATTTAATAATAATAATAATAATAATAATAATAATAATAATAATAATAATAATAATAACGAAGTAGAATGTCTAAATTCTCATCACTTTACCGAGCTAATCCCCAAATAATCCAATTTTTATGCAAATCAAGTGATGGGATGTCGGGTTCTGAGCACCTCGGATAAAAGATATTAAACTCCTTATCTCAGAACCCATTCGCCTATCTAATCATTCTCCCCTACCAGTCCTTTCAATGCTGCGGCCTCTCTTTGTAGCTGAGCATAATTCAGAATTATGTCTCTTCTGATTGGTTGGTCTAATCTGCGTAAATCTTCTCTCTTTTTTTTTTTTTGGAGGGGTGGATGGGGTTTTAAGAGGTGGTTTTCTATTGTTTTCAGTTTAAGCAAGAAAAAATAACTTTTAGAATGAAATGGCTTATAGTTAGTAAAATATTTTTACTGTGTATTTTTATGGGTCACACGTGCCCGTCAGTAATGTTCTTATAATAATAATAATAATAATAATAATAATAATAATAATAATAATAATAATAATAATAATAATAATAATAATAATCTGTAAGTTCTTGTATTATTCACAAAAGGGTTCGCTTCACAATTTTTTGAATCCAGAAGTGTATTTAGTAATTTTTTTAATAATAATAATAATAATAACCCGTAAAGTTCTTGATTTATTGGCAAAAGGGTTTTCTTCACAATCGTTTGATTCCAGAAATGTGGCTCGAAATTTTTATTATTATTATTGTCATAAATAATAATAATAATAATAATAATAATAATAATAATAATAATAATAATAATAATAATAATAATAACAACAACAACGCTTTCCAAAGCCGTTAATCCAAATCCTCAGATTCATACCACGCAGCTTTCACCTGCATTTCAAACATGTTTGAAATCATCGGGATTTTATGCAAATCAGAGAAAGGAAGTCAATATCTGGTCGACCTAGATAAATCACATTAAAAGCTTTATCAATAAATCCGTTTTCGTTAATCGTCTATATAATCACCCCACTTCCCCCCCCCCACCCCCCTCTCCCCCGTACCGGATACTCATCAGCCTTGTCACTCTAGTGCGCAGCCCAGCTTACTGAAGTTATTCATTTATTCATTTATTTATTTTCATATTTACTTATTTATCCGTGTAATTGTATATTTATTGTTGTTATTTATTTATTTTCTAAATTATCTATTTATCTATATATTTGTTTACCTGTTTATTTTTTGGCTGACCATGATAGCACTAAGTTTCTTTTAGATCCTTAGCATAATATTGTTGTCATTTGTTTCTTATAGATGAAGTTACCAAAATGCTAACTTAAAGTAGTGTGTGGAATTGGAACTTACTAATTGAGTGTAAGATAAAAACAAGTAAAAAATGCACCGAAGCAATAGAGTTTTCAGTACAGCCGCTACAGCGTATAATCAAGGCCAATGAAAACAGTTCTATCTTTCGCTGTTCTTGCTATTATGGGCCGCGGCCCATGAAACTTTAACCACGGTCCGGTAGTGGCCTATCCTATATCGTTCCCAGAAGCACGATTATGGCTAACTTTAACCTTAAATAAAATAAAAACTACTGAGGCTAGAGGGCTGCAATTTGGTATGTTTGATAATTAGAGGATGGGTGATCAACACACCAATTTGCACCCATATAGCCTCAGTAGTTTTTAAGATCTGGGGCCGGATTGAAAAAGTGCGGACAGAAAAAAGTGCGGACAGATTAAAGTGCGGACGGACAGAGAAAGCCGGCACAATAGTTTTCATTTACAGAAAACTAAAAGCAATAAAGGTTTCGATTAACGCTCATTTCATCAGTGAGAAAAAATTAAATTGTTTATGTATCTAATAATAAATATACCAGGTCTCCAACGACGCCTAGGACAATCAAGAATATTAAGGAAATGACAAAGACGTACATTTTCTTTAGCCGTTTCCCTACCATGAATGAACATATTATATATGAAGTATTAGGTATTACTAAGGCTTTTGCCAAAGATTGATGTTACACTGGCCTAGTTCCATTACATTCAACATATATTCAGAGAGACAAATAGAGTTTATAATAACATATCTACCAATAACAAGAAAGATTAATTTTCGCTTGTAAAATCTGAGAGCGTGGAAGAATTAACAACATCAATTTTCATTACCTTTTTATTATGCTCTCATAAAATAATCCTTCTGGTTCAATAGGTAAACTGATACAAATTATATAGTAACCAATGTCTCTGCATTTATTTTACGCAGGAAAATGTATTTGCGTGTATTGAAAAAACTACATAATAAATCAACTCCATGGACATTACCGTTTTAGGCGTTTCAAATGGATCATATATGTTGATTTATTGATGGTGGTAATTATTCGCTCAAATGGACTAAATAAAATGGGCCGTCGTTCATTAGTAGACTTTTCAATTAAATATTGCAGCTCCGATGAAAACGATTTTTACGGTAGGATTTTGTATGACGGTTTGCAATACATACACACATTATATATATATATATATATATATATATATATATATATACATAAATGTGTGTATTGTATGTATATGTATAGTATGCATATACAGTATATATATACACACACAAATATATAAGGATTTTGTCTTTATTTATACATTCACCACGTTCCATATTTTCGTGATTCAGTTATACATACATACACACATATACATATATATGTTTATGTATGTATGTACAGTATGCACATGTATAGATTGATATAAATATAGATACAGATGCGAGTGTGTGCATGCATATATGCTTTTAAATACAGTAAAGGTCACAGTGTTACAGATTCCAGTCTAGTACTATTTCTGTTTTGTGTAACAACGCTTAAATGAAGATCCTTGGAATAGATATAACAGGATTTAAAAATTTCTTACAATTCTGATTTGGTTTTTCCTTAAAGAATTATGAAACAATTTTTACTTTATTGCTATCAAATGATTATCTGAAGTCAGAACAAATGCCTTTCCTCCCAGATGGATTGTTTGCCAAAACTTAGTGGACTTTTACACAAAAACTATAGGTTTTAAAAATTCCAACCGTTGACATTTATGCTGAAAAGCTGATGATGAATATTACCCAAGAAAAAGAAAAAAGGAAAATGACAAAACTATCAAATGTCAAATTCCTTCCCACTGTTGCCTTATGTTAGAAAAATACAGAGTCATCAGAGATTTCTTATTGTACTGTACAACAAACAACAGCTGTTTTTTCTTTGTATGTTTTTATTTTTTTGTTTCCGTTTATAAGCAACAGAATAAAGGAAGAACAATGCTACGTTGCTGAAGTGACTATTTTCGCTGCGACCTCCGCGCCAGTAAATACAAGTCGTGGTTTAATCTGTTTCAATTCTTTCTGTTGAATGAAAAAGATTAAAACCTTCGTTTCTTATTTATGTCATAAATGCAGCTCGTTTGTTTAGTAAAAATTACCGTCTTACTGAGACGAAGACTGGACTTAGACATTTGTTTAATTTCAGGAATGATCTACGGGATTATCCCCGAGAAAATCATATGGAGTTGATTTCCCAAATGCCTTAAAGTGTTTTAGAGTTTATCTCTAAATCTTATTGTGCTGTCATATGTTCGTCAATATAAAATATCTGAAATAATGTCATGAATACATGTATAGTAGTAGTCATAAAACTACATTATATATATATATATATATATATATATATATATATATATATATATATATATATATATATATACATATATATATATATATATATATATATATATATATATATATATATATATATATATATATATATATATATATATATCTACACACACACACACACACACACATATATATATATATTAATATATATATATATATATATATATATATATATATATATATATATATATATATATATATATATATATTTATATATATACACATACATATCTGTTTATTGGTATTACATGTTATCACTTTTCGACACGAAATGTTATTGGGAAAGGTTAATAAATAAAAAGGAAGCCTGTTTTTCAGGTCTCCCTTTCTGAGAGTAAATAAAGCGAAAACAAAACGACCTGACATTTAATACAGATCTGTACTTTTGACACCGACGAATATTAACGCGAACAGAAATATCAACTTACAAAAGCATCAAACGGAAAAATACGATACTTCAATGCTCAAGGCTGAAGGCGAAATCATTGCGACATCCTGCAGATAAAAGAAGATCGGATTTAGTTGCGAGCCAAGATAAAAACGAATGAAATGTCAGGCGATTTTGCCTAAAGTTGCGAATGCTTATAAAGGAAAAGAACCCGGATGTTTTTTTAGCGAGGAAAGAAAGCCAATTCGACACAAGTTGATTTTGTTTCGATCTCTGCAACGGCGCGCCGATGAAAGAATGTGCATTTAAATGTGAAATCATGGGAACAGGAGTTTTTACTCTGTTCTTTCAACGCATTTTCTGAGGGATGGTTTATTAGAAATAACAAGAAACGGCAACAGAGGATATTGGTTGAACTGTATGTTTGTGTTCTCGGAAAGTGGTAGTGATCTTTAATATAAAATTTGACGTAAGGCTAATTAAACCAGCGTCTGGAGAGTACTCCACAATGATGACTTTAGACGAAAAATGTTGTAACTGGACCAACATATCATTTGTGCATGTGTACGAATGCTTGTCAACAAGTTAAAATCTGTAAACGTGTCAATAATTGACATATGCTATGTTTTAGATACCTGATTCAGCATCCGCGAGATGGATTGGAAAAAACAGTTGTTTTGTGTCTTTGAAGGTGAAACAACGTATCAAAAACAACATATCAAGAAAAATACTCAAGATCTACGTCAACAGCAACAAAACCAACAACAATACATAGCAAAAACAACACGAACGTCTACCAATAAAAAAGAAGTTTAATAAACAATGACTTCAATTTCTATTAAGAGAAAAGTCAAATGAAACTAACGTAATCCCCCAACTAATTAAATAAAGTACAAATTACTGCGACTTTTCAAGAAAAACACTTAATGTCTACGTTGACAAAAAAAAAAAAAAAAAAAAAAACAATAAAAATATAGTAAAAACAACCAGAACGCTCCCAAAATAAAAAAAAATAAAACAAGTGAAAATTCGATTGCGCCGAAGAAACTTCGGCGCAATCGAGTTTTCTGTACAGCCGCTCCAGCGTATAATCAAGGCACTAAAAATAGCTCCATCTTTCGGTGGTCTCGGTATAATGCTGTATGAGCCGCGCCCCATGAAACTTTCACTACGGCCCGGTGGTGGCCTGCCCTATATCGCTGCCAGAACATAAAAATGGCTGAGGCTAGAGGGCTGTAATTTAGTATGTATGATGTTTGGAGGGTTGATGATCAACATACCAATCTGCAGCCCTCTAGCCTCTGTAGTTTTCAAGATCTGAGGGCGGACAGAAAAAGTGCGGACGGACAGACAAAGCCGGCACAATAGCTTTCTTTTACAGAAAACTAAAAAAAAGTTTAAGGATAAATAACTCAACTTTTAACTCAAAGGTCAAATGAAACTTGAGTAATTCCCCAACTAATTTAATGAGGAAGTACAAATTACATCAGCCGCCGGCAAGTTACTTTAAGAGAATCCTCTCCGAAATCGCTGGGTTAATCACACGTAATCTCTTAAATCCCCCACCACCCCTTCCCCACCTCTCTTCGTAATCTCGCGATAGAAGTCTCTGTTTGTTGGCTGAATATGCTCAAGTCCTTATTATAGGTCCTATAACTTTTCGGCCGAATTTACCAGCCTACGAATTTCTCTCTCTCTCAATTAAATATATATATATATATATACATTATACATATACAGTATATATATATATATATATATATATATATATATATATATATATATATATATATATATATATACACACATATATATATATATATATATATATATATATATATATATATATATATATATATATATATATATATATATATATATATATATATATGACTGTCATCAACACGAATTTAACTTGGATCAGATGACAACAATTCAGTTAAAAATAATGAACTAAATGACTATTCCCTCAAACACCTTTACACATTGAAAATACTTTACGCAATAGCATTCATTTCCCTCAAAATGAAAGAAGAATGACTGAATTGCAGGTCTTTGGCGAAAATTGAATACATTTCGGTTTCGGTGAAAACCAGTGAGCCCGTCGAGGGAAAGAGACTAATGGCTCATCTCATTACCTCGAAAGGCTCATAAATCATTCGTGTAAATCACTGAAGAAGAAGAAGAAGATTCATGAAGTCAAACTAAATTCACCATAAAAATGTTGCACATAAAAAATATTCACTTCATTTTTGTTTTGTTTTTTTTGGAATGTTGCACATAAAAAATATTCACTTCATTTTTTTTTTTTTTTGGAAAGTTGCACAGAAAAAATATTCATTTCAATTTTATTTTTTTAACTATTATTATTATCATTATTATTATTATTATTATTATTATTATTAATTATTATTATTATTATTATTATTCAGAAGATGAACCCAATTCACGTGGATGAAGCCCACCACAGACGCCAGTGACTTGCAATTCAAGCTTCAAGAGAATACGTTGTTCTTTCGAAAGAAGTAACAGAAAGTAATGGAAAGTAGAGAAAGAGGAGGGCAGCTATTAGAAAAAACAGACAAATTAATCAATTATTAAATAAAGAAAGAAAAATGCAGGTGTAATATTAAAATACAAGAATTGTGTTACGGTAGCAATGCACTGCATCTGCTCCTGAAGAAAGCCAATTCATTTTTTGTATTATGTCTTATTCAGCCTATGTTACCGGAAGATTAATCTACGATCATGATTACAAAATGCAACGCTTTCATAATGAAATTCCTGAAATCTAAATGAATGTTGACATTTTTTCTGCAAAGGAAACAAAATCAATTAAATGTTGAGATCAGCGTTGCAGAGAATATCTCTCTCTCTCTCTCTCTCTCTCTCTCTCTCTCTCTCTCTCTCTCTCTCTCTCTCTCTCAGGATATTTAGGTAACTTGAAGCGCGTAGTGCCATTTGCTCGTTCAGTTATAGCTCTAGGACTCTGATAAATGTGCTGCCACAATGGTGTCATCTGCTTCATAACCTGTTAGGCCGAACCAAAAAGAAAGAGAGAGAGAAAAAAAAACTCTTTCTGCCTGCTTGTTGTACTTTTATTTTACCTTTTATTTCGTCACCTTTCAGGCTTTTTCCTGCTAAGTATGCGATAAGCCTTTTTCCAATATGCCCATAATATCGAGTCTACAAATACTTCTTTGCATACATTAGCCAGAGAGGTTGAAAAAGACTTTGAATTGTTCCTTCTCTGGTGGTATTCAAACCGCCTCGACTCATGCTTATCTTGGTGCTATAATTCACTGTAAATCTACGACTCTTCTTAATCTATCTATTTATACCCAACAGACCTAGCTACATTACTGACTCTCTCTCTCTCTCTCTCTCTCTCTCTCTCTCTCTCTCTCTCTCTCTCTCTCTCTCTCTCTCTCATAAACTGAGGAACATCTCCGATTTTAAAACGGGTACCAAAAGTCACTTACAGTGTATTTTCTTCAAAGATATTAGTAGACTGTTGTGGATGTCAACCTGGGTTGAGAGAGAGAGAGAGAGAGAGAGAGAGAGAGAGAGAGAGAGAGAGAGAGAGAGAGAGAGAGAGAGAGAGTTGATAAATGTGAGCGTTTATCGTCCCATCAAAATTGTATACCGTCAAAATGCAAGGCCCGGACGAGGTAATTCTCGTCCCATCAGTGTAACACCCTCTATTAGACCTACCTACCTACCTCTCTCTCTCTCTCTCTCTCTCTCTCTCTCTCTCTCTCTCTCTCTCTCTCTCTCTCTCTCTCTCTCTCTGCAGGCTTATGAATGGCCACTCGTAAATAAGAAATATCACTCATGAAGAAAGTTAATTGAATGCTAATTGCGATCAAGTCCCATTAGGCCCCCATAGCAAACAGGAATCCCTAACTAACCCACTTAGCATAAACAGTCCCGAGCCGCGGGCAGTGACTGATGCTGGAGCTTAAGGCGCAATCCCGAGAATTGTAACCTCCTATATATATATATGTCTCTTTAATTTTCCGATTCTCTGAGGCGTCTTGGAAAGGGAGAGTTCTAAACGAAGCTGTAACGATGTCTATATTAAATGAAGACTGTTCTCTTAGGGGAAATCTTTCTGCTGTTTATATGTTGTAGCCTTTGATGACCCTGCGGCAATACGGTGGTTGGAGGATGCTCAGAAAAGTAATTGTTAACCCGGATGTGATTTAGAGATATTATGTGTTATGTAATGTTTCTAATATCTCTTGTATTTCGAATTTAGCCTTTTATCTCATTTAACTTTTGTATTTATCACGCCCCTGCATAAGCATATGTTTATTAATTTACTCCCATCTCTCTTTGTATGCGTACCCAGTTACTTGTTGCGAAAGACTTGCCATTATGAATACTGAATTATAAGCATTATTGTGTATTCATTACAGACCCTTTTCTGACGAACCGTTAGCAAGTGTTTATGATCTAAACATAACAAATACAACGTAGAGAAAAATTTAAATATCCTCTCATGAAAGGGCAAAATACAACGTAGCTCCAATTACACGGAAATAATAATAATAATAATAATAATAATAATAATAATAATAATAATAATAATAATAATAATAATAATAATAATAATAATAATCGTCTGAGCACAATGCAATAAAGATCCATAGATTCTGAAAGACCTGAAATTAAATCGATCCTATAATAATAATAATAATAATAATAATAATAATAATAATAATAATAATAATAATAATAGTTTGAAGACAGTGCAATAAATATGCAAAGATTATGAATGACCTCAAATTAAGGAGATCCAATTTGCACGTTAATAATAATAATAATAATAATAATAATAATAATAATAATATTAATAATAATGTTTTGAACACAATGCAATCAAAATGCACAGAAATTGAAAGACCTCAAATTAAGGTGAGGCAATAATAATAATAATAATAATAATAATAATAATAATAATAATAATAATAATAATAATAATAATAATAATAATTAGTGCTACATAACGTAATCAAAGCCGGCAGGTTTTCAGAGGTGCAATCTCGAGGCGATCCAATTTCCCATACTAATCCAATGAAGGAAAAACCAACTTCCTTCGCTCCGCCGAAAAATTGAATCAAGGGCTTTATTTCTAATCCCATTAAAGTTGGGAAGGGTTATATATCCCTCTTCTACCTTTCTACGTCATCGTATTATATCCGATTACTGATTGGAGATAGCTACCGCTTTCCTCCTCCTCATTATTATTATTATTATTATTATTATTATTATTATTATATAATTAACATACAAATATGATCTGCTTAATGAAAGACCTTTGAAAATCTATGCATTTTGACTGCATTGTGTTCAAAGTATTATTATTATTATTATTATTATTATTATTATTATTATTATTATTATTATTAACATACAAATATGATCCCCTTAATGAGAGGCCTTTGAAAACTTATGCATTTTGATTGCAGTGTTCAAACCATTATTATTATTACAGAATCGGCTTAATTTTAGGCCTTCCAGGATCTACGGATTTTTATCGCATTGTGTTCAACCCATTATTATTATTATTATTATTATTATTATTATTATTATTATTATTATTATTATTATTATTATTATTATTATTATTATCTGAAAAATACTCATAGTAGCACGAGTCTTGACATGGCGAAACAAATCCACTGTTATGTATGGGTACAAATATAACTAAAAATAAATCGCTATAGAGAGCTTTTGGGAACCTGTTCGATTCCCGCTTTTCAGTCGAACAGATTCCCAAATGCTCATTGTATAGATTTACTTTTAAATATATTTGTACCCACACATAACTGTGGATTTGTTTCTCCATTATTATTATTATTATTATTATTATTATTATTATTATTATTATTATTATTATTATTAATCAAAAGATGAACCCTACTCATATATGGTGTTTGTTAGAAGTAACAGAAGGTAATAGGAAATGCAGAGAGAAGAGATCAGTAGCTATGAAAGTAAAAATAACTTAATATATCAATAAGTAAACAGATAAAAATGTAAGTAGAATACAAGAATTGTTTAGGATAAGGAGACTTTCATAAACTTCCTTTGCTTGATGGTAAATTTCTTTTTTAAGCAATGAATTATGAATCAGCTGTTTGTTGCCTAAATATAATCTAAAGTGAAAGTGTTCCAGTTTTGATTTCATGTTTGTTTTATACGTACACATATATATATATTAATTACTAGCTGACCAACCCGGCGCTGCCCGGGAAAACTCTAAATGACAGCCGATAAACTCTCTCTCTCTCTCTCTCAATCTATCTTTGTTCTATGTTCTTTTTCATGGGGACAATCTCTCCCTTTATTGTTTTATCGACGATCAGAAGAAAAACTGGCGTGGACTGAACTCAAATGTATCTATATTTCACGAGCAGAAACTAGTGAGAACAAACCTTTCGCAATAGGTTCCGGGTTGGTGGGATGTTGATGAGAGTCGGTAATACGGCATTATTAAGAAACATGACGTTTTGTCTAAGGTGAATAAAGCAAGGGGAATGTATCATACAGATACAATGAACACTCTAATCAAGGATATTGCAAGGAGATATGAAAGAAAAATTACATACACTAACGGACGTATGCAATGTTTGGCAAAAACGGGCTATTCTCTGTTGCAAGCGTATTCTGCCTCTGTTGTTTTCCAACTTACTGAAATGTCCCGGAAATGGGCCTCTAAACAATTCAAAAAATATTGTTGTTTGCCTTGATTGTGCCGTGATATAGATTTGCTTTTCTATAGGAAAGGTTATTTACCAAACAGTGATCTGAAGGCGTGCAAAGGGATGATTTATTTAGCCATAGCAGCCTGCAGTCAAAATAAACTTGCTTGCATAATCTTCAAGTTAAACGCATACAGAGCGGAAGTACAGAAAAATGCCGTACTAAATAGCACACAGGAAACGAAATCAAAACAATGGCGCATAATGATAGTTTAATAAGAAAACTATTGGAGCTGCATTCTGTCAATGTATAATTAGTATTGACTTTATATATATATATATATATATATATATATATATATATATATATATATATATATATATATGTGTGTGTGTGTGTGTGTGTGTGTATGTATCTGTTTCCGTGTGTTGTTCACACGGATGAATCATGGTCTAATCGAATAAAATATTTGTATCCTAAATGCATAAAAATGCTTAAATTAAATAAATGAATGAAGAAAAGATAAAACAGAGAGAGAGAGAGAGAGAGAGAGAGAGAGAGAGAGAGAGAGAGAGAGAGAGAGAGAGAGAGAGAGAGAGAGAGAGAGAGAGATTCCTCTATCCACAAATCGGTTATTCAAAACGTGTTCCCCCGAGTCATTAAAATTCTCTCTTATTGATGAATGAAAGGAATACGATTTATTTTTTCTTTGTCCAATGCAATTCGAGTTAGGTATTCATCCATGTGCCAATAACTGAAGAGCATACATATATAAATAAATAAAAAATAAATAAATACATACAGACACACATACACATACTATATGTGTGTGTGTGTGTATGTATATGTGTGTGTATATATATTATATATATATATATATATATATATATATATATATATATATATATATATATATATATATATATATACACACGCACACACACACATATATATATATGTAATATATATAAATTATATATATTTGTACTTATATGTAGATCTATACATCTATAAATATATTTACATCTCTCTTCAAAAATTAACTGAGGAAATGTTCTCCCTTTTTTCAATTAATTTTGAGGAAAACTTGAAGAAAATCAAAATCTAGCAATATGCACATAAATCATTTTTCTTTTCTCTTTTTTCCAAGATGTGGACGGACTGTATAAAGCAAACATACCAAATAGCCTGAACGCCATTTCAGCACAACCATAGCTATCATTTGCATATTTATCAGTAGAAGCAAAATCATCATTTTTATCATTCACATATCGTTAGAATGACTATCACGGGATGCCCTAGGAGCAAGAACCCGTGCAGGCAGAAGGCTAGGTCAGTCCCACCCAATTAACGGCAAAATATTTCTCGCCGGCGTGTTGCATGGAAGGGATACGAAAGAGCAAAAGTGGTCGCGCTTTAGTTGATCTGAAATCGGAGAGAGAGAGAGAGAGAGAGAGAGAGAGAGAGAGAGAGAGAGAGAGAGAGAGAGAGAGAGAGAGAGAATGAATAATTTATTTAAGGTTAACTGTGGTATTGAAAGAAAGAATGAATAGATTATTTAAAATACGTATACGCAATTATAAATATGTAAATGTATACATACATACATACATACATACATACATATATATATATATATATATATATATATATATATATATATATATATATATATATATATATATATATACAGAGGTGTGTTTGTGTACGTGCATGTATTTCAGATAATCTATTCATTCTCTCTTATATCACATTTTACCTAAAATAA
>JANJGK010000045.1:19422139-19425922 GCA_039081455.1 Macrobrachium rosenbergii | reverse complement strand
GGAGGTGCCCTAAAACTAGAAAGGGGGCCAACACTGGGGAGTGCTAAGGGTGAGAGAGAGAGAGAGAGAGAGAGAGAGAGAGAGAGAGAGAGAGAGAGAGAGAGAGAGAGAGAGAGAGAGAGAGAGAGAGAGGGTGCTTTTGCTGTTGCTAAGCCACAATATAAAAAAAATAAAAAAAAATTCGAGACGTCACATTACATAAAGCTGAAACACCGTAGTGTCCATATAACGGGAAATGAAAATAGAAAACTATATATATATATATATATATATATATATATATATATATATATATATATATATATATATATATATATATATATAGATAGATAGATAGATAGATAGATAGATAGATAGATAGACAGACAGACAGATAGATAGATAGATAGACAGTTAAGTATATTATATATATACGCAAACACACACACATACGCATAATATATATATATATATATATATATATATATATATATATATATATATATATATATATATATATATCCAAAGGGCGGTGGCCACAGCCAGGTATACATCAATGGGGAGGCGGACATAAAGACTTGTTAAAAAGGGTCTAATTATTCCCGACGTTTCGTAATGTCTTCATTACATTTTCGAGGGCTGTACAAATAAATAACATAAATTACAAAAAGGCTATGAATCTAAATTTAAAAATTAAGATTGCACAATGGATTACAAATTAAAAAAATTAGATGGACAACTTAAAAAGCAAAACAACCTATTCAGCAGCAATGTTAAGACTTTTCGTTTTCTGTTCAGTCTTAACAACTGCTGCTGAATAGGTTGGTCCAGAACTGCTTACCTTTTATATTGTATTTTTTTTTTTTAGAGAGAGATTTTGTTTTCTTTTTAAGTTGTCCTTTTTAACTGTTCCATCTACTTTTTTTTTAATTTGTAATCCACTGTGCACTCTTAATTTTTAAATTTAAAATCATAACCTTTTTGTAATTTATGTTATTTATTTTGTACAGCCCTCGAAAATGTAATGAAGACATTACGAAACGTCGGGGAATAATTAGACCCTTTTTAACAAGTCTTTATGTCCGCCTCGCCATTGATGTATACATATATATATATATATATATATATATTATATATATATATATATATATATATATATATATATATATATATATATATATATATATATATATATATATATATATATATATATATACATTTGTTTGTGTGCCTGAGTTTGAAAGTGTACACGCACAAATATTTAAATGTATATAACCATTAAATTTATATATACAGTATATGTATATATATATATATATAAAACCCTATAAATGAAAGCAAAATACATGTTGCAGAACAAATCCGTTCTCTTGCTAGCCATTTAAGGCCGACATAT
Source organism: Macrobrachium rosenbergii (assembly GCA_039081455.1). Classification (NCBI taxonomy): domain Eukaryota; kingdom Metazoa; phylum Arthropoda; class Malacostraca; order Decapoda; family Palaemonidae; genus Macrobrachium; species Macrobrachium rosenbergii. The sequence goes on along the minus strand of JANJGK010000045.1, from coordinate 19,424,547 downwards.
AACGTTGCAAGCAAAAGGGATTTCTTGCTGATTCATTTAAGAAGGGATAAACGGATTTTTTCCTCTCGTGTAACAGGGAAAAGCGATACTGCCCATCCAGTTTCATTCACTTTGTGCATTTCTAAATATATATATATATATATATATATATATATATATAAATATATATATATATATATAATATATATATATATATATATATTTCCTGGGTTTTGTAATATGTCCCTATCATTAGGAAAGTGATTTCTTGCGAACTATTGAGAATTTTTTATTCAATGGATATTTTTCTGGATTTTGTAATATGAAGTCTAAGGGTGTTTGTTTTATAAGTCTATCAAATATAATTTCTAAAAATGTAATTACACTAAGCACATGCCGCATTCACTAAGATACGTAAATTGAAGATATACATATTTATAAATTGTTGCGACTATACATTATTAGGCAGTATTAAATTCGTAGCATCTATCTTTTGTATACATACTGTAGATTATAAAATACGACTTTTTGAATTTCCATTTCAAACATCTGAAAAGAAAGGCGACTGACGCAGTCAAGGGTCAAATACGTATTGCAAATCTACTCCAGCATATGATATTTCTTTTCTATTTATGAATGTCATACTGTCTATTACACTCAGATAATTATATATTACTTCAAATGAGCGCAGAGTCTGTCAAAATGGAAGAGGTTCTAATCTGGTAGAAATAAATGCTGACGACGTCTTCAAGAATGTAAAAATGTAAAAATGAAAATACAAAAATTGTATTAAAAGCGCCCCAAGGGGACACATTCCAAATAAGGAGACGAAGTCATTCCGAAACAGGTCCGAGTCACAATTGTCATGAAGGGGGAATCTCTAATGGCCCTTGCAAATCTGCCTGAACAACATATTCAATCGGTTTAACATCAGAAACGGACTCCTCGTTCCATTTTCCCAGAACTCCCGCTAGGTGCAACTCTTGATGACTTTTTTAAAGCAAATGAATTTGCATAATATCCAACTAAGTGATATTCACGTCTTTATTCGAAAGATGCTTCTATGAGATTCTCTCTATTTTTTTTTTTCTTGGAATTTCGCTCGCTGAAATGTACCGGGGGGAAAACATAGAGTGAAATTCTCGAAATGTTTTTTATATGTTTTTTTTTTAAGTGCACCCTGTATATATATATATATATATATATATATATATATATATTATATATATATATATATATAATATATATATATATATATATATATATATATACACATATACACACATATATATACACACATATACATGTATGTATGCATGCATGCATGCATGCACGGAGACACACACACAAGCAAACACACGCTCACAAAAATTAACGACACGTTGGGAAACATGCATCAGATACTGAAATTGAATTCAAAGTCACAGGGGAAGCGTATGCAAGAATTCTATAAATTAATAAACATGAAATTATATAAACATGTCCAAGAAAAGATGAAATTACGAATATAAATCTTACATCCTATGTCCCGCGTGTGCCCAAATGTAAATGGTTTGGTATCAAATAAAATATATAAACAAGTTGCCTAGAAAATAATAATGCACAAATATATAAAATTCTGTGACTGCCCATTGACTTGCTCTCACAAGACTGGAAAATTTGTCTGTTTAAGACCAATAAAAAAAAAGAATCAAGACAATAAATTCTTGGAAAAAAAGACGTTCTGTAACTTGCCATACGTAACTAATCACAATATACGAAAACTAAGAGCCATTTCTGGGAAGGCAACAAAATGAATTTGTGAGCGCAGAAAACAGTGAAGAACAAAGCCCACATAAAAACAACTTATCCGAAGTGACAAAGGATAAACAAAGGATAAACAAACAACGCTCTTGAAGCTGCCCAAAGCTTTAAGCTCTCTTACCTCTCCAAGATTCCACGAGCCATAAACATCGACGAATGCATTCCAGGACCCCTTGGCTCCTCGTTATCTTAGCTCGGGATAAGAAACCTTCAATTCTTTATGGAACGTCGGCCAATAGTGATAAACATTTGATGTCTCGTCTCATTAAAAGAGTTCGCCATCTTGTGTGGTCGCCATGATTAAAGATAAGTGTACGTAACAATATGTGGGTTGTAGATTATTTTTACTTTGAGGCATGAAGGAATATTAAAGCAAAAAATCAATTACATGGAAGACATGACAGGTAAAGCCATATCCCTGTAAAAATGGAAGATGGAGAACAGATTCTATGACAATGAATGGTAAAACTATTAAAACTGTTGAAAAAGAAAACTGGGGATAATTAATAGTGTATTGCATACCTGACTAGAATTTCAAGGTAAAAAAAAAATTAATTACCAAAGGAAGACAAAACTTATTCATTGATGCTTTTCCCTAGAACAGAGGTCGGATTCCAAAAAATAAA
>JANJGK010000045.1:19409639-19417139 GCA_039081455.1 Macrobrachium rosenbergii | reverse complement strand
CACCAATCCCTGGCAGAGGGAGCCAAGACGCACGCCCGAAATTTATGTGCCTGACACAGATTCAGGAATTTCCTTATGCTCGGCCCCAGCCCCTCACATGGCACCATTCCCTTGGGCACGCCGCAACTTCGGAGAGGCCTGTCTCTCCCTAAAAGATGAAATACCAACGTGACCGTCCCACCCCTTTTTGGGACGGTCCCTCTTCCTGCCCCAGAGCCGTCATTTTCCATTTTTTTTTTTTTTATTCGATCTAGAGACACCTCTGTCATTACTCCTTTGAAATTAGGTTATTCGGCTGGTGGGTGGGGGTGGGGTGGGGGGGAAATGAGTGAAATTACATAAATAATGACAAGAAGGAGGGACGGCCCATTCTTTCAGCGGTCATCTCTGAGAACATCGACGATCATCTCTTCAGAACACCGACGATCATCTCTTCAGAACATCGACGATCAACTCTTGAGAACATCAACGACCATCTCTTGAGAACATCAACGATCATCTCTTGAGAACATCGACGACCATCTCTTGAGAACATCAACGACCATCTCTTGAGAACATCAACGATCATCTCTTGAGAACATCGACGACCATCTCTCAGAACACCAAGTTTGGCCTCCTGAGGTCATGATTCACGGATCATTAAAAGCTGGGATGGGTTGCCAACTCACACGCCAACTCTCCTCCCCTTTTCCAGGCTTTGCTAACTTCTCCTCCTCCTCCTCCCCCCTCCTGCTCCTCATCCTTCTGCCAGTCCTCCTCTCCTCATCGTCCCCCTCTTCTTCTTCTTCCTCTCCTCCTCCTTCTAATCCTAATCCTCACTCTCCCATCCCCCTTGCTATTAATCTCTCCTTCCTCCTTCTCCTCCTCCTCCTTTTCTTCATTCTCATCCTCCTCTTCTTCTTCTTCTTCTTCTTCTTCTAATCCTAATCCTCATTCTCCCATTCTCCTTTTGTCAATCCTCTTCCTCATCATCCTCCTCTTCCTTTTCTTCATCCTAATCCTCCTCTTTTCCCTCCTCCTGATCGTCTTCCTTCTCCCAAGAGTCGCCCATGTTCAGTTACCAGAACACACACACACACACACACACACTCGCGCGTCCTAAAGGATTTCCCTCTAGGTTGATTTCTCCAAGGGGGGGGGGGGATTATGCACCGCCGGAATCACCACTTTCGCAGCCTGCCTTTCTCTCACTTGCTTGGACTCGAGAAGATTTATTTGTGAACGACGTTAAGCTCCTTGATGCAGAACGATTAATCGTGAATATAAGATAAGCGGCACAAAACGGTGAGGTTTAAAGGATATGCCTCGATGTTGAAATTCAGTTTTGATCGCGCTCACTTCGTTCACTGAAATATGAAAGCATACTTGATTCTTTAACAGCATCAATATATCGAAGTTGTGAATGAATGAATTTATCATGGAGATGACTGCATAACTATATCGTTTTTAATTGCAACAACAGAAACTAATATGAAGATATATACATTATACAATAAATATATATATATATATATATATATATATATATATATATATATATATATATATAACTAATTATATATATATGTATATATAAATATATACACATACACACACACACACACACACACACACACACACATCACACACCACACACATATATATATATATATATATATATATATATACATCGCCTTCATAATCACTGAACACTTTCATTTCAAGACCCGGTTCACGAGACATTTATCTCTTCCCTCGTTGTTGCCTGCCGAGAAAGAGGAGGAAATAATAAGAGAGTGTAATCTTAATGAAGAGCGCTGCTCTAAGGAGATTTCAGGGAAGTTGGGATGAATGTAATACTGGCAGGTCTGTTATTGCGAAAAAGGTTTATCATTTCTTACCTATCGTAACATCTCCCACTACGCTTTCTCTTTATCCACGTAGATCCCCTTACCTGTAAAAAAAAAAAAAAAAAAAAAATCGAAAAGTCTAAATAATCACGAGAGGAAAATGAAAGTAAATTCTTGTTGCTTCTAGATTTGGCTAGAATATTTTTTTTTTTCTGCTGGTCTGCTCTGTTTATCTGCAAAAAATGCAAAAAGCTCAATAATCAAGAGCAAAAAAACAAATTCATGATATTTTAGAAGGTAATTGCATCAAGTTTCATCGGCTGCTCGTCAAAGACAACTATAGATATGCGGATCAATGTCTATCCACGTATAGCTCTCTTTATCTGTAAAAAAATAAAAAAAGCCTTAATAATTATAAGAGCCACAAATAAACAAAATCATGTTATTTTAGAAGGTAATTGCATTAAGTTTCATTATCTGCTGGTCAAAGAGAAGTACATATAGCCTAACTGGGGATTAATCTTTATCCACGTGGTTCTCTTTATCTGCCAAAAAAAAAAAAAAGTCTGTAAAAAAATAAAAGTCTAAACAATCACGGTTGTCAAATAAACAAATTCATGTCTGCTTTAAGAGCTGGCTGCAATAATTTTCCAAGTCTGCTCGTCAAAAAGAGGTATGTATAACTGAGGATCTGAGCGTTGTTGCTTTCTGGGTAGTTTTAAATGACACGAAAATAAAAAATCATTGGCTTTTTGGAAAAGCTGTTTTTTTTTTATTTTAATTTCGAATCTAAATCCTATCGAAGGCTTTCGTAATATCTGTGGTTATAAGTTTTAGTCTTCTGTAAAATAAAACTATTGTGCCGGCTTTGTCTGTCCGTCCGCCCTCAGATCTTAAAAACTGCTGAGGCTAGAGGGCTGCAAATTGGTATGTTGATCATCCACCCTCCAATCATCAAACATTCCAAACTGCAGCCCTCTAGCCTCAGTAGTTTTTTTTTATTTTATTTAAGCTTAAAGTTAGCCAAAATCATGCTTCTGGCAACGATATAGGATAGGCCACCACCGGGCGGTGGTTAAAGTTTCATGGGTCGTGGCTCATACAGCATTATACCGAGACCGCCGAAAGATAGATCTATTTTCGGTGGCCTTGATTATACGCTGTATTGGCTGTACAGAAAGCTCGACTGCGCCGAGGAGACTTCTTCGCAATTTTTACTTGTTTTCTGCTGATGGCGATACTGAATACTAAATTACTTCATTTCAATATTAATCTTGAACACAATACCTGAAGCACCATTTCGAGGAAATTAGTTTTTATGATTAAGATACATGATATTTTTTTATCAAGTGGATGATCGAGTAAGATACAGGATATTATTTTATCAAGTGGATAAAGGTTGGGGTTCATGAATTACAGCTGCAGAATTTTCTTAATACTTCAGGATTATAACTTTCTCTATATTATCTAATACTTCAGGATTATATCTTTCTCTATATTACCTAAGATAAAAATTTAGCTCTGAGGGAGATTAACGATTGGCACATTGTAGATTAAACCTGACAGGAAAAGATTACTAGACAGAGCTTCGAGGCTTATTTGCCATGTAATCGAAAACTTAACGATAAATTGCATACACACAAGAGATAAGCATTTAGTATCTGAATATATAAAACCGAGGTTGCATTAGTTCCATTGTGCTCTTTAAAAATACTCCCAAGTTTAGATATTATTAATACAGATTAAAACGTTGAACCCAACACTTACTTAGCCCTCAAACCTTTATGTTTAAACAAGCTTTGTAATTTCCTCTCTGGATGGTTAGTATCAATCCACCTATGACATTTTGGGTTTGCACATTCTCTCTCTCTCTCTCTCTCTTTCTCTCTCTCTCTCTCCTCTCTCATGTACACTTTCCTACATCGTCACTTTATGATATAAATCAACCAATGGTATTTTGCATTTGTTCATCTCTCTCTCTCTCTCTCTCTCTCTCTCTCTCTCTCTCTCTCTCTCTCTCTCAGTACAGTTTCCCACTTCGCCACTTAATATATAATTCCACCTATGGCATTTTATACTTATACATCTCTCTCTCTCTCTCTTCTCTCTCTCTCTCTTCTCTCTCTCTCATGTACACTTTCCTACATCGCCACTTTATGATATAAATCCACCAATGGTATTTTGCATTTGTTCATCTCTCTCTCTCTCTCTCTCTCTCTCTCTCTCTCTCTCTCTCTCTCTCTCTCTCTCGCGGCTCTTCCTATTCCGCCGCTTTATTCCTCTCGCAAGGTATTTCTTTCCATTCCATTCGAAGGGGCTGTGGCAGTCCTAGGTCTGGGGTCAAATGATGAAGGACTGTAACCTTAGGAAGTGTTTCTCAGGGGAAATCTCGGGAACACCAAAATAACCTAATACTGGCTGTTCGACCATTGTATAAAAAAAAAAAGAGAAAAAAAAAAGGTGGGCGCTATATATACCTCTCGCTTCTGCTCAAATTTCTGTTCTGAGAAGGTGTCCTCCCTTCTTTTCTCTCTCTCTCTCTCTCTCTCTCTCTCTCTCTCTCTCTCTCTCTCTCTCTCTCTCGCTCTCTCTCCTCTCTCTTTTAAAATATTAACAGCCTCAGTGACATTAAAATTAACAGGTGACGAACGATTACGCTCGTAAAAAATGCATGCACTCTTAAAACGTTGATTTTTATGGAAGTATTGGCAAATATTACAAGAACAACAACAACAACAACAACAACAACAATAATAATATAATAATAATAATAATAATAATAATAATAATAACTTCTTCTTTTATTATTATTATTATTATTATTATTTTTTTTTTTTTTATTATTATCATTATCAAACACCCTTTGTCGTTTGAACTGCGTTGTGGTTTTTTAAATAGTCTACTGGATGACGTTTTCCTCAGTAGAAAACCATAAAATGATAATAATAATAATAAAAATGCCGCTGATAAACCACTATACAAGTCGAACTCACGTCTTTGGGGAACAGTAGTATCTCTACAATATCCTCTATGCAAAATGAAAAGAAACAAACCGGACAATTCCTGTATATTTCCAGTGAGCATCACTAGCCCCCAAATACTTTACATACCATAAATTCCTAGAACACCTCAAAACTAATCTCGATTTGGCATTTTCTTTATTCGGATAATCCGTAGAAATATAAAAAAAAAAAGAAAGGACGAGCGACAAAGGCAGGGGACAGAGATATTGGCCAATTATTGGCTCTGACATTCAATAGTGGGAATCCCATTCCAGTCTGAGAGCAGATGAAAAGATCTCCCAATACATATTTTATTCTGATGAAGACTCATTGCTATTTTCTTTTGGTAAAAGGTGCAGACACACACACACACACACACACGCACACACAAGAGCCTGTGTTTTTTGGTTGTCAGGCAGACTGATGTCGACACATAAGGAGAGAAAGAACCAGGCAAACTGGCAAAGAGAGAGAGAGAGAGATGAGAGAGAGGAGAGAGAGAGAGAGAGAGAGAGAGAGAGAGAGAGAGAGAATTAACATGTACAAAATTATAGGTAAAAACTGCCAAAATAAAATGAGACAAAGTCCTTCTGAATATTTCTAATTCCGTATTTTTCAAGAATGAACTATGCCCCAAAATATAAAAAATAAAAAAAAAAATAAAAAGATGCAGGCATAACGCAGCGAAACGGATAATTTCTCATTCTCCTCATTTGATTTTAATATCCCTGGCATTGAATTCAATACCACTGTCAATCCCGATCATATGGTAATATTGGATTAAACCCAGTGTGGGATATCGAATATGTAATGGTAAGTTTTCAGGAGGTATCGTATACCGAATGTTACCTCCTTGAATAGCAATCATTCCGGGTGCGGGTGTCGTTATTATTATTATTATTATTATTATTATTATTATTATTATTATTATTATTATTATTAATAATAATAATAATAATAATAATAATAATAATAATAATAATAATAATAATAATAACAGAAATGGTAGCAATAGCCTTATACTGCACAATAGCGTTTAATTTTTCTACTGGAGTGTCCAAACTTAAACATTAAAACTACTGTTAGTGGCGTAGGAAAAAAATCGAAAAAAATATAATAGTAACACAAAACGTTACCAACCTATACTTTCGGGACGTTCAAACTGACGAGAATGTAGAATTCATTTTTTCATTAAAGGTGGTATATTGAAGAGAATGGAAATTCATGTTATTATTACAGGGAAATACGAACATTCATATATTTAATGCTGATACTGACGTTAATTATTAGAAAATGAAAATATGACTGATAATATTGTAATTGTCAATACATCAGATATTAATTGATTTATAGGATATGATAATATGAATGGTCGTATCAAATCCTACATTGTTAATTAGTAATAGATTACCTTACAAAATGGACACCTATGATTCGAATATTTCAAAATTATAAATATATTGCCAATACCTGTAACAAATTATGAAGCATTGTTGATTACTAATTACAAACAACTATCTAAAAGTGCCAAAACATATAGCTCCCATATACAATCACATGATGAATGGCATTTTAATTTATTTTCTCAATTTCACAAAAAAATCATCTTATGACAGGCTTTAAACAAACCAATCAAATACATATCAACCGAAAACATGAAATGTTTTGACACCTATTGTATATACAAATTTTTTCACATATTTAAATTGACTGTCTATCAAGCCCCGTTTCTTAAAATATTCAAAGGAAATAGGACTGTACAATGAGAGATAGTAATTATCAGTCTTATTCCAAATGCCAAATTTGACCTAATTATAGTGAATCTTCCAGATATACAGCCAACAGGCCCAACCAATCATAATATGAAATACTCGGATATGACCAAATTTCATTCATTTGACCAATTGAAAGCTTAGAATCAAGTCCTGGCTGCAATATCATTTCTTTCTTCGTTTACAGAGTTGACGCAAACGCACAAAGCTTCACCTTGACACTGGGGACTTATCGAGGTCCTATTCCCTCAGTATTCAAGTCAATCTCCACAAGCCCAAGGAATGCTGTAACACGCGGCTGATTAAATCTTGAGTATGCCCTTGTTGTTTTGTTTGTGTGAGGAGAGAGAGAGAGAGAGAGAGAGAGAGAGAGAGAGAGAGAGAGAGAGAGAGAGAGAGAGAGAGAGAGAGAGAGGAGAGAGCAGGTATTCTCCTAACTCTATTGTCAGGAGAGCTGGGGCTTCACCCTGTATGACATGCCATTGTGAGGGGTTACAAGAGGAACTATCTATTCTAGTGAGGGGTTACAAGAGGAACTATCTATTCTAAACCCTTCTTTTCCCTCGCTGGTTATTTTCCTCCTTTACTGTTTTCCTGCATTACTTCATGTATAAATAACTTAATCACATATCTTACATAGCAGCTGTCACTCGGTTCACTGATCACCTCATGTCAAGCCTAGAAATATTTGTTCTGAATATTATTACTGATTTTCAACTTTCTATATGAAAATAACCGCACATCAAACGCATTTTGGAGCTCATTATTATTTACCAAGAATTACAATAATTATAATCATAATTTAGTCGGAGTTAAAAAGCTTGATTCAGTCCATATGTAACAGTATGAGAATGACGAAATATCTATGATACAGTGATATATGAGAAATGTGGCCTT
>JANJGK010000045.1:19387139-19402139 GCA_039081455.1 Macrobrachium rosenbergii | reverse complement strand
AAATTGTTGCTGGAATCCATTCCTTTAACGTCACTGAGCCTCGCATACAAAGGAATACATTAGCAGAATTACTGAATTGCTATCATCGCGCTTACAACTCTTTGTTGTCGCCGAAAGGGTTGTGTATTTTGTTGGTGGCATTCAATAACGCCGAGATTTCACTGCTGCGAATTGTGTGTGTGTATAATAATGCCTGAAGTATCCGATATCTCAATAAATGGTCTGACTGCTGTTTGTTCTCGTGCTTTCTTTTATTCCCGGAGGCTCGCCATGCTTGGAAATTTATAGGGGGACTGTTAAGCACGCCATTTTTTTCATACGAATTTGTAGTCCCCCTAATAACAGAAACAGTATCTTGTTGTGTTGAGGATTGGTGTAACCTTTACACATATATATACACACACATGTATATGTATGTGTATATATATATATATATATATATATATATATATATATATATATATATATATATATTATATATATATATATATATATATATATATATATAGAGAGAGAGAGAGAGAGAGAGAGAGAGAGAGAGAGAGAGAGAGAGAGAGAGAGAGAGAGAGAGAGAGAGTAAGCTTTTATTTAACAAGATACGATCGTATATTACATGCCATCTATTACGAGTTTATTGTTCCATTTCCCAAAATTATTAATTATTTATTTACATAACTTGACTATAAAACCTCTCAATTTGTATAAATGCTATAAAATATATTCATACTGGTGACAATGGTTATGTTGATTGAGCATAACGTTACCTAATGGTAGACGCGAGTTAGTCATACTGAAAGAATTATCACCTAAACTGCCTTCGGGACTATCAAGAACTCATGCTTCCTCATCCATCCTCTCCTCTCAAATGCAATACAGAATGGCAGGTACTTGCAAAGCCTGCAAAACAGCCAACGCTTTATGCACAGAAGAATAGGAGACCCCTCATGCTTTGTCAAAGGCGTTTAATATTCTGAAGAAACTTTCGTGTAACTGGTCTTGTTCGAAAGAGCTTAAATGGATTGGAAAATATGCCCATTCTGTTGCCCAGAGAGAGAGAGAGAGAGAGAGAGAGAGAGAGAGAGAGAGAGAGAGAGAGAGAGAGAGAGAGAGAGAGAGAGAGAGAGAGAGAATAAATCTTCCTTATAGCCACCAGCGACCTTGTACGCAATGTTCCTACCCCAAAAAATCTGCGACCCATTTTAACCTCTGTTCTATCACCAACAGCAAAAAGATATACAGTTTTCCTGATACAAGCTGGAGAGCCGTTCTAAAGATTACAAACCAGGAAACTGTGGGTGAAGGTTTTACAGCTACGAATTCCGACGTCTGTTAGTGGAATTGTAGAGGTGAATACATCTGAAGGTCGTTTCTGTTTTGTCTGTATTGCGATTTCAGCTGTTTTTGAGTAGAATATTACATTATCCTATATCTCCCATTGATGATTTAGACTGCAGTGCCAGTTCCTCATTGGACGGGTTGGTATCGTTCTCGGCTAACACTCTCCTGGGCCCGCGCTCGATTCTCCGACCGGCCAATGAAGAATTAGAGAAATTTATTTCTGGTGATAGAAATTCATTTCTCGTTATAATGTGGCTCGGATTCCACAATTGCTAGGTAACCAATTGGTTCTTAGCCACGTAAAATAAATCTAATCCTTCGGGCCAGCCCTAGGAGAGCTGTTCATCAGCTCAGTGGTCTGGTTAAACTAAGGTATACTTAGCTTAACTTTTAGACTGCAGTGCCAAAAAACTTTTTATCAAATATAGAATTCCCTACTTACATACACGCATACGTTCATATATACGAACATAATTAAAAAGGGGATTTTACTTTATTTACCACAGTAAATATTGAGACCATCATTACTTGTGAATCAATGTTAACCAGTACTTATTAGGACTTCGTGTTAGTCACTCAACAAAAGGACTTCGACAATTTCTCATTGTCAACTTAGAAATATAAAAAAAAAAAAATAATCACTCTCATGAACATCAGTTAAAAGTAAAATACATAATAACTGAATTTCCAGCTGAACTTCCAATACTCATGCAGCTGTTATCTGATCTGTGCCTCTTTCATAAGCCTTCATTAACTAAGGAACAGTAATTATCAGAAACCATTACTGCATGCAACGCACATATTCGTATGTGCCCCGGTTGTTCAACTAATGCTTCGGGTCTGAATGCCTGCTGTGACTTGCCTTTAGAATCTCAGTGTGTTGATTGTGCCAGAATTTCAGTTCCAAATTATTTCCATTAAGCTAAATGTTAATGTTTTCTTGATGTTTTGTATGATGAATTTACTCTGGGGTTTGTATCAGATGATACTGTAGGACGTTAATTAGTCTTCATAATGAATTGAGAACCGGAAGTGTTTAATTTATTTCTATATAAATTTCTGACTCACATCAGGATCGAACCCAGGTCTTTCAATTGAAAGGCAAGGGCGCTGCCCATAGGCCATGCAAGTATTAAAGAAGTTGGAACCTGAGAGCAACTGCTGAGTCGGGCAGTTGGGGAAAACTCGCTAGTATACAAGCAGTTAGCTTGCCCAGGTAATTCCTTGGGTGCAGTTGCTCTCAGGTTCCAACTTCTTTTATGACTTGTATGGCCTAGTACGCAGCGCCCTTGCCTTTCAATTGAAAGACCTGGGTTCGATCCTGATGTGAGTCAGAAATTTATTTCTGTTCCACACGTGATTGTGTGTTGATTATTTCTATTTCATTTCTATATATTTCTATGTAAATTAGACTTTGTCAAGGAACGAACCACTCAAACATACATCTATAGAACCCCCAAAAAATCACCTCAATAAAAAGGACCGCCTATGTTAACATCACAGGAAAGTGAGTAGATACATTTACTGAATGTAAATATAATTGTATACCAGGTTCCAAAAGGATGACTGTGTAGAGTAGCGATCAGGTAATTGCTAGAAGGTTTCATACCTCAAATCGTCTGTCTTTCAGCTCTACCGACCACTTGCCAAAATATTTCCATTTAAAGAAACCGATACTAGAGCCAGCTTTCGCACGAGAAATGGTGGATGAGCGAAGATAATTTTTACGTGACCTAACTGTTAAGAAGCGACTGAATGAAGAATCCATATGCAAAAAGAATGTGGATATTATGTAACGTCTGCTGAATATCAATATAAAATCGCACCAATAAGATAATAGGAATTCCTCGTTAAAAGTAATAAAATTGTATTTTGAGTACATGCGAGCTTAAACGCAATTACTGCACTGCACCCACTTTATGCAAATGATATTTCGTCCTCGACGCTAAAAAGTTCACTTAATACGTTCTGAATATCGTTCGCCCACGTCCACAGAGTGAACGTAAGGAAGCGATAAAGATTGATTGATAGGCAAAAAGGACCCCGAATTCGCTGAAGGATTTTGCATGATTTTAGGGAAAAAGGGGATTGATAGGTTGTTAAACGTTACTGACTAAGATCGGAACCATAAAAAGCAAGGGGGGGAGAGAGAGAGAGAGAGAGAGAGAGAGAGAGAGAGAGAGAGAGAGAGAGAGAGAGAGAGAGAGAGAGAGAGAGAGAGAGAGAGAGAGTTTTAAAAGGAGGTTTATCAAAAAGAGAAATGAAAGTCATCTGATACATTAGGAAACGAGAGGGAATTTGAAAACGACCATTACAATTTTACTTTAAGAATTTTTAATAGGCGTTCATGGTATTAGATTTGGGCAACACGACTTGAAAACACAAACGTAACAAAACCATAAGTAAGAATTATACCTATAATGACATCAGATCATTTTAATAAAGGATTCCCCCAAGCTTTAAGAACGTTTCAGCAGGTGTCCCTGTTTACACTGAAAAATATTCTTAGTCACGCTGTATCAAACTTCCGAAATATTTTCTACTTCACGGGCCCCCCGCAAAAAAAGTAACAAAACTGAATCGCAATCCGTGTCATGCTTGTCATACACTAGTTTTCCATTCCGCAAACTGTCTTTTAAATCCATCAACATGGTGAGAATCATGTACTCAAAACAAAATAAAAAGAGTACAAAAATCTGGTTTCAGTTCTGTACTGTATCACATACTGAAATATATGAATCTCTTTCTTGGTATAATGCCTCGCCTTATACAAATTCAAGTGAGATCCATTTATAGTTTTGGATAAAGAGGTGTGTATGCATATATATATATATATATATATATATATATATATATATATATATATATATATATATATATATATATATATATATATATATACATATACATATATATGTATATATATACACGCATACATATATATATATATATATATATATATATATATATATATATATATATATATATATATATATATATATATATATATATATATATATTATATATATACTGTATACCACACATACACAAATGTATATATACACACACATATATATATATATATATATATATAATATAATATATATATATATATATATATATATATATATATATATATAAAACCAAACACGTAAATAAGTTTATCAACCCCCTTGCAACTCTTCCGTTACTTGAACCCTAATCTCATCTATATGTCAAACGCCCATAAGAATTACCAGTATATCTCGTTCTATATAAGAATAACAGAGAAGTGAGACGTATTCACAAGTGCTATCTACACGCCTCTTACTTTCTCCTGATCCCCTTTTATTAAACAAATAAATAAAGGATAAGACGTGAATGTATGAATATATTCAGTCCGACTTGCTCCTCCCGGATTCACGTAGATACCATAAATAGCTCTCTCACGCTGCCGTAATCTGAAAGCTTATGAGCTCTCGAGAACGTAGACGAGGAATTCTATTCATTTTATCTCCAGATGTAAAGTTTTGGGCCACTGTTTCTTTTTTTTTCTCTCTCGTGTGGGAAAGGTTTTGTTGAGTCGCCCTGGAAGGAGATGGTATCGTAAATTCGTTCCTTTTTCGACAGAAGAGGGCTTATTGGGACGAGAAAAAAAAATAGACGTCTGGAGAAATAATGAATTTAACTTTTTTCAGGCCGAAAACAGATGTACTTTTTTTGTATGGATGAAATGGGGCGCTTGAAAAAAGTTTAACACCAATGATTATTAGGTTTGACAAGGATTATCTTCGGTGTGGCGTGTGGAAGTAAAGGTGCAAAATCTATTTTTAAAGCTATTCTGTAAATCATCTTTAAGATCCGTCGTCCTTAAAGATAATGCTACGCATCCATTCTCAAAAACAACAAAGAATTCGTTCTAATCCTAACGTTGTGATGGAAGCGTCATTCAAGAAAATTTATTTTTGATGTGAGGATCTTTCTCAAAAAGAATTATTCATCCCTGACAGTTACACCAGAGGAAGGAAACGAGAAACAAGTGGAAATTTCCATACTAAAGATGCCGGTTGAGTCAAGAATAAGATTCCCATGCCGAAAATTTCCATATCAGAGAAGGCCCTTCTGTAAACGCTTTTAGTATTTACATTACACTATTCATGTGTATCATCATAGTAACCGTATATTTCCTGGAGATTATTACGCTTCTGTTCCAACACCCCTCTCCACCATTCCGTTGTACACAGCTCCATTTCATTACCTCGCTATTCAGAAAACACTCTCGTTGATGTTTTCACCCATGCTAACATTTTTACCAAATTAATATTCTTTGTGCCCTCGTGGTTCTCAGCCGTTCTCTCGCTTCTAATTACACGTATACCGAGAAATCCATTTTTCACTAAATCTTTTGTCATTTTTTTCTGTTTCAAATTCAACGTCCGCGTTTTCCTCTCTGGGAAGAACGGTTTAATTAAGAATCCTTTCCTGCACCACAACATTTCCTTCCTTAAGAAATCCTGCTCTCTTCCACACGTCTAGCATATTTATTTTTTTATTTTATCTCATCCTTCACATTTTCTGCTTCTTGCTTCTCTCTCTCCTCCTATCGCTGCTTCTTACACTTACTCCAAATTACCCGTGCGAATCTGTCATAATCCATATTAATATTCGTGTACCCATCTTCCTGCTTCCTACTGCCCCTCGTAAACTTACTCTTGCCCATATCAACTTTAAACTTTCTACTTTTAAAAGACAGTAATTTTTTTTATTTATAAACATAAGCTTAGATGATGTTTGTACTGATATTAACAACATTTTCAATAATAAAATCACGATTTTGTTTGCAACGCTTGTAAAGATTTCCACAAGCAAGTATGAATTTTATTATTTTCCAAAAGAATGAACCGCTAAATATTTACTTCTAGATTTTTTTTTTCTTATCTTTTTTTTTTCTTTTGCATTTCACCAACATGTACCACTATCGCATGGAGTCATTATTTATAGGTAGAGAGAGAGAAAGAGGAAGTGTTGTTGTTTAAAACGAACCCAATTAGACTCCATTATTAAAGATAAGAGCACCATAATTACCCTCATTAAGTAATGATCCGTTGATTTTTGTGTTATGGCGAATGGGCTGTAGGCTCCATTTGAGAAAGTACTTGTGTTAACTGTAAAACTGATCTTTTCACGGGAATCAAATCATATTTTCTCAGGAATCAAAATATGTTTTCTCAGGAATTAACATATATTTCCTCAGGCATTCAAGTATGTTTTCTCAGGAATCAAAATGTTTTCTCAGAAATCAAAACGTTTTCTCAGGAATCGAAGCGTGTTTTCTCGGGAATCAAAACATGTTTTCTCAGGAATCAAAACATGTTTTCCCAGGAATCAAAAATTATTTTCTCAGGAATCAAAATATATTTTCTCAGGAATTAAAATATGTTTTCTCTAGAATCAAAATATACGTAAAAGCTTTGAACCGCCACATTTTGGCACCCGAAGGTTATAAGGTTTGCCTGCTAGAAAATTGCAATGAATTTGAATTTTAGGTTCATATTCATGATTAACGTAAAAATATACCGAATTTGAAGGAAAAACCTTTATTATTATTATTATTATTATTATTATTATTATTATTATTATTATTATTATTATTATTATTATTATTAAAGAGTAAAACTTCCTGATACTTCTCTTAGCTTACGAAGAAAAAATAGATACTCTGACGATCAGTCTCACTGGCAAATAAAGGTATTGAAACAGAATATAATTCGGATTTTCATTTACTGTGACTTCGTTTGTAATGTACAGTTCATAGGAGGGAGATTAATCACTAGTAAATAATTAAGAAGATTAATGTGTGCTGCGTACAAAAATGTGTAGTCTCTTATTGTTCTTCACTGATATAATTCTGTATATATTCAAGATGGGATTTCCCTCAATTCCATAATATAGTGACCGGCAATGCATTACACAAAGTCATGAAGCGTTACTTGCAAGGGCGATGGAATGGAATGGAATACAGAGTTTAGGCCAAAGGCCAAGCACTGGGACCTATGAGGTCATTCAGCGCTGGAAAGGAAATTAAGAGTAGGTTGTTTGACAGGTGTAACAGGAGGAAAAGCTCGCAGCTGCACTTTGAAATAATTGTTAGGAAAAGGTAGATAGCAAGATGGAGGAAAGTTTATATGAAAGGAGGTACAGTAAAAGGAATGAAAAGGATTGCAACTCGGGGCCGAAGGGACGCTGCCAAGAACCTTTAGTAATGCCTACTGTGCGCCCCGTGAGGTGCACTGACAGCATTACCCCCTACGGGGATGGAAGGGTGAGGGATTTCCCAGTTACATGTGGGTATTCATATCCTCTCGTCATCTGCAATATATTTTTTCTTTTGCCTGATGAAGTGATTTACAGGTTCGCCTGCAAAAGCACTGGCATCATTTTATTTCTTTTAGGTATTTTGTTAATTAGATTGCGAGTTGGATTAGTCCATGTTTATATATTCCAACTGAATTTACTTTATTTGAGGACTAAGCAAAAATGAATAACTGATTCTCATTTTTTTTATTATTTTTTGCGTACGCCATTGCGGATAAAATTTCCCAACCTATCTTGTTTCTGAACCATATATAAATATATATATATATATATATATATATATATATATATATATATATATATATATATATATATATATATATAAAAGCAATGCCTTTATTTATATATTCATCACGTTCCATATTTTCATAATTCAGTTACACACACACACACACACACACACACATATATATATATATATATATATATATATATATATATATATATATATATATATATATATATATATATATATATATATATATATATATATATATATATATATATATATATATATATATATATATATATTCCTTCTGTGAATTACTTCTATTCACCAGTTTCTCTGTCATACATAACATAATCACGCGATCACTCTACCTCTAAGCTACATCGCTTACTCGGGGTTTTCATTGATTTTATTTCTTTTTAGAAATCTAGAAAAAGGTTTGTGACAAGCAACCTGCGCTCTTCCACCTTTTATGGAAATCACATTCATTTATCCCTCAAAAATCAACTTAACATTTTACCTCCCGGTTAATTTTAAACTCCACTTCATATACGAAGGACATCCTCATCATTAAATTAACAACCGGTCTAAAAAAATGAAAGTTTTTGATCAATACCAAAAATTCATTACTTTGAATTAAAATGTCTTTGGAGTGCACTAGCTCATTTTTCAGTTTACTTTGATACTCATCAAACAAAACGTTCAGGAAACAGAACGATGTACAAATATGTGTCCATTAATTCATGGGGATGAGTGATTGGTAGAAATAAAGATATGCATATGGAATAAAACTTTATCCACAGGTTTTAACATTTATCTAAAACTATACATCAATTCATCAAAATGTTCCGTATGGATAAAGCCATAACATATCTCTTTTGCGATCTGTTCTTTATCTTAAAATAATCCAGGAAGCATAGTGAAACAGATTTCTATCCAACATAAAAATAAACGCATGAATATGATGTGCAATAAACTGCGATGAAAATAAAATATGACAGAAATCCGATTTTTCACGAGACCGTGGAGTTATCATGTCACTCAGGAAGAAGCGAGATTTTCCAATTCCGTGGGAATATTGCTATGCAAATCAAAATCAAATAGTGGACCAAGCATGCGGAATATAAGTTGACACATCAAACGTGAAATGTAAATATGGAGTGGAAACTCAATATGTAATCCGGTGGTGTAGGTGATATATTTTTATTTAAAAATAGACTTTGCTAAAAGTATTTTTTGTGGGGTATTAGTTAAATCTGTCAAAAAGTTGGAATATACTTATTCGCATCAGTTTTGACGTGAAGAAAATCATTTTATTGCTATACAAAATATATCTTGTGTATACAAAATATATCTTGTGTATATGGTAGTAATCAATGAATTCATCGTTCAGTTAATGATATTGTAAGTTTTCTCTCTCTCTCTCTCTCTCTCTCTCTCTCTCTCTCTCTCTCTCTCTCTCTCTCTCTCTCTCTCTCTCTCTCATTTCCTGTTATCTGTAAAGAACTTTATTTCGCGAAACAGGAAGAATTCTGTGAATAATTCGTGTAAACAGACATAACATACAACCGAAAAGGTAATTACTTTGTACCTAATAAATAATGTATAATAGTTGGTTTGGAATACACTGCAGTGAAGGAAAGTTGAGAAACTTCACGTCAACATATTTCAGTTTAACCAAGATTGGCGATACACCGTGTAATCAAGGCCACCGAAAATTGATATATCTTTCAGTGGTCTCGGTATAATGCTGTATGAGCCACGGCCCATGAAACTTTTAACCACGGCCAGGTGGTGGTCTCTCCTATATCATTGTCAGAAGCATGGTTATGGTTAACTTTAACCTTGAATAAAATAAAAACTACTTAGGCTAGAGGGCTGCAATTTGGTATGTTTGATGATTGGAGGGTGGATGATCTAAGTACCAGTTTGCAGCCCTCTAGTCTCCGTAGTTTTCAAGATATGAGGGCGGAAAGAAAAGGTGCGAACAGAAAAAAGTGCGGACAGAACAAAGTGCGGACGGACAGACAAAGCCAGCACAATAGTTTCGTTTTGCAGAACACTTAAAGGTGTCTTTTGATAATTCAAAATAAAAATAGTTCTTAAAAGAAAGAAAAGTCCAAAACACTAAAAAAACCACAGAAAAACCCAACTGTATGTGTTCATTATAAAACGTGCGTTTTGTTCATAATCTTTACTGCTCATATATCTCGACGATTACCAGACAGTCTTACAGTCCAAGAAATATCATAATTTAGCTTGATGGAGTAGTCTTAGGGCATAAACACGCGTTACGACCCCCGTAACGATGGATTTAGTAAGCTATATATGATTTACTGTACCTCTTGTTACTTGTTTAGGTATTATCACAAACGGACCAGGGTCTAGGAAGTCATTAAAATTTATTAGCGTACTGCAATTGGTCCCTGACATGGAAATGAAATCCTATTCATACACAAAGAAATGTAAAGAATGTGAATTATTAGCTGGAAATGCGGTGACGAAGTTGTATGATATTAATATGCTTATATATATTATACAAAACTCCCTATTTATTGTTCATTGTACAGAACTGCGGGATATATCTTCGGTTTCTAAGACAACTTGAGAAGAAACCAAGTTAGATCGTGTATTATAGTTGTCATATTCCAAACACAGGGTTAATTGTCTAATAACTGTCTTTAATACCAAAGGAAATTTTACCAACTATTTCAAAAGAAAGTTTGAAAACAAGTCATTGATTTATGGTTGATCTATTAAAAGCTGCATCAAAAACCCCCAATGGCATATCTAACTAAAATCCGGGAGAAAAACATTTGAATTCTCCCTCCAACGAATAGAAACTCTTGGAAATTAACAATATCTCTTGACTTATTTTGAAGGAGGCAGTAAAGATTCTCATCATGCACGAAGCTGTGCTTAAGTTGCGTATAGATGAATTTATTATCGTTAGAACCTCCATACATAACTCGGAAATTATCTATGGATTTATGATCCTGAATGGCCTAAAAATTCCCGATTTATCGAATCGATGCTCTTAGTAAATTTAGTCTGTCTGTAATCAGATTTTTTTTATTTATTCCCACCCAAGGACAAATTTTACAGCAATGGCTGCTAAGTGGCTGGGTTTATAAACTATTGGCGCTGCGTCCCCAAAAATAGCATGTGATTTACCTTGTCCATACCACTGGCCTTCAGCAATTAAAAGTTCAGATCACAAGGGTACGTGGTGTATTTGCAATGGAGCAACTACATTTCACTTGTAATTTTAGGAATGCTCTAATCCTGTGAATATAGTGATGTTTAGAATGATCGACAGAAGCGAAGTAATACTTCGTGATGCAATATTAAGCAAAAAAAAAAAAAAAAAAAAAAATATGGGGCGGACTCATGCACTGCATGGTATAATGTAACTTTTGCTTATCCGAAAGCCATACTTCTCATTTGACTTATTGTATTACTGTAAAGTTGGAAATGCGACTCCAGTCAGGAAATTAATTAGAAGCTTAACAGCATACGGTAGTATTGTTTTCCTGTAAACTGTGAGTCCATTAAGCAAATGCGCGCAGTGATTAAAAGTTAAAAATGCATCCTTTTTTTTTTTTTTTTTTGGTTAATTCAGTTAGCTTAAGCGATTGTGATGGCTATGTTTTCCACTCTAGCTCTCGAGTCAACGCCTATTTCAACAACAGACTAAAGGGAGATTCCATAGGGCAGTATTCTGCACCCTTCTCTGTTACCTGTTACCACAAGGAACATGTTTTGATAGATCTAAACTCCTGTGAAAATCCAGTCGTTTAGTAAACAAATTTTTATATTTACTCTCTTGTTATACAAATTTCGGTTTTGTCATTGTAAGTTTTTACATTTCAGTTTCAAAGAGTTTATTTGGAGAATTTTCGGTTACTGTTTAGAATACAATTGAATTGAACTGAATACAGAATTTAAGTCAAAGGCCAAGCACTGGGACCTATGAGGTCACTCAGCACTGAAACGGAAATTGACAGTAAAAGTTTTGAAAGGTGTAACGGGATGAAAACCTCACGGTTGCACTATGAATCAATTGTTAGGAGGAGGTGGAAAGTAAGATGAAAGAAAGAGAATATGACAGGAGGTACAGTAAAAGAAACGGAAGGGGTTGCAGCTAGGGGCCGAGGGCACGCTGCAAAGAACCTTACATAATGCCTACAGTGCACCTTTTAGAATACAGTTAACATCAACATTATCCATCTCTCTTTGCTTAAAACCCTAACATTAATTTCTTTTAGCGTGCAACGGTTCTAGATACGCCAAGCAGCTCATCTTCAACATTAATAACATCCCAACGACGTACATTAACCTGGGAACGTACAATCAATAATGCTGTGGCTCTTCTTCTTTCCTATTCTCATACGATGAGAACAAGGTCCTCAAGGTCCTCCAGATTATGTATGCATCTATTCCTTTTAGCTACTACGGAAAATTAGAGGAATGAAAAAGACCTCAGAATTTCAGGAAGATTTTTAGAACCGACGCCTCGTAATTTTCACGGGAAAATCTCTCGCGTTTTCGTAAGAGCTTCATCATCATCGCCTTTGAAAGTTCCTTCCCCTTATCTCTCTCTCTCTCTCTCTCTCTCTCTCTCTCTCTCTCTCTCTCTCTCTCTCTCTCTCTCGCTCTCTCTCTCTCTCGCTCCGGAGGGAGGCTCTTACATCACAGGTTCTGAAATATTTCTTCAACTTGAAGAAGTTTTACGGACACTACGGTAATTTACACTGTAACTCTGGTAATTTCCATTTTATGCAGAAAAGAATTCGGAGAATTTTCCATTCTATTTTTACCCTGTTATATAAAGAAAAAATCACACACACGCTCTCACACACATACTTACTTATACGCACACACACACACACACTCACTAACTCTCACACACACACAAATACATATATAATGTAAATATATATATATATATATATATATATATATATATATATATATATATATATATATATATATATATATATATATATATATATATATATATATATATATATATAGTGGAAACTGAATGTCATTTTAAACGCTTGAAAACGAACAGACAAACGAGCAAACGGACAAAAGGACACAACCAAACAAACACACCATCTCTGCCCACCTTCGCTGGCCGAAGTCATGACAAAAACCATAATCGAGTGAAAGCACTGCAGGATATGAATAATATTACGAGGCTGCATATAAGTAATGAAAATGCAAATTCATGATCCAGTTAGAATCCCCCCCGGTTCATTCATTTGGAGGGAATAAAAAATTTAATAACTCGGTAATGAAAATATAATCCTGGGTCCCATCACGGCACGCATCAGAGCTTCCTATGGGTACTCGTTGTAAACAACGGCAATTGAAATGACTGTTTGTCGTTTGAAATCAGCTGCAGAGCGTTGGTTTTCATTCCAAGCTCTTCCCCCCCCCGCCCGCCCCCCTTTTGGAGTTGTCCTCATTGTTTCATGTTTCAGTTCATATGCAGTTTCAGTTCATATGCAGAGTTTTTAGCATTTTTTCTCTCTAAATTTCTTTGAGTATCGGAGGGTCCCCTCAGCATTAACTAATAAAGTTTTTAATTAAAAAAAAATACTCAAGTTGATGTTACGTAATATTACCCAGTTTTCGTCAAATCTCTTAAATATTTGTTTCATTTATTTCCCTTCTGAAAATCGTTATAATTAACGTTAATATTCTCTGCAAATAGAAAGGATAATAAAAAGCATATTAAACAAAAAATACCTTACCAGGTACATTATAAGGCGCTGGAATAATCATAAATCTATTTTTTCATAGTATTCGCAGATCAAAAAGCCGGAATATTAAATTTTTGGCAACGAGTATATGACTCTCAGCAATATACAGTGAACTACATAATCACCGTACACCTGTATATCCTTTATTTGAAAATAAACAGCAACAAAATATGGTCATTAATGTTTCTCACTGATTTTCAACTGCAGTAGCTGCAGGCCATGAGTTGACGAACATCATATCAAGTGCCGATCCATTTAGGCCATCATTTCGTTCCATAACGGTAATGCATATAATGATAAATAGATGTTTTCATATCTGGAAAAGGTCAAATTAAAGATATTTTTTCAAGTTAGTTCAGTTCGCAATCATGGATGTTATGAACCTAGATATTTCGTCAATTCTAACCACAATAGCACGAGAACGCTTCCCTTAATCGGCGAATTTAATCCGTAAAAGCAACTAGGAGTGCTTAATAAATGTAGGCAAAATCTGTAATTTTCTCATATTTGCCCATACGTAAATAGAAATCATGCAACTCAATTAAAATACATTTACGACGCTGCCTTCCTTTTCTTTGCATCCTTTCAACTGATACTTCGATTCTATTTGGTGAAAAGGAACCACGTCTTGTGGGTAGAGTACTCATTTTTTTCTTCTTCATTTTCCACTGTTCTTGCAAGTGATCACATAACCAAACCGCTTAAGGAACGGGTGTTCTGCTTCAAAGATTTAATAATTCTTTACTTTATGATTGTTAATAAGCTTATACGTTAACCTTCTCTGTCCCCGTTTTGAATTTAAGTATTGAAATTTCTGGTGTGCTTCAAAATTTATGTAAGCCTCTTCAATGGGAATGAATTTCCATTCCAATTAGTTCCACTTTCTCTCTCTCTCTCTGAGGTCCGAAACATTCTTTCTCTCTCCAATACTCCGCAGCCGAGTTTCCGAATCCTTTGTGTATTAAATTTCCATTACGTTATTGACACAATGATCTGGCGCAGCCCTTTTTCTGTTCGTTTCTTCCTGGAAAAGTCATAGCTCAGGAAAGGCTCCTCCCTTGCCATGTAGATCTCCATTTTGCGAGAGACCCCCCTGACGTTTTTATTTTAATGTAAGAGCAAAGGAGAGAGAGAGAGAGAGAGAGAGAGAGAGAGAGAGAGAGAGAGAGAGAGAGAGAGAGAGAGAGAGAGAGAGAGAGAGAGAGAATAAAATGGGAAAGCCTTTTCTGTGGAATATTTTTATCTGCAAGTGGAAGACTCGAATTTTGTTATTATTATTATTATTGTTATTATTATTATTATTAT
>JANJGK010000045.1:19381880-19384539 GCA_039081455.1 Macrobrachium rosenbergii | reverse complement strand
GAATTCATCTCATTTTATTTTAGTTCATTTATTAATAAAACCTGGTTACGACAGGTTTTTCTTACTTTTTTCTTTATTTATTTTGACTTTATTACATTTACAACATTGAAAATAATAACACCATACTGAGTTTTGCATTATTACAGAATCCTGAAATACAGAGAAAGGAAAATATATTACAATTAATATTTGTAAGTGATATACAAGGCGTCTTCAAAAGTAAAAACTTACTTTGTATGACTAATATCTTTCAGTTAAACATTTATTAAACTTGACGGTATAAATGAGCTTCTGATAGTATATTTACATATTCTTTACTTCTTTACAGTAGAGAGAGAGAGAGAGAGAGAGAGAGAGAGAGAGAGAGAGAGAGAGAGAGAGAGAGAGAGAGAGAGAGAGAGAGAGAGTCATCTAGTTATATATATATATATATATATATATATATATATATATATATATATATATATAGTATATATAATATATATAATTTCATTTAAATTGCTAATTAAAAATTGACGGTATAAACTGAGCTTCTTATTTTGTATTTACATATTCTCCATTGCAGTAGGGGAGAGAGAGAGAGAGAGAGAGAGAGAGAGAGAGAGAGAGAGAGAGAGAGAGAGAGAGAGAGAGAGAGAGAGAGAACGCCATCCACTTATTGTTACCTGTCCCGTTTCGATTCCCGTCCTCTCAAAACAATAACAATTGGCGTTATTGCAATAAGAGTAATTGGTATTACGTCTCCGAGTGGACAGCAGCCGATCATTCCGCCTGGCGAGAGCAAAGGATTGATAATAAATATGAAGGGAATATTTCAGCGTCTGGAAACGCGGCTGAACGTTATACTCAAAGTACTACATCTTCCAGATAGGGAACGTTTCCGCGTGAAGATTTATAATTCTGTGATGTTATGACGATTTTCGATAAATTGGAATTAAACATGCATACTGTATAGTAGAAATACAGACGCATTTAATAAATCATGAGTACTCTTTGCAAAATAATACATTGCTTTTAGATAAATGCGAGAAAGGCTGTTTGATATTGTACTCGCAATTAGAACGAGTGTTCACAGTTTTCATGATGGTATTCACATTGTCGTGAAACTGCATATGAAAGTTTTAGCATGTATGGCAATAATTATTTCGTGTATGTATGCATGTATGTGTATGTATATATATATATATATATATATATATATATATATAATATAATATATATATATATATATATATATATATATATATATATATATATATATATAATTCTGAAAAAAAATTTTCTGAGGTTATAAAGATCACTTTCGTGAACATTTACATCCCTAGCTGCTTATTAATTTGAGACTTCTTATTTTATGGTTTTAACGTATAAGCAGCGATAGGAAAGCAAGACATCTAACTTAAAAAAAGATACACGTCAATTCATCATAAAAATGCCAGTATCTTTAATTTAAGAACAGGTCCTTTATACTTCATGATGTAATTATAGTCATATCGATTCTATATAACCACACTTTATTACTGTAGTTTACTAAAGATTACCTCATAGTTACACCAGCAAGAGAGAGAGAGAGAGAGAGAGAGAGAGAGAGAGAGAGAGAGAGAGAGAGAGAGAGAGAGAGAGAGAGAGAGAGAGAGAGAGAGAGAGAGTGCCAGTATCTTTAATTTAAGAACAGGTCCTTTATACTTCATGATGTAATTATAGTCATATCGATTCTATATAATCACACTTTATTACTGTAGTTTACTAAAGATTACCTCATAGTTACACCAGCAAGAGAGAGAGAGAGAGAGAGAGAGAGAGAGAGAGAGAGAGAGAGAGAGATGTAAAAGCTTGCAAACTCATTACGTTCTGTACCCTGGCAGTCGTAAGGTTATTATTTCTATCTCGTTAACTGAGTTATCTCGTCGTTCGTTTAGTTCGTACGAGATGACTTTAAAAAATGCTCTGTATATGATAATACCTTCGTGAGGATATAGTGAACGTGAAAATCCTTACATTTTTAATGTGTAACTGAGTCTTTTACAGATGAAAGGAGAAGTGGCTAAAATGCATAGTCGACGTTACTATAATTACGCCCTAAAGTAAAAAAAAAAAAATTGTTCGTAAATTAAAGATTTGGTATTTTTCTAATGACTTCTGGAGTATAACATCTGATCAGAGAGATTTGTTTTAGCGTCGTTTCTCATATGTGAAAACAATGAAATGAAACATCATGAAATTTATAATGAGGTAGGCATATAAGTATTCACAAAAGTGATCTTATATCCTAAGGAACGTCGTGCCATACATAAGTTAAGATGACTATAAATTGCAGGATAATAATTATATATATATATATATATATATATATATATATATATATATATATATATATATATATATATATATATATATATATATATATATGTGTGTGTGTTGTGTGTGTGAATAAAAGTGATGAGAACTGGTTATAATTATGAATGGAACTCAAAGTCTACTTACAATTCGTGAATAACCCAGCCACTATTTTACTCTTAAACTCCATCTGCTGCATTTTGAAGCAGCAGCGCTCGATGAGAAATATTTTCGGACTTTACTGCTCCGCCGGACTTATAACAGTCATAACACCGAGATTAACATTTCCCGTGGTCGCAATAACATCGCGTTTCCTGCCTCA
>JANJGK010000045.1:19374380-19379380 GCA_039081455.1 Macrobrachium rosenbergii | reverse complement strand
AAATGTAAGCTCCAATGAGTACAAATACTGCTGCGTGTGTGCATCGGTCTTTGAAATTATGAATGTGATACTATCGAATGCAAACACTATAAACCACAAGCACGCAAGCGCACATGCACATATCTGCACATATACACACGTACATACACACACACCAATATATATATATATATATATATATATATATATATATATATATATATATATATATATATATATATATATATATATATATATATATATATATTAGGGTACGAGAAAGAGAGCTATCACCAAAAGTGAAGCAGCTTCTATATATGTCCCCTTACAGATCTAAATATATAAAATATGACTCGGAATAGCACGCAACCATCCAGAGGAATAATGGGCAGAGGGCCAGTAGGCCTATTCCTAGAGTAGCTGTGTTTTCCCTACGCTATAAATACAGAGTTCGTGCCCAGTGTAGGCCTCCCCGTTATTTTGAAACGAAGCAGTTTGCATATGAAAAACAAGATGTGAAAATTATTTAATTTTTGAAATCCACGAAATACATTTAGATCCTGATTAATAAAACGTAATTTTTTCCCATTCGTCAGTACACACCGCGGCATCCTAATCTCAAGCAGTCTGTTAAAGTCGGCCTCATTTGTACTTACTGATAAAGGAATTTACTTGTGATTATTGACAGTTATAATAGCATAGCAAGCAGAGGAAGTTTTCGTTTTTGTTTACGTTGACATATAAATTTTTTTGAAAGAAACTAAAACACGAACAACTTGAATCTTACATAGTGAGTTAAGGAAATTCTAAATTTAGTTCCTTGAGTGGTGTTGGCTGGTATAAAAAATCGCTTCATGATGAAATCAATAAGATTTACGATGGTTTAATCTCCCTCCTATCAACACGTTGACTTATTCATGATTTCAAGCTATATTTCTCTTTTATTGAACTATAATAGGTGAAAATGTCAGGCGAATCACAAAAATATCCACGTAGTCAAATATACGATTTAAATTCTAATGTGTGAACTAACAGGGAATTTGTTCAGAGGCAAATAGCCTCAGTGTTTTTAAAGATAAATAAATAAGCGAATAAATAAATAAATAAATATATGATACAATAAACTTTCCTTCTGCTCCTTTAGGCACCGCACTAACCCAACAAAATAATAAATACAAAATATATCAAGCAATATGTTAAATACCACACATACAATGAAATATTTTGCATTATATTCTGTGCGCGTCTATTTTCATTTAAATACTTTGACGTTTCAGTCTCATTGCGAGCAAAATGCTTCATGGAAAATAGGAGCAGAATTCGAGAGCCTTTTCAGCGCACATTCTCTCCCAATCCATTTGTTCTTTTGAAAGGATGTTAATAAAAGTGCAGATTTGTTTGAGAATACAGTGCCGTTTGCTGTGTGGGTAATCTGCTGGAACACGTGACTTACCTGATGTTTATGCGATGCTCTCTTCTTGTACGTTTTGTATGAAATCTCTAAAGGCTTCCTAGTGCACGAAATGTATTGGTTTTGTAATATAGTTTACGTAAAGGCATTAAGGATTGATGATTTTTCAGTGCAGTTATTCCTGATTATTAAAGTTAGTTCATACCATATTTATTCTGGCAAAACTTACAATATAATCAGTTAATTTTGTGCTATAACAGTAATGTAGATGACTATTTCGATATGAAAAACTCTCATAAGTGTCGATATGGTTAGGGAAGTTTAAAATATCTAAATATCTTATATGCATAATCGAACTGAATGATAATTCAATAATTACGATCACTAATCCTGAAATATGTCTGAACCACACACATTTCCGAGGTAACTGGCAAAAATAAGCAAAAATAATTTCTCTCTTATTCCATCCTTTACTTAAAAAGAGAATAAAGATCATTGAAAACTCGCCATCACCTTTTAAACTGCATTGACACTGACGGCCTTTGCAAGGGCTGTATTCAGTACGACCTCGTAAAATCAAATGTGCCACATCCTTCGCTATTCGGAGGTTATTTCCCTTCATTCATACACAAGGCCCCTCCTCTCTCGGCTTACTCTGCTATTGTACATCGATGCAGTTTTTCCACTGCAGGTTTCAGTGCATCAATACACGCGCAGTATGGCTGGAAAGAAATGTTCCCGAGAATCGCATATTGAAACCTGACCTTTATTTTTTTCTTGTGTGAAACAATGAACATCTCTTTACTTAGGCGTCTGTATGTACACCTCTAATATCACTTGGAAATATTCGTGCGTAAATATCTGAAAATGCTCGTAAGGGAACGGATTTTGTTTTTGTTTTGTTTTTGCAAATTATCAGAAGTCTTTTCCAGAGTTATATAAAGAATTGTCAAGCTGGGATGTCTTGTAACTAGAGATATTTAGATGCTGCGTAAAGGATTAAAATGAACTTTTAGTGATTGGATGTATATATATATATATATATATATATATATATATATATATATATATATATATATATATATATATATATATATATATATGTATATATATAGATAATGTGTGTATAGATACTTTCATACACACACACATATATATATATATATATATATATATATATATATATATATATATATATATATACTATATATATATATGTATGTATGTATGCATGTATAACAACTCATTCCCTTGAAGCTGGATATAGAATTCAAAACCACTTTCAACAAACACCCTTTTAATTCTCTTTGCAACAAAATGAGGAGGATAATGTTGCACCATTACCGTTTCGATCTATGATATCGTTTAAAAATGTCGCTTCTGTGTCGCATACTATACCACTTTATTGCTTAAACTTTTAATTGGTTTCTTAATGACAGCTTTCAACGCGCTATAAACTACAGCACTCCGGCCGTTCATAAAATAAAAGCATATTTTGAAATGCATACATGATGTACTTTAATCCTTCTCGATTTATTTAATGTAGTTTCTGATAATCAGTCATTATTGTACAAGTTACGAAAGCGAGCTTTTGGTCTGGTATGTAAGGAAAATTGTTGGTTTGTTTTTTGTAATAACCACCGTCACTTTCATCACCATCTCATACATATCCATCATAAGAGTTATATTTCAATATCACGCTCGTAATTACAGGCCTTCTGAACCTCCTCCTCATCGTTACTGTTACGTGAGTATCCAAATTACTTCGCAAACAAAGGGTTTGGAAATGAATTTGCCCCCCGGGTTAATATCTCAGGAACTTTTATGCCTCCCGGGGGCTCTCTTTCTCCTGCTCGTAAAAGATGGGACGCTCATGAGAGTGAGTTGAGTAACTATCAGAGATAGCGCATAATCTCTCTCTCTCTCTCTCTCTCTCTCTCTCTCTCTCTCTCTCTCTCTCTCTCTCCAGTCTCACGACCCCCATGCTTCTTATCACTAGACATGAGTTTGTTTGGTGTTTTCTTTTCTTCCTGGGAGATATGACTCTCAGTGGAGAGAGAGAGAGAGAGAGAGAGAGAGAGAGAGAGAGAGAGAGAGAGAGAGAGAGAGAGAGAGAGAGAGAGAGAATGGGGGTTGGAGGGTCCTTGAAGAGTCAAGCAAGTGAATAAGGTGTCAATGCAAGTAGATTTTCGATAAATATTTATTTTAATTTTCCTGTTGAACTCGTCACTATCATTTCCACAATTAAGCCATGAACATAACTTCAGTAGGAACAATAAATACTACGGAAGTTTGCTCAAATAAAATTACAAAAATTTTGTTCTTTAAGATTATAACTCTATTCTGTCAGAAATTTTTCTAGATTCTTTAATTTTTTCTGTAGTTTGGCAGATGCTCAAAATTTTCTACACAATAGGGCCTTAATCAGGGGAAGAAAATTTAAATTACCATCTGTCTGAATGTGGCCTCCCCTAGACAGACGAAAATTAATATATTCTTTCTTCTCAGAAGGACCCTTGAGTGGATTTTTAAAAGTTTAATGTTTGTTTTAACACGATATTAGTCGAAGTCGCATGACCATCGGCCCAGTACTTTAATTACTATGAATATTAAACAAACAAGAGGAACATTTGATGTTAAATGTTCTCGGTGTTTTCCTAAATAATAGTCAACTTGAAAGATAATTATTTGAAATTTGCAAAATCCATCCCCATTCCACGAAAGCAAAAAGAAATCCGTTTCGAAAGACGCATGGTGGTCATTCCGATGTAGGTCGCAGGCCATCCTCGCGAAGGGCATTTGTACCGGTACACAAGATTAATGCAACCAAGGCTGCCATCATATTCAACAAGACATGTCTGAAAGAGGGCCTGTACCCAAAGAATAATAATAATAATAATAATAATAATAATAATAATAATAATAATAATAATAATAATAATAATAATAATGGTGAAGATATCCACAATAGCATAAGTGTAAATATATATTAAAATATATACAAAACGAGAGCTTTCGAGAACCTGCTCGACTGTCCTTCACAATTTTATTGACTCACGCGATTACGCGGCTTTAATAATAATAATAATAATAATAATAATAATAATAATAATAATAATAATAATAATAAAACACTAAGGCACCAACCATACCATCAACGCTTAACTGGGCAGCACTTTTCGGGGGTGGGGTGTGGACTGCGTGGTTCTCTCTATACAGCCTGCGTCACTTCGTTTTATCTGATCAATCAGAATTAGATTGGTATGAATCCCGATTTCGTTTTTTCTGCGTTAGCCAGTCACCGGGAGACTATGGCTTTCCATTAGAGCATTAGCTGAAATTGGTCTGAGTCGACAAAAAATTCCAAAAATAAAAATAAACTCTATAAAGCCACTCATATTTAGCTTCGTTCACGGTTTTTTTTCCTCCGATCCGTGAAGTAACTCACTTTGGTTCACTCCACTTGGGTATTGATACTCTCTCTCTCTCTCTCTCTCTCTCTCTCTCTCTCTCTCTCTCTCTCTCTCTCTCTCTCTCTCTCTCCTGTGTGCTTCTTGTTATCGTGTTTATACAACCGCCGATGTCGACGTTATCATAGATTAAAGTTCTT
>JANJGK010000045.1:19351880-19369380 GCA_039081455.1 Macrobrachium rosenbergii | reverse complement strand
TGAGAGGAAATAACAAACGCTTTTTACATGGTTTTTTCAAATTAATTTCTGCGTTGCTCTTTTGTCAGTGATCGAAGACTGTGTGTCTGTCGTGTCATTTTCTGCTCAACCTTTGAATACGTTTATTTGCTTTTACTGAAGCTTTGTCAGAAAGTTACTAAAGTCCTTTCCTGGAAATAATGGCGATCTAGGTAAAACGAGAGGTCGTTACTGAATGCTGTGATGTACGCAGGTCATTTGCTTCCATTATGTTTTGAGCGCCTGGTCACCCAATAACATTAAGGGTACTGTGTTGTAAATTTGCCCATTTGACACGGAGGGTATCGAATTCCTATCTTTTACTTTTACTATTAAATTTTTGAGGTTGTGTTTAATCAGCGAAAGATAGGTTTCATAATTTTAACAACTAGGGAACTTGAAAATGTGATATTTCACTCGGTGACGTGTAAGAACTTTGTGTATACTAACTTTCTGTCTATTTATCTATCTATTAATATGTAAATATACATATGTATATACGCATATATTTCTATATATAATATATATATATATATATATATATATATATATATATATATATATATATATATATATATATATATATATATATATGTATAGATATACATATATATTTATATTTATGTTTATATAAAACATTCAATTTTTAAACAGACAATTTCAATCAAGACTGAACCAGTATGATTATGTTCAATGTGTGCAGGTGCTCTGCAATATTAAGGACGCTTCAATGTGTATGGTATAGATAAAATGTGCAACATATCCGTAAAGAGAAAAACGCTTAGAAACTGAGTGCTGTTGAAATCGTAATTTGTTTTAGTCACAGACGAAACTCATATAAATGGAACCAACTTATGTAATGATTGGAAGCATAGAAACTGCTAGGTAGAAATTTATATGCAAAATAATAGATTTAAAAACGCATACGGGCAACTGAAGTATGTAAATATAAGTTATAACTGAAAACACAAAAATTCCTTAAATGTAGTAAAAGAATTAATAAATGTAAGCACACAATATAATACAGGTAGGGCCGAGTCACGCCATGCAACCTCGATGAAGAGATCAGTGAATGAGAACGTCCCGTGATTAAGCTGACGACGTCATAACAGATACCTAATGTTTTCCGTTCTGTTGTCACGTGGGAGTTTCTGGGTCCAGGTGAACAATGAATAATTCTCAAATGGATTAGTGTTCTCGCTATACCAAAAAGTTAAAAGGGCTGCCAGTTCAGCTGTCGATATCATCTGATATGACATTTCCAGAGCTTATCTTGAATTCCTTCTCCTACTCCGTGAGAGCAAACAGCCAAGAGAATGCAGTGAATAGGAAATAAAAGTCACTTATTCTAAAAGAGCACGCTAAACAAACAACAAAATTATCCTCTGGTATTTGACGTGCAAAAGAGATTCCTCTTGCAATGTGAATACTGTACACACACTAGAGAACTAAGCTTAGTCAGAAATCATCACACGCGTCAAACCAGAATTTTTTTTTTTTTTTTTTACAACAGTCAGACCACTGATCCTCTTGATATTACTTAGAATGGCGTCCCTTCTCCTGAATGAACAAATATCTGAAAATATATATTATATGGGAGATAGAGCATTTTGCATGTGTAATACTTTGACGCTGAATGCATACAGTTTTAATTATTTTGTTTTTTAACCGTTCACTAAAATGATGGTTGTATTAATTTATTGCAGCAAGATTTCATATTTCTCTTTTCACATTACAATAAACACGCAGTTTCTGTGGATGGGAATAAAGAATTAATTAAAAAAAAAAATTCTTTTTAGGAATGAACATTCCCAGAAGGAATCGTTTTTTTTTTATTCCATTAATATATGAATGTACTACTAGCAGTAAATTTCAGGAAAACAAAAATCTACGTATCATTATCTACACTACCCACATCATGTTGCAACAGCAATCATTGCAGCATAAGAAATGAATAAAATTTTTATCAAGGAACGGATATGAAAGTTTGTAACTATATAATTTCAGCTGAAATGAGAAATCTTGCATATTTAAACAAATGAGATAAATCACACCATAATTATGCACAGTTACTGATAAAATAATATTGAAGAATTACAGCAACATTGAAGAATCATTTACAAGTACCATTATATGCTGGCATTATATTCATAAACTAATTATCCTTTCTGAATTTCATATCAAAGCCAATTTTGTTTTTCATTATTGCGCACATAACGACGAACTACGTGAGCAGTGGGAATGATTTAAAAATATGGATTCTGACCCACATAAAAAAAACTCGTTCATATGCAAGATTTTGCTTTTAATTGTCTCTCACAAAATAAATTGTAGAAAAAAAAGCAGATTATCTGGTGAAAACATCATCAAAGAGGAAAAAAATACCACCTCTAATTAGCGCATCCAAACATATGATTCTTCGTTTTAATTAATGGCAGTGCCTAGAAGAACCATTTTAATTAAGAAAAACCTAGTTAAAATTAATACAAAATTTACATTTTTCTCCCTTCGTAATATTCTAATGGAATGGAATATATAATATTATAATTATGCCTCTTTCACGCATTTATATAAGCTGCATCTGACAAAGCCTTCCAGTTAAGGGAAGCATAGGTAAAATTTATACAAAATTAAAATTTTCTTCCTTCGTAAATCTTGGATTTTACATTTTTTGCGATTATGATTCTTTCACGCGTTTATATCAACTGTACTTGACGAACAAATAGGCAGTTGAGTATAATATTATGTTGTGTAGTAATTTCCTTGTATACAGTTCCACACATTAATTAAAATATTCTAAATAATCGACTGAGCATACTAATAAACCAAAATACAATAAGTATCTTTTTGTTCTTATTATTATTATTATTATTATTATTATTATTATTATTATTATTATTATTATTATTATTATTAAGAAGATGAAACCTGTTCATATGGAACAAGCCCACTGGCTTGAAACTCAAGCTTCCAAAGAATATGGTGTTCAGTAAAGAGAAGTAACAGGAGGTAGAGGTAAATATAGAAAGAAGAGTTCACTTATCAAAAACGAAAAAAAAAAAACAGAAAATGAATAAATGAACGGATAAGAATATCAGTACATTATTAAAATGGATGGAGAATTGTATTAAGGCAATAAAGCACTGCATCTTCGCTTGAACTTTATCCTTATGAACATGAGTGACCCTGCCCCTTAGCACGCTGTCAGAGCTCTATCATTCATACAGGATGAGAGGAAAATAGTTATTTAAGACATTTTGTAAAGGAAATAGAAGAAGCCATTCCCCACCCCACCAGAAACGACCAAAACAAACAAATGAAAGAAACAAGACTGGACGACAGAGGCTGCACCATGAATAATTCTCGAAGTCAATCGGGTTGTTAGAGAATTTTTGTTGGAGGAACCTGGATATTTTTTTGTTTTTCTTCTTTATCTATCGACAAAAAGTAACAGATGGGAAGAGAGGCGTCAATCTGTCCCCTCTCCATTGATCAGTTGCCACCCGCAGCTTTGAATGCCACAGTACTGAGGTAACGTTATGAGGAGCTGTATAGAAGACCCTTCGCCAACCCCCGCCCCCGCCCCGAAAACAAAAGAGGAATAAAGGCACGTACGCACGTACACACGCTAACGCTTAATCCCAATTTCTAACTTTGTTTACGAGCTATTAATCAGCACTGACAATTACTACGTTCTTCTCCTTATCTGGACTTTCTTTGTCAATATTGTTTCCATGAATACTTTGCCTATGAAATAGT
This sequence comes from Macrobrachium rosenbergii, assembly GCA_039081455.1. NCBI lineage: Eukaryota > Metazoa > Arthropoda > Malacostraca > Decapoda > Palaemonidae > Macrobrachium > Macrobrachium rosenbergii. Next base: position 19,365,603 of record JANJGK010000045.1, on the reverse strand, counting down.
TCTTTGATTAGTAATAAAACTGAACGTCTTGCTAGGTCTGTTTAGACTAATATTGTCTAAAATTTACTCGCCCTCTCCTCTCATTTATTCTACAGCCTTTTTTTTTTTTTTAACCATATTCGACCAACATTATCAGCATTAATATCATACATTTCTATACATTCAACACAAGATTAGCATACATTCTTTTCACGACATTCATAATTAACATTCCCAGTACCACCATTAATACTGTACGGCTTGTTTTCTTTTCTTTGTCACCAAGTACCAGCTGCTTCCGGTTTCTCGACAAAATCATTATCATATACTTATGCTAATTCTACCCTTGGTTGACCCTTTCTAGTTATCACCGTAATCTACCCATCATGAGGGCCATTATCCTTTTCCCCCAGTGCCATTATCACAGGATTTTATCTCGCTAGCCACAGGTAATCTACTGAACAGGTACATTCCTTTACATCATTTATGTATGTATGTATGCATGTATGTATGTGTGTGTACACACACACACACACATATATATATATATATATATATATATATATATATATATATATATATATATATATATATATATATATATATATATATATATATATTCCAAAACTAATTATAATATATTCTTCCCCGTCGACAGTTACCTTTCAACTTATTATTTTTCTCATCTACACCACGCTATCATAAAAAATATATATATAAAAAAATATTCCTTTGCCAGCCCAACTCAAAGTAACCATCCAACCGTAATAAATAACACCTGATGTGATATACAATTTCTTTCGCCTTTCCGCTCTCCGGCAATTAATTTTAAAGCACACGTGTCTTGCACCAAAACATCATTTAACTACTTCTACACCTACGCCTCGGTTATGACAGCTTTCAAATTGCAGTCTGGACGAGTAACTTTAAAATGTCAAATCATAACTGAATTCTCGGGTACACGTACCTGCAATTGTCATGGAGTTGAAATCATGAAGTTTATCTGGTGTTGTTGCTCTTCTTGGGCGGCGTTCACTTGGCAGAACTGCAAAACAAAAAAGGAAGATCATTAGTTTCTATTCAGTCCTGGTTATGGATTATTTACCTAGTTACTTAGGTTGAAAGGGGCTCCTGTTAACATGAATGAATATTTACTGTTAGAATGTTCTACAGGCAGTAATTTCCAGGCTACAATACATGGTCTTCAGCGTTGCTATAAACACAATTTCCTTTTTTAATTTGTATCTGTAGTTTACTTAGAGTCATTAAGAATTCCCATTAAGCTATAAGCTATTTAATTTCAAAATTCCCCATATATATATGTATATATATATATATATATATATATATATATATATATATATATATATATATATATATATATATATATAGATATATATACAGTACATATATATAGAGTATATATAATATATATATATATATATATATATATATATATATATATATATATATATATATATATATATATATATATATATATATATATTAGTTGACCAACCCAGGGCTGCCCGGGAAAACTTTGAAGGACTCAAAAATTTTCCTGCACCTCCTTGTACTGACTGTCTCTTTTATCCAGGAATTACTGCGCTGACTGTCCCTTTTATCTGGGAATTACTGTGCTGACTGTCCCTTTTATCCATATGTTACTGTGCTGACTGTCCCTTTTATCCATATGTTACTGTGCTGACTGTCCCTTTTATCCATATGTTACTGTGTTGACTGTCCCATTTATCTAGGTATTACTGTGGTGACTGTCCCTTTTATCCAAATATTACTGTGCTGACTTTCCCATTTATTTACATGTTCCTGTGCTAACTGTCCATGTTATCCAGGTATGACTGTGCTGACTGTCCCTTTTATCCAGTTATTATTTTAATAACTGTCCCATTATCGAAGTACTACTTTGGTGACTGTCCATTTTATCCAGGTATTACTCTACTGACAACTCCATTCATCCAAGTATCAGTGTATTAACTGTCCCACTCATCCAGGGATTAATGTGCTGACTGTCTCTTTTACCCAGGTATTGCTGTGCTGACTGTCCCATTTATTCAGACATTGCTGTAGTAACTGTCCCTTTTATCCAGGTATTACTGTGGTGACTGTCCCATTTTTATCCAAATATTACTGTAGTGTCTGTCTATTTTATTCAGGTATTACTGGGCTGACTGTCCCTTTTATCCAGTTATTACTATGGTGACTGTCCATTTTATCCAGGTATTACTGTGGTGACCCTCTAAACCTTGATACACAATTATTAATCACAGGAAAGAAAAGCAAACCTTAATACAGAATTATTAATCACAGGAAAGCAAGGCATTTTCATTAATATATTAATATGGTATCAAGTACATGAAATGAGGTATGATATCCCCGTAGAATTTATTTACACGTGAAATAAATTAAGATAAAACCGTAGATTATTTACTACATAAGTTACAAAGGGAAGCTGGATGGGGGGATGGAAGAAGGGGAAGCGGAAGGGGAAGGCGGTACGGGTTTGACACCCACCCTATTATCTAAGTTGGGTCAAATGAAGGCCACGTGCCAAATTTTGTCTAGATCGGTCAAGCAGTTCGGATTTCTATAGTGCCCACACATACAAACTAGCGTACAAACAAACATTTACTTTATATAATATATATATATATATATATATATATATATATATATATATATATATATATATATATATATATATATATATATATATATATATATTTGTTTTCTTTATCACTATCCCCCAGACTATCACCACTGTCCTTCAAACGCTTCCTAGCCATGAAGTTATTTATCTGACAGATAACGAGTTTAATTGCTCGTGTATCTATGGGGGAGAACCTGCCTCTGCAAAGGGGGGTTTGCTGCAACAATTCTTGACCAAGCTTGTATTGCATAATAAAGAAGGGTCGTTATATAACGAGAACTCATATTGTAGAAGACTTCATTCTTAATACTTGCTGCACCTGCCGCACGTGCGTGAAGTGTTCCTTTCTTTTGAGGTCAAGAGTGAGACATAAAGAGTTTGACGAGGCGAGTGGCCGATTGCCCGAGAGATGGACACAAAAGGCTGGGAAGATGCAAAGAAAGAATAAGATCGACTGGAAAATGGTGTGATTTTGTTTGTTTTCGCTGAGGAGATTTCCTTAATCTTTCATGCTAAAATACTTCACAATTTAATTATTGATATTACGATATACTGACGCATCTTATTCATGCTCGTAAAAATGCCTGCATGCAAATTAGTGGACAACTTTTACAGAATAAAAGGTAGACAGAATCACGAAAACAGTAATCAATTTTGTCACTTCACATGCACAGACGACATGACCGCCCACTTTACATGCCATAGCAATTCAATATATTGTAGTTTGATTTATTTGTCTGCGTGAGAGGACGTTGACACAGAGTCATACAGGGCACGCGTATATTATTTGTCGTGGCGTCTCTCACCACCTTCTCTAAGGATATTCGAAAGATTCAACCTCCCGCTGATGACGCAACGAGCATACGGAGTGCCCACCCACATAGAGCTCCTCCATATATCTAGGAGTAGGCTAATAATCAAGAGATGGGATACAGTGCACTATTGCTAATGATGTAAACAGCGCTGAACAAACATCCATCTGTTCAAGGAGGCTTATGCTCCACAACAATGCTCCTCCGTTGGTTAATTCATGTCTGGTATAGAGGAGCGTTGGTAAATAAGGGACTGATAGGGATCTGATCATTATATTTACAGTAGCACTAATAAGGATAAGTATAACCACCATCATGTAACTATGATTGCTGGGCCTTTGTGTTTGTTTGTTTTATTTATTCATGAAATGGTTACTTTAGCTTCTTAAAATTGTTTAGTTTACGATCACTATCCATTCTCTATATTCAGATAGTCACGTGGAACAAATTCTACAACGCATTCAATACTTGTTTTCAATGCTTTTTTTGTTTTCTTTTTTAAACGAAACCGTATATTTAAAATTACTTTTTTAATTATTGTAACAAGTGTTCTAATTTTTTTTAAAGGAAAGGCCAAAGGTACCCGAACCACGCCCTTTTCTATAACCCACCCGAGGAAAGGAAAGAAAAAAATAATAATATGATGGAACCCGCTTTTGGTTTCATCCACGAACAATAAAAAATAACCTCTATCCTGGTGAGAAAAAAAGTTAAAAGATTCAGCAAACACAGGAGTGGTTAATGATTTCCGAAGCTTGGCAGTGCAAGGATGGACACCCTATCAGAATAAATGTAAGAAAGTGTCAGATTTCCACCGACCTCTTTACTCGAATTTCTACTCCGTTTTTTGGCGTAACACCCTTCATGACTCTTTCTTATCTTTACTCTACTGAGGTGTCCATCACTGTACTGGCCAGCTTCGGAAATCTTTAACCGCTTCCGTGTTTGCTGAATCTTTTAACGTTTTCTCTCTTAAAGTTGAAGGTTACTCACCTTGTTCCTGGATGAAACCCAGAGAGGCTTCCATCAAAGGGTTAATTTTCTCTTTCCTTTCTTTGGACAAGTCATAGAAAAGGGTTCAGATATCTTTGGCATGTGCTTTAAAATAAAAATAAGAACACTGTTTACAATAATTAAAAAAAGGAATTTTAGATATACGGTTCCGTTTAAAAAAAATAAAAAGCATTAAAATTAGTTATCAAATACGTTGTGGAATTTGTCCGACGAGATGATCAGAATACAGTCAGAGAATCCGGATCGTAAACTAAACACTTTTAAGACGCTTAAGCAAACAGTTCTTAAATAAATAAAACAAACAAAAACAAAGGCTCAGCAATCATAGTTACATAATGGTGGTTATACTTATCCTTATTAGGGCTACTGCAAATATAATGATCAGATCCCTATCAGTGCCTTATTTACCAACGCTCATCTATACCAGACATAAATTAACCCACGGAGGAGCATTGTCGTGGAGCATAAGCCTCCTTGAACAGATAGATATTTGTACAGCGCTGTTTACATCATTAGCAATAGTGCACTGCATCCCATCTCTTGATTATTAGCCTACTCCTAGATATATAGAGGAGCTCTATGTCGGTGGGTATTCCATATGCTCGTTGCGTCATCAGCGGGAGGCTGAATCTCTCAAATAACATCCTTAGAGAAGGTGGCGCGAGATGCCACGAAAATTAATAAACGTCCCATCACGCAGACAAATAAATCAACTACAATATATTCAATTGCCATGGTATGTAAGATGGGCACTCATTTGTGCATGTGAAATGGCAAAATTTGTTCTGTTTTTGTGATTCTGTCCGCTTTTTATTCCGTAAAGTTGTCCTCTAATTTGCGTGCAGACATTTTTACGAGGAATATGATGACGATACACGGACTTAAAAGCAGGAATTGATATAGAGCCTATTGTGACTATGAAATATTTAGAAGCATTCAAAACTCATGAATAAGAAACTTCAATATAACATCACATTAATGGTTATATTGTAAAGCATCATTAAGATATCAGTATAACGTCTTATTATTAATTAAGTTGTTAAGTATTTCAACATGAAACATTAAGGAAATCTCCTCGGTGAAAACAAGCAAATCATACATTTTTTCCAGTCGATCTTATCCTTCCTTGGCATCTTCCTAATCTATTGTTTCCATCTCTCAGGCAATAGGCATCTCGCCTCGTCAAACTCTTAGCATCTCGCCTCGTCAAACTCTTTATGTCTCACTCTTGACCTCAAAAGAACGGAACACTTCCACGCACGTGCGGCAGTGTAGCAGGTATTAATAATGAAGTCTTTTACAATAGGAGTCCTCGTTATGTAACGGCCCTTCGTTATTATGCAATACAGGCGTGGTCAAGAACTGTTGCAGTAAAACCCCATTCGCAGGGGCATTTTCTCTCCCACAGACGCACGAGCAATTAGACTCTTACTCTGTCAGGTAATTAACTTCACGGCTAGCAAGTGTTTGAAGCACAGTTGTGATAGTCAGGAGGATCTAGATAAAGAAAACAAATGTCAAGGTATAATATATATATATATATATATATATATATATATATATATATATATATATATATGTAATCAAACATAATACACACATACATACATACATATATATATATTATATATATATATAATATATATATATATATATATATAAATATATATATATATATATATATATATATATATATATATATATATATATATATATATATATATATATATATATATATATATATATATAGGGTACTTTGAAATAAATAAAGTGTAACTTAATGAGAGTTTATGAATCTTCGAAAACTACTGTTACAAAATAAGAAAAAATAAACAGAGATTGTATTTTTGACAGCAAAGCTGAAGACTATATGTTATACACTGGAAGTTACTGCCTGTAAATTACTATAGCACTCTAAATAGTACAAGTTATTTATTAGCACTCTAAATAGTACAAGGTATTTATATTTCTCGCATTTCATTCGTGTTTGACGAGAGGTTCTTTCAACATTTCAGCTTAAGTGACCAGGTAGAGAACCCATAAACAGAACTGAATTCAAACTAACAATCTCCCATTTTTATTTAGCAATTCTGCCAAGTGAACGTCGCTCAAGAAGAGCAACAACTCCAGATAAACTCCATGGTTTCAATTCCATGACAATTGCGGGTACGTGTACCCGAGAATTCAGTTACGATTTGGCATTTTAAAGTTATCCGTCCGCACTGCAATTTGAAAGCTGTCATTACCGAGGCGTAGGTGTAGAAGTAGTTAAATGATGTTTTGGTGTAGGACACGTGAGCTTTAAAATTAATTACCGGAGAGCGGAAAGGCGAAAGATATTGTATATCGCACCAGGTGCAATTTACAACGGTACAATGGTTACTTTTGAGTGAGGCTGGCAAAGTTATACCTTTTTGCCAATTTTTTATGTTGGTGCGGCGTAGATAAGGAAAATAATGAATTGGATGGTAACTATCGACGGAGAAGGATATCAAATAATTAGTATTCAAAAATTTAATAGTAAAAGTAAAAGATAGGAACTGGATACCCTCCGTGTCAAAGGAGCATTTTTACAACACAGTACCTTTAATGTTATTGGGTGACCAGGCGCTCAAAATATAATGAAAGTAAAATTACCTGCGTACATCACAGCATTCAGTAACGACCTCTCGTTTTACCTAGATAGCCATTATTTCCAGAAAAGGACTTCAGTAGCATTCTGACAAAGCTCAGTAAAAGCAAAAAAAACAAAAAAAACGTATTCAAAGGTTGAACAAAAAAAGACACGACAGACACACAGTCTTCGATCACTGACAAAAGAGCAACGCAGAAATTAATTTGAAAAAATCATGTAAAAAGCGTTTGTGATTTCCTCTCATTCCTTTCTGGTTTAAGGTCATGATTTTCTGCAGGCCGGGAAATAGATGAGCGAGGAAGACTTGAATTGACATTTCTGTCACGGTGAATGCAAACCATTGCTTGTGCTTCCCTTCACGCTTTGTGGAGAAAATTACACGGTTTTCAAAGAGACTTCATAGAGTATCTTTTTCTTTTTTCCTTCGTGAAAGGAGAGTTGACGTGGCCATCTTTCTCTTCATTTGTAGTCTATTTTTCTCAGCTGCTTTCGTTTCGTGCATGTTTGTTGGTCATACTATTTTGGCAGTGGATCTCTTGGTAAGTAAGTAAGCGTTTTATATATATGGAAGTGGGACGAAAAACAAGGGAAATTTAACACACTCTTGACACTTCTCTATCCATTGTCATTCTCTTTACTTTCTTTGTTATATTTACACTGAATATGAACGTAAACAAAACGAGAAATTTCGTCAAAGTTAATGTTCAAAATGCTGTAACTCCATGTATTACGACTTATTTATTCGCGGAATGAAAAGGTCTCAATAACTGAAGCCTTTCATGTACATTAGACGAAACCCTGAGTTTTTCTTTCTCTCACAGTTAGGTAAACAGACTGAAATTGCATTTCCTGAACAGGAGAGCGAATAAAGTCATAAATCTAAAATTTCAACTGAAACCAGTTATCTTCCACTCCTGAAACTACATTGTCTCAGAACGGGATTCAGCTGCTAAAAGACTTTTTGACGCTGTAAATTATTTCACCGCCACAACCAATCACTATTTAAGAAAAGAAACTCTGTTCTAAATAGTGAATGTCGATGGAGTTTAATAAAGAATGCATTATTTTTAGTTTTCCTTCTTTTGTGCATGATGAACAACAACTCTAGCGTCAGGAAAGAAATGCTTATTCACAAAACGCTAACGTATTAAAATAGAAATATCGTACCCAAATATTATCGATATACCATAAATGCGTTTTTGTTGTGCTGAAAAGGAATTAATTTCATCTGAATGCTAAGGTATAAAGTAAAAATGCATTCTTACAAAGATTCAAATAATCTTGTCATCCGTAACTGAATATTCCATTTCTGTACACGCTTTAGTCTCAAACAAGTACTGCGAATTTTTAAAAAGCATACTGTGACCTATATCTGGAGAGAAATACCTTGAAACCCTTTGAATTATTTTCTGTCAAATTAGCTTCTTTCGCTAAATATAACTTTCTCAGTAAAATATAATCTATAACAAATATCTATTTATGATGGGCAAACCCCTTCGCTATATATGTCTGTCTACATAAAATATCCATTTATAACAACAGATGTACGCAATACCGGGGTCTAAGCGGTGTCAGGCAGGGCAGCCGATCGGGACTACAAAGTCTACCCCAAAGCCAAATCAAAGTCCTTCAAAAGAAGGCATCACGGCGACCCCATATAAAAATGGGAACAAGCTGGGAAGAAGAATAAGTTTATACTCATGTTAGAAAAAACATTCGTGTGATAACAATATATCTTTGAGTCTCCTAACGCTGGGATTACGATGTATAATAAAACGCACTCTGATCCCTCGGTATCAGTCTCTGCCCTGCGGAAATATTAGTTCCGTTGCGTGGGAACTTTCCGGTTTCGGACATCTGATATAACGAGAGGCCACAATACCCTGTATTCCACAGCAGGGATTTTCCCCTCTGGTTAGAGTTGAAAAAGCGAGCGCTGATTCAGGTTACAAGCGACTGTTCACGCAACAGTCTGTCTGTCTACCTATCTATATGAATATACATATACATATACATATACATACATACATACATATATATATATATATATATATATATATATATATATATATATATATATATATATATATATATATATATATATATATGACTTTATCACATCACCGTGATTCATATGCAATCAGTAAGCTACAAACGTCCTTTAATATCCAATTCGCTCTACCTCGGAAATAATGTATTTTCAGATATGTTACCGAAGGGGAATTTTATTCCCCTTCGGTAACATATATGAAAATATGTTATTTCCGAGGTAGAGCGAATTGGATATTAAAGGACTTTTGTAGCTTACTGATTATAGATATATATATATATATATATATATATATATATATATATATATATATATATATATATATATATATGTGTGTGTGTGTGTGTATCTCATATTAGTATGTATATATACACACATATATATATGTTTGTATGTATGTGTCTGTGTGTGAAGTTTTAATATATACTGTTAACTTTTGAGAAAACAGGACGTCACTTCATTTCATCATTACATTCAGAACACAATACTGCTATTGATATCAGTCATAAAAGAAGAACATTTACAATATAACAGTACAATTGTTAACGACCGCCAGTACCCTATATTTCGCAAAATACTAGAATTTCATACAGGAATAAAAAAAAGTGCATGTCAGAAAGATCCCTGAATGATATGAAATCAATGCAGGCAATTGTAGAATAAAATATGATGCAAAAACACAGGGCATTCTAGTCCACACACAAAGGGCTACTGAACATTGATAAAATATGTTTGTAAAAGTATGGATATCGAGTTGAGCCGTTTGGCTAATGCTTCCTCCGCATCTCGTCGGGATTTTATATAGGGATTTTATATAGAAGTGAAACTGTGTGAGTGTTAAATGTCATATTCGTTCACACGGATAAAAATAATCGTCAGTTCTCTGGCTCTCTTTGCAAAATGTGTCATATTTGGCGAAAAGTGAGAATAGCCGTAATCCTGCTTTTGATTCAATTTGCAAAGGACTTTGCTTTCAGTTGGGGAATGAATTTGCTATATAGGTGGACTTTAGATATAACTATAGTCTGAAAGACTCTGTATCAGCGTCTGTTACAAATACTAAAGAGCGATTGATTTCATCTCCTTTATTGGACACTTAGGTGCCCTCCCAGAGAGACGCCACTGCGTGACCAGCTTCCCGAGATTTTCTTTTATTAAAATTTAACCATTGAGACGATCCTCTAAACACACACAGACAAGTGTGTATATATATATATATATATATATATATATATATATATATATATATATATATATATATATATATTATATATATATATATAATCCGCAAATTCAGCTTAAAATTTCGGAGTAACGTCAAGGAATTATCCTTTACCCAATTGATCAATAACAAACACACTGATCCTACATTATCTTTTGCATGTATGACATAAAAAAAACCACGTCATCTCCTTGGACGGATGCTATAATATTTTTATTTAGTTTTTTTTATTTGCACACATGAGATATTCAACCCGGTATCTTTTCCACTAGCCAGGAAACTACACATGGAAGATTTGAAGCCATCGGCCATGCATATTTCATGAAGGTATTTCAGATTTGGTCGGCAAGAAACCCAGAGGAATTTTATTTCTCTTTTCTAAGACGTCAATTCCGCCCTTCAAATCTTTTAACTGAAATCGAGAGATGCTTTCGCCCTGAAAATTTCTCTCTTCACTTTCTCTCGGGTTTTGTGGTTACTCCGTTCCGTTTGCTCTAAGTTTCGCCTGTAGCAGTTTTGTTAGAATTTTAGCGTGTGAGGATAGGCATGAATTATCTGATATGGTCATGTTTCATCCCATATTAATCTAAGATTATTTTCTTAACTCAGTTATGAATTTATAAGTGAGATATTTTTTATTTAATCACTAGTTACGGAAATTTTTTTTTAAAATTCCGTTAATCGGGTAATGTTTCTGATGATTTCACTTGTACGTCGCCATTAGCTCTCTCTCTCTCTCTCTCTCTCTCTCTCTCTCTCTTCTCTCTCTCTCTCTCTCTCTCTCTCTCTCTCTCTCTCTCTCTCTCTCTCACATACACAATCACACACACAAGCATATTTAGTATTCATACGCCCCGGGAGATGCTAGAATCTGCATTTTGCTTTTTATGATGTTTTGCTTAAGTTTTTATTTCCGATTGATTTCATTTGTTATTTCCTCTGCCAGCAAATCCATTATTCAAAAAAAAAAACTAGTTGACTATCGATATTAATTCTAAGTCATAAATCATAGAAAAATAATAGAAAATGCCGTTCTTGTTCTTTGTGCTTGTATTCCATGACCAACTAAATTTTGAATAATTTAGATCAATTATTTCCCTTAATAGTGTCGTTTGTAAAAAAAAAAAAAAAAAAAAAAAAGTTCCAGCAATTTGCACACGATCAACTTCGGAACGCTCTTGTAGTTAAATTGTGAGTTACAGTATTTCAATATGGCTAAGAGTTTTCTTTACTTCATTTCCTCAGTGAAAGAATTTAACCTCTTGTTAGTTACATGGATTCATTGTAGTATCGGACGAATTTCTTATCTAGGTTTGATCTAAGGTGTCTATGCCGAGTGTTAAGTGATAATTGGATTGTTAATTCATATTTGAACTTGGAAATTACAAATGGTATTTTGGAATTTTCTTCCCGTAATTATGGTGATATTGCGTCGAATATTTTGAATATATGCTAAACTGTACGAAAGATAAATGGATAAAAAAAAAAACTGACAGAGAGTCGAGATATAATCTTAAAGAACAAAATTCTTGTAATTCTATTTGAGCAAACTTTCATAATATTTATTGCTCCTGCTGAAGTTATGTTCACGACTGAAATGTGGAAATGATAGTGGGAAGTTCAACGAGAAAATCAAAATAAACATTCATCCAAAATCTACTTGCACTGATACCTTATTCTCTTGCTTGACTCTCCATGGTCCCTCCAACCACCTCTCTCTCTCTCTCTCTCTCTCTCTCTCTCTCTCTCTCTCTCTCTCTCTCTCTCTCTCTCTCTCTCTCTCTCTCTCCACTGAGAGTCATATCTCCCAGGAAGAAAAGACCCAAAAAACTCATGTCTAGCGATAAGAAGCATGGGGGTCGTGAGACTGGAGAGAGAGAGAGAGAGAGAGAGAGAGAGAGGAGAGAGAGAGAGAGAGAGAGAGAGAGAGAGAGAGAGAGAGAGAGATTATGCGCTATCTCTGATAGTTACTCAACTCACTCTCATGAGCGTCCCATCTTTTACGAGCAGGAGAAAGAGAGCCCCCGGGAGGCATAAAAGTTCCTGAGATATTAACCCGGGGGGCAAATTCATTTCCAAACCCTTTGTTTGCGAAGTAATTTGGATACTTAAGTAACAGTAACGATGAGGAGGAGGAGGAGGTTCAGAAGGCCTGTAATTACGAGCGTGATCTTGAAATATAACTCCTATGATGGATATGTATGAGATGGTGATGAAGTGACGGAGGTTATTACAAAAACAAACCGACAATTTTCCTTATACGCCAGCCCAAAAGCTCGCTTTCGTAACTTGTACAATAATGACTGATTATCAGAAACTACATTAAATAAATCGAGAAGGATTAAAGTACATCATGTATGCATTTCAAAATATGCTTTTATTTTATGAACGGCCGGAGTGCTGTAGTTTATAGCGCGTTGAAAGCGGTCATTAAGAAACCAATTAAAAGTTTCAGCAATAAAGTGGTATAGTATGCGACACTGAAGCGACATTTTTAAACGATATCATAGATCGAAACGGTAATGGTGCAACATTATCCTCCTCATTTTGTTGCAAAGAGAATTAAAAGGGTGTTTGTTGAAAGTGGTTCTGAATTCTATATCCGGCATCAAGGGAATGAGATATATATACTGTATATATCTGTATGTATATATATATATATATATATATATATATATATATATATATATATATATATATATATATATGTGTGTGTGCGTGTGTGTGTGTGAGAGTATGTTCATGCACACTCTCACACACACATTATATATATATATATATATATATATATATATATATATATATATATATATATATATATATATATATACATATACATATACCCAATGACTATAAGTTAATTTTAATACGCCTTTACGTAGTATCTACATATCTTAAGTTACAAAGCATCCCAGTTTCGCGATTTTCTTTACGTAATTCCACTATATTACTATGAGAAAGAATTTTCGCAATAACGAAATCCGTACCTTTTCGAGCGCTTCACTTCAGATATTTACGCACGAGTATTTCCAAATAATATTAGAGGTTTACCTACAGACGCTGAAGTAAAGAGATGTTCTTTGTTTCATACAAGAGAAAAATAAAGGTCAGGTTTCAATATGCGATTCTCGGGAACATTTCTTTCCGGGCCATACGCGCGCGTGTATTGATGCACTGAAACCTGCAGTGGAAAACTGCAACGATGTACAATAGCAGAGTAAGCCGAGAGAGGAGGGGCCTTGTGTATGAATGAGGGGAAATAACCTCGGAATAGCGAAGGATGTGGCACATTTGATTTTACGAGGTCGTACTGAATACAGCCCTTGCAAAGGTCGTCAATGTC
>JANJGK010000045.1:19344380-19346880 GCA_039081455.1 Macrobrachium rosenbergii | reverse complement strand
TGCTTCAAAATGCAGTAGATGGAGTTTGAGAGTAAAATAATGGCTGGTTTATTTGTGTATTGTCAGTAGACTTTGAGTTCCATCCATAATTATAATCAATCCTCACCATGTTTACGATTTTGCTGCCGAGTTATGTTTCTCTCTCTCTCTCTCTCTCTCTCTCTCTCTCTCTCTCTCTCTCTCTCTCTCTCTCTCTCTCTCTCTCTCTCTCTCACCTGTTTCTTATGGAATGCATCTACAGAAAAAAACTAGATTACTAGAATCCGTGTGCCCAAGGGTTTCGGAAACTGTTAAACTACTTTATATATATATAATATATATATATATATATATATATATATATATATATATATATATATATATATATATATATATATATAATTTACACGCACGCGCACACAAACACACACATACATACATCCATACATATATATATATATATATATATATATATATATATATATATATATATATATATATATATATATATATATATATATATATATATGCACACACACAACTACAATCCTGCAATCTATTGTCATCTTATCTAATATTTAGTACGACATTCCTTAGGATGTAAAGGTCACATTTTAGAATACTTATATGCCTACCTCATTATTAATTTCATGATGTTTCATCTCATTATCTTCACATACGCGACGTGAAAGCAAATCTCTCTGATAAAATTTTACAGGCTACAAGTCATTAGAAAAATACCAGAATCTTTAATTTATGAACAAATTTTTTTTTTTGTTCTTTAGGACGTAATAATAGTCACATCGACTATGCATTTTAGTCACTTCTCATTTCATCTCTAAAAGTCTTATTTACTCCGTAAAATTTTCATGATTTTCGCGTTCACTATTTTCTCACAAAGGTTTTATCCTGTCATGCAGAGCACTTTTTAGCGTCATCTCGTACGAACTCAACAAACGATGAGATAGCTCTGTTAATGAGATGGAAATAATAACCTTTCGACTGCCAGGGTACAGAACGTAATGAATTCACAGGCTATTACATCTCTCTCTCTCTCTCTCTCTCTCTCTCTCTCTCTCTCTCTCTCTCTCTCTCTCTCTCTCTCTCTCTCTCTCTCTATGAGATCACCTTCCGAAAACCACTACTTATAATAACTGAGACACTACGTAGAAGAATTGACAACTGAAACATCCATATGGAAAGATATGGAACAAAAACAAAATTGTAACCTGTAATATTTGTACGTTTAAAAGCTACACACCCTGCTCTATTAACCATTCACGAGATATTTTTTCTTCGCCGATTTAACTGTAATTTCATTTTACTTAAAATAACGGTCATCTACTTCTTCACAAGATGGTGGGATTATATACAGAGTCGATGTGACGGTAATTATATCATGAAGTACGAAAAAACCTGTACGGAAATTTTAAAGATTCTGGTATTTTTGTGATGACTTTTGACGTATGAGATTTTACCAGAGAAATGTCTTCCTTGTTGATCGCTTCTAATATGTGAAAACTATTAAAGGAAAAATGGTCAAATTAATAATGATCAGGCAGGCATATAAGTATTCTCAAAAGTATCTTTACATTCTGAGGAACATCGTATAAGATTGCAAGACTATATTATAGATATATATATATATATATATATATATATATATATATATATATATATATATATATATATATAAATATATTATATATATATATATATATATATATATATATATATATATATATAGTTAAAGAAGTTTATATCCATGACATACATACTAAAACTTTCATATACAATTTCATTACAATGTGAATACCATCGTGAACACTGTGAGCACTCATTCTAATGGCGAGTACAATGTCAAATAGTGTTTCTCCCATTTAACTAAAAGCAATGTATTATTTTGCAAAGAGTACTCATGAATTTATTAAATGCATCTGTATTTCCCACTGTGATATATACATGTTTAATTCCCATTTATCGAAAATCGTCATAACATTCCAGAAATATAAATCTTCACACGCAAATATTTCTTATTTGGAAGGTGTAGTACTTTGAGTATACGTTCAGCCGCCGAAATATTCCTTTCATATTTATTATCAATCCTTTGCTCTCGCCAGACGGAATGATCGGCTACTCTCCACTCGAAGACATAATACCAATTACTCTTATTGCAATAACGCCAATTGTTAGTGTTTTCAGAGGACGGGAATCGATACGGGACGTGTAACAATAAGTGGGTGACTTTCTCTCTCTCTCTCTTTCTCTCTCTCTCCTACTGCAATGGAGAATATGAATATATATATATATATATATATATATATATATATATATATATATATATATATATATATATATATATATATATAAAACAATAAGTGGATGACTCTCTCTCTCTCTCTCTCTCTCTCTCTCTCTCTCTCTCTCTCTCTCTCTCTCTCCTCTACTGCAGAGAATGTGTAAATACAAAGTAAGAAGCAATTTAAATAGAAGATATTAACTTTACAAAGTAAGTTTTTAC
>JANJGK010000045.1:19295319-19325319 GCA_039081455.1 Macrobrachium rosenbergii | reverse complement strand
CGAGTTCTTCTTCTTTTGTTTCCCGAGATAAGAAACTCTGGGTAATTAAGTTGGAAAGAAAGAGACAGGAGAAAGAGAAGGCATCTTATCTCTGGCATCTGCTCATATCAGCTAGTAAGTGCATTCCTTAAGAGAACTCTGTATCTCTTTGAGGCATCGAATTGCATACCGTCGCCAGCATACGGTTTGCAATACGATGAACAGAGGACGTCTGATTTCTCGGAAATTCTTCCGGAGAATAATGAATATTATTTGGGCGACATCATATGTTATAGCCATGTTGATTTCGTTGACGTTTTGGGGAAGGCGAGAATGGGAATAAGATGTTTATATTTTTTTTTGAGTAAAAAACGTAAGAGAAAATAATGTTCAGAGATTAGTCACCACTTTTATTACTGTTTTAGAAAAATCAGTCTCTCAAGAATTCAGATAATTATGAATATACTTTTCCAAATGAAACCTGACGGAATTTGTGAAAACACTTCATCCAAACAGATATATCACAAACGTTTCATATTTAATGTATAGTAAATAATAAACAACGTTTATCCACACTCCGCGAACGTTCGGTTATATATATATTTAGACATTTTAATTCAGTATATGTACGCATATACAGCATATATATATATATATATATATATATATATATATATATATATATATATATATATAATATAATATATATATATATATATATATAGAGTATGTTTGTGTACATGACGAAGAGAGAGAGAGAGAGACAGAGAGAGAGAGAGAGAGAGAGAGAGAGAGAGAGAGAGAGAGAGAGAGAGAGAGAGAAGATAGTAGGACTACTGAAACTTCTGAAACATTGCCAGTGAGGAAAGAACGTTTTGACAACGGAGTCATTTTGTTTTTTCCATCCACAACAGGCCGTTTAGAAATCTTCCATTTGTATTTCGTCTCGTTTTCCCTCTCTCTCTCTCTCTCTCTCTCTTCTCTCTCTCTCTCTCTCTCTCTCTCTCTCTCTCTCTTTAGCCTTACTTGTGGTCGACTGCAAGCATCTGCAAATTCTAATCTCTTCAATCCTCAAGAATATCGAGGGGAAAAATACGGAAGTTGTAACCCACGCATTCGTAATGGAGACGAGAAACCCTTCGTTATTCGACGAAGGATTAATTTTATCTTTAAATCTCTGAATCCTCGTTGCTGCAAGACCAAAGCATTTCCAGACGCTACATTTCACTTCGCCGCAATCTTTTATTTTCGGTTAAATCATACGACTCGGCTATAATAAGGGGGATCTATAAAATAATCCAAGAGTCTTACCAGAGAAATTCCATTGGCTCATTGTTGAAATGAGCGAGAAATACATCGAGGCCTTGCAAACACTCTGGCACTGTGTTTGGCTGTCTGATTCTCTCTCTCTCTCTCTCTTTCTGGAGAGAGAGAGAGAGAGAGAGAGAGAGAGAGAGAGAGAGAGAGAGAGAGAGAGAGAGAGAGAGAGAATCAAACAGCAAACAGTGCAAAAGTGTTGCAAGACCTCGATGTATTTCTCGCTCATTTCAACAGTGAGCCAATGGAATTTCTCTGGTAAGTATATGTGTATGTACATATATATATATAAGAGAGAGAGAGAGAGAGAGAGAGAGAAGAGAGAGAGAGAGAGAGAGAGAGAGAGAGAGAGAGAGACAAGGTCACATGGCAAGCCCGCAGACCAGCCTATTCCATACCTTTTCTTTTTTACTTTTGCGATTCACTACTTAACAAGGAAATAACGTATGTTCCATTACAAGCAATCATCGCTTTTTTTTAAGTATCTCTCTAACTAAATTTCCCTTTTGGGAGGGGGGGGGGGGGGGGGCTGGGGGGAGACAATGTCATCGGCTTCGGAAAGACCCGTTTTAGCAAAACCGTCATTAACTAACCACACGTGTCAAACTCCGGCCCAGAACTTTGATCCAGCAACGAAATAACACGCACACACACACACACACAGTCGATGTGCTTCACAACGGGGAAAAGAAATCTCTCATTCATCAGCGTGTACCACCACGCGCTAATTCCAAAGCCTTCTTCCTAGGTCCCGAAATAGCATTTCATTTACTCTGTATGATGAATGTTTCTCCTTTTTTTCCTACTCTTCCTTCTTTCTAATCTTGTGGCAAATTCTAAATTTCGGTCTCTGCGGTGCTGCGTGTCGGAATGGAATTAAAGTCGAGCTCGTCGGTGCATTTAATTTCCTTTTGAAAGGGCAATTGAAGGCATGTTTTTTATTGTTTTGCTTGCTAAGGGATACTACTGGTTACTTCACAAACCTATATAATGCGAGTATATTTGGACTTTATTGAAAATTCTTCTGAAATGTTTCATAGAATTATAAAGATAGATACATTGTAAAGCTTTTTCATATTTTTTACAATGTAAGATATAATGAGGATAAAAATAATGAACCAAACGTAATTAAAGTAATAAAACCGACGTTACTGTCCCTGTACCGTCGCATTATTATTATTATTATTATTATTATTATTATTATTATTATTATTATTATTATATACTTCGGCCATGAATTATTTTTACAACAGACCGACAGAGAGAGAGAGAGAGAGAGAGAGAGAGAGAGAGAGAGAGAGAGAGAGAGAGAGAGAGAGAGAGAGAGAGAGAGTTCGGAGCAAATCCACGTGTAATACGATGCTCATAATAAAGAAAAAGACTGTCACTGATTATACTGAAATAGAGATATAAGTAATAGCGCAATAACACATTAATACATCATTTACAGATATGACAGAGAGAGAGAGAGAGAGTATACCTTAGTTTTACTAGACCACTGAGCTGATTAACAGCACTCCTAGGGCTGGCCCGAAGGATTAGACTTATTTTACGTGGCTAAGAACCAACTGGTTACTTAGCAACGGGACCTACAGCTTATTGTGGAATCCGAACCACATTATAGCGAGAAATGAATTTCTATCACCAGAAATAAATTCCTCTAACTCTTCATCAGCCGGCCGGGGAGTTGAACTCCGGCCCATCGAGTGACAGTCCGCAGCTCTACCGACTCACCCAACAAAAAGCTATTCATAACATGATTATATTATGTACGAAATAAAAAGTAAAATTTCCGTCTCAGACGTAAGTACTAATAAAAATGTCCTTTATATGACGGAATTGAGAAATGCTTATAAAAAATTAAACCAGTTGGCCATGTGGTACCAGAATTATTACCAAGTGTGTTGAGAGAACGAAAAGGTATTTAATAACTGCGATACGGTTATAAGAAAATACGGTCACCTGAAGACGGCAAAGGGTCCTCATTACGAAAAAACCATTACTTGGAAATCGGTTCAGTCATTGTGTTTACTTTTTACCCACAGAGCTTGTCGTCATAAGATAAACAGAAGCAGAGAACGAGGAAATCGACAAAGTCGAGGAAAGGAAAGATTCATTACATCGATCCAGATCGGAGAAATTAATCACCCACCGCCAGCCATTTCTGTCTTTAGGGAAACAATCTCCCGAAGTTCTTTGCTAATTACTCTTCCCCCTCTGCCCATTTTTTTTTTTCTTCCTCTCCCTCCCCACTATTGTTTCCAGTATCTTCAATGATGACCTCCTAACAAAAGATCTCCTGGCTGCTGCCCTGCGTCTTATTTCTTACTCCTTTTTTTTTTTTTGTGGAGAAAGTCTCTGTTTGTCCTGATTTCCTGGGAGAGTAAATGACATGCAGGCAGGCAGGCAAGCATTGTAATCATTAGTCTCCTAATGCGAATACATACACAGTTCAGAAAAATGTAAATAAACAAATATGAGGCGAACCAGACGCTAACACGCATAAATATACACGGAGCATGCGCAGAAAAAGATTAGAAGTTAAATCATGGCTTCCCTTCCTGAATGGCTGATACTCATAAAAAAAATGGCACTTACCCTACTTCCCCGGCGTGTAAGCACAAGTCAGCTTCTTGGCTTCATAGCCCCTTTTTTCCCCCTGAATCGTCTCTCCCTAAAAACGTCCATCTTTTGCTCTTCTATAACAACTGTTGTGCTTTTCTGTCATTTGCTTCTTACGGCCCACAAGTTCTGCTGAAGGTCGAAAATGTCGTATATATCAATTCTGTGGCTTTACTATTTTGACACCAGGAATATGAAAACGATCATAATACACATACACCTACAACTGCAATTCTAGTATGGTTACAATCTATTACGGAATAGTATTCAGATCACTTCCAACACAATGAAATAATAATAAAAAAATAGCATATAACATGAATCAGAGTAAAGCATAAAAAGGACCTTCAAACACAAAAGCAAAGTCTTTCGCCACGAAGCAACGTTACTGTAAAGGTCGAGGTAAAATGTCTTTTCCCCTCAAACTGGCGGCCACATTTTGGGAGCCAGAGGTTTTTACATCTCCCATAACGACAATTCACTCTTATGAGAAGCCATAAAAGTGCTTTGAGGAAGTGGGGACCATCAAGGTCGTATGTGATTTAGTCAAATCTCCCGACGAAATTTAAAGGAAGTTGGGCTCTGCTGATCTTATCAGAATATTGTCTTCCGCTATGAATCTCTTCTGCTGATCTCTTTCTCCGTAACACGCACGTATGGAAATCTTAATGTTACAGTACACGAGTAATTATGAATGATTAGCTAATGTGAATGTTCAAAGTTTTTTTAATGGATTAGTTGGGCAAACCGTTCAACAGTACCTCAGAGAATGACGTAAAGAAAAGGACAATTACCAAAGAGGATTGAATACGTCTAGGTCTTCAATGAAATGAGGAAGCAGACATGTCACTTGATTTTATCAATGGTATGAAAAAGAAAATGTACCGAGAATGTTCTTTCTGAGGTAAATAGCCTAATGCTTTCTTAATTTTGGCAATGCAAGAAGGTATATGAAGTGCAATTAACCATCTTTTCAACGGTAAATGGGAAGTAAATTATATTAGCAATTTGTTATGCAACACACGAAACTGGTATTTGTTGCAATCAGAAATCATTTTCTACATAAGGAAAAAACCCTTTTCGTAAATGTATATCTAGGGAATTGAATTGAATACAGAATTTGGGCTAAAGGCCAACCGCTGAGACCTGAGGTCATTCAGCACTGAAAAGGAAATTTGCAGCGAAAAGGTTTGAAAGGTGTAACAGGAGGAAAACCTCGCAGTTGCACCATGTTAGAGGGTAGAAAGTAAGATGGAAGAAAGAAAATATGGAAAGAGTTACAGTAAAAGGAACGATAGGGGTTGCAGCTAGTGGCCAATGGGACGATGCAAAGAACCTTAAGTAATGCTCATGCACTGACGGCACTAACCCCCTACGAGGTACATCTAGTGAAAGTTGGCTAATCATTGCCGAAATTAATCAAGCAAGTGAATGCGAACATAAAAGTTTCCAATAGAAATTTTCTTTCAATGATCGTGTAGAAATAAAAACTCCAGTAATATAATAATCAAACCATTATATGAAAACGCCGTTCGTAAAATTTATAAATTAATGAGTTACCGCTATTCTACTGCCAAAGCTTACACGATTACAGACTTACAATAGAATGAAAGACCAATAAACCATTAGTATCGCCAAATACGAAATATGATACGCAAGAATCTTCAAGAAATCAATCTCGGGAAACGTCCATTTCCTTCTCTCCTGAAACCCAGCTCCCTGGCCGAAGTCGTCGCTTCCCCTTCTTCCAGTTTATTGTCAAGACACTGTTGACTGAGGAGTTTGTTTTCTCGCGCACCTTCCCCTTTCTTAATCTCATCCACTCCCATCCAACTGTCCTCTCTCCCTTCCATCCATGCAATCCGTGCCATTCCTACAGGCGCAATCCGCCTAGCCACTCGGCCTTTGCCTCGGTGATTCTCGACATCCTTTGACCCCTACACTCATGAAAGACTCTTGTGTCACTCTCTGGCCCTTGGAGAATGAAGGAGAGGCCCACTCAGCCTCTGCAAAGGAAGAGGTAGCGTCCTTTTTTCTTTTCATTCTTTTGCAAGGAGCGTGGAAAAGAAACAGCAAATATGGGACTTCGTAAGTTTCGGAGTGAACGCGTTCACGCTACTGATTTTTTCACGGAGTTGTTTGCCGTGGCTTGGTCGTAGATCTTAACGAATTTTTAACGCAATGTGCTGTCAAGATTCTGAAATGTTGTTTTTCCGTTTAAGATATAATGCTTTTACTAAAAAATATATACTGCACTAATTATTTTGAATAATAGATGGGTATAAAGTAGATGGTTAATCCAGTACGTTTGAATATATGCACGCATATATATATATATATATATATATATATATATATATATATATATATATATATATATATATATATGTACATATACATGAATTTCTTTTACTGTAATACCACAGTGTAATATGAATATGAGAAGGCCCATAAAACACTATTTGAACGTTGCAACCATATATTTCGAGCACTTCCTTCTGTGCCCCCGTTCACTGGTAAAATATGGACAGATGAAATGTTACAGGAGTATATATATACAAAGCATATGTAGGTGTGGCACTAAGTCTTCGATGGTATGCAGGTGACCGTTCCCAAGAAGGAGGGAAATAAACAATTCCCTGGTGGTTTTTGGCTTCATTAACTCCTGTTTTGCGATTCGTCTGGTGGTCGTGTTTCCTGGAGCACCTGTTCGAGAAGAGGTTTAAGGACTAACCCGTCGATTTCATCCGTACAAAAGAAAGATGCTGGAATCTGCTATCATCAATCAAACCAACAATATGAACTTGTCAGGAGGACATTGGAAAGAGGATGAAATCGACGGGTTAATCCTTAAACCTCTTCTCGAACAGGTGCTCCAGGAAACACGACCACCCGACGAATCGCAAAACAGGAGTCAATGAGGCCAAAAACCACCAGGGAATTGTTTATTTCCCTCCTTCTTGGGAACGGTCACCTGCATACCATCGGAGACTTAATGCCACACCTACATATGCTTTGTATATATACTTCTGTAACATTTCATCTGTGCATATTTTACCAGTGAACAGAGGCACAGAAGGAAGTGCTCGAAATATATGGTTGCAACGTTCAAATAGTTTTATGGGCCTTCTTATATATATATATATATATATATATATATATATATATATTATATATATATATATATATATATATATATATATATATATATATGTGCGCATGTATCTATGTATGTATGTATGTATATATATATATATATATATATATATATATATATATATATATATATATATATATATATATATATATATATATATATGTCAAAAGAATACACAACAAACCTAACAAGCCAGTCGATGCAGCATTCCATTCAGCCCACCACTGAACCTCTGACGGAACACTTCAAACCTCCTGGCACAGATCTGTTCATCCATCATGCCTCGCAGACCGGCCTGCAACTATCAAACAATTTCTAGAGAAATTATTTATCTGGTGTCTGAGGCATGCACGGGCGCTTTCCTTTGTCGCGTAGTGACGCGGGTAACTACATTTCACGGTTTTTGGTCACTTTATCAAATTTCTCCAGGTCAGGCAATACCGAGTGAGCGCTGCTGACATTGAATCACGTTTTTGATTGAATATGTAAGACGATCCGTTAATTCCTTTTTTGCAGTTTTTAGCAGGTTCTTGATTGATGAAGGAGTTCATGATTCTAAATCATGAACGTTTTATAAAAATATGCATACAGAAAATGTATGTAAGCTTGTATTGCATAAGAAAATTTCTTTTTCTGATATTTGCTTTGTAGTAGGAAAAGTGACTTATACACAGTATAAATTTCTGCTTTTTAAACTTGGCAAGGGTAATCCTCTACCATTGGAAAATTCCATAATACTGTACGGTTGAATTGAATATCCTTGTCAATTTTGTTTCTGTCACCATGATGGCTACACTTTTATTAAGGAAAAGATTTCAGTTTACAGCAATTTTTTGTTTTTGTCGTCCAACAGTACGTGAATTTCTATCTTTAATATGTTTCTCGTAATATTATTTGATTCTATTGACATCCTATCTTCATGAATTTCCTTTTCTTTCCATTGCAATTGTTTTACAGACAGTAACTCCTGTTTATATTTCTTTTCTTACAGGAAAATAATAATGAACTACTTAGGTTGTAGCATATAGAAAGGCAGTGAATAATAATTTAAGATTTAATTTATCAATAAGGTGAACTATTTAGTCTGCAGTATATGGAAAGTCAATCACTAATAATTTAAGATTCAATTTATGAATAAGATGAACTATTTGGTTTGTAGTATACGGAAAGTCAATAAATAATAATTTAAGATTCAATTTATCAATAAGATGAACTATTTGGTTTGTAGTGTATGGAAATGCAATCAATAATAATTCAAGATTCAATTTATCAATAAGATGAACTATTTAGTAGTATATGGAAAGACAATCAATAATAATTTAAGATACAATTTATCAATAAGATGAACTATTTAGTTTGCAATATATGGAAAGGCAATCAAGAATAATTTAAGATTAAATTTATCAATAAGATGAACTATTTAGTTTGTAGTATATGGAAAGGCAATCAAGAATAATTTAAGATTCAATTTATCAATAAAAGGAAATATTTGGTTTGTAGTATACGGAAATGCAATCAATATTATTTAAGATTCAATTTATCAATAAGATGAACTATTTAGTCTGAAATATATGGAAGGGCAATCAATAATAATTTAAGATTCAATTTATCAATAAGATGAACTATTTGGTTTGTAGCATATGGAAATGCAATCAATAATAATTTAAGATTAATTTTATCAGTAAGATTCAATTTATCAATGTCAATGAAAAGTCTTGCTTTAAGAGGATTAAATCCAATGCTGTTATTTACCCTTGTGGTTTTGCTTATTAACAACTGGTTGTATAGATTCACATCTTGAACAAAGCTATCTTTTTTTTTCTACGGTGGATCTTACATCCTGCGAATTTCACTAATTACGAACCTCATCACATAAATTACCATATTCCATATTTTTCATAATGAGTAATGGGAAGTATGTTACACGTAGCGGACTAGACGAACTAAATCAGTGACAGGACGGACGAATCGTGAGACAATAAATGTTAGCCGAGTTCCAACCCCCCTTTTTTTCCCTTGCCAAAAATCAATGGCAAAGTGACAGATCTGCCATCGTAGGTGTCATTTCTGAGGAGCTAACAATTTCACCTCGAAAAATGTTCTCTGAATCATTCAGTCCTGTCTTGTTTGTACAGGGCGATGAGTGACATTCGGATGTAGGTCACTGTACTGCTTTTTAGGTTTAGCTTTCTCGAAAGAGAAATGCTTCCGAATATCACAGATACTTCAACTTTAATTCTTTGTTTTTTAGGTTTTTAGAAAGGGAGTAAATGTGTTTGGCTTGCCCTCAGGGTGAACAGGTTAGGGTAATTAAGGTAAATTACAACCAGGTAAATATAACAAAAGTCACTGATTGATTTTGGGGAATAGTAAATCATTGTAGTTAAATTCCCACTGAAACAGCGTGAGTTCACTATCATATAAAAAAAAATTTTAAGTTTTACTCATATTATTATACCTACCGCAACACATCTGGGGGTTTCATTATCGCGCTCTGGCAATCTACACTTAAAAAATGGGAAGCACAGTTGACCCATCAGCTGACAAGGCACGGTAATAAAACCTTCAGACATAATAACGGCAACTATAATATTATGATTATGATTACTATTTCAATAGAAAAATTACGTTAATAATATAAATGAGCACATAATCGTTCATTCATTCATTAGTCACAGTCCTTTCCTAGCTTTGAACTATAAAAACATATCTGAAAAGATAACATTAACAATGGATTAACAGCAAAACGTTATGAACAGAATTTTTAGAATCATCAATGATCTTTCTTATTAAAAATTTACGAAGATGAACTCAAATTTCATTATAACCATCATCAATCAAATGTGTTGCAAGATCACTCATTATTTACAATCCAGCCTTTTTTTTTTTACCTTAATTGTATTGTTTCTGTTCAATTATCAGTTTGATGACATCTTCATGACATATCAAATACTGATGGATGAGTAGGCTAACCTTTACAATTATTTAAGACACCTTGCAGAAAACGGCAATTTGATGCTTTAGTACCTTGGATTTTTTTTTTAATGGAATACGGCCATCGTTGTCAAAGGCAGAACAGCTGAGGCTGGCCATGAGAATCTTTATGGAATTTACGATAGTTTTATGGTTCTTAGGGGGTCCTATGAACCGCTTACGACGTCATAAGCACCTGAGAGAAAATCAAGCACCTGAGAGAATATCTTGCCGGTTTCACGAGAGGAAGTTAAATTCTTGTTTCGTGGTTTTAGCAATATGTGGCAGATGATTAGGATCGTCTATAACGTAGTAATTATAGTTATGCGCAGTATTTCTTCATAGCTGAGCCATATAGGATCAGAGCAGAAATGTCGTAGAAGTAGCTATTAACCTTAACTTCTAAAATGAGAATGTCATTAGTTACGAAGAAATAAACTACTTCATCACAATATAAATGCTTTTTGCATCATATTTATCATCATTATCTAGAATTCCATTTGTGTAGGTTATACATTAATTATTTATCCTACTGTAAGAAGAAGAAGAAGAAGAAGAAGAAGAAGAAGAAGAAGAAGAAGAAGAAGAAGAAGAAGAAGAAGAAGAAGAAGAAGGAGGAAGGAAGGAAGGAAGGAAGGATGGAAATAAAGAACTGGTCAAGGGTAAGTTAAATAGTCTTTCAGGATACTTAACGTGCCTACGTACATGTAGTTTTGCATGCAAATATCGAAAAATAAAGCAAAACGAACATACTTCGTAAGCCACAGTAATAACCTCTCCTCTTCTAATTATTTTAGCCAAATCTCACACACAAGTACGTTTTCAGCGAAGATGCTTTCACCAACCCCACGGGGATGTCTCGAGAGTTCTAGCGCCTCTAACAAAACATGTTAAGACAAATTCTCGGAACTGAATCAGAGGAGCTACTCCCGCTAATCTCGGAACCGCATCAGGAGTGCTATAGTCCTGGGTCGATTACTCTATTAACATTACGTCTGAGCTCTCTCTCTCTCTCTCTCTCTCTCTCTCTCTCTCTCTCTCTCTCTCTCTCTCTCTCTCTCTCGTCTTTGTCTGTTATTAACGGTTGGTTTACAACAACAATTGACTTACCCTTGCCTCATAACCCGATGAATGGCTCAAGTAGTCATTCAGACCAGCCGGAATTGAAACGACTCGCGGTTACGGATTTCATGCCCCAGCAAAACATGCGTGCCCATTAAGATGACCTTCACATTAAGGCTCCATATTGCTCCCGACTGAGGAATATCAAGGACAGAGGGAGGAATATCGCAAAGGGAGCAAACACCATTAAATGCGATGCCATGCCCCACTACATGTCAAGGGATTGCGTCCAAGTATGCAACAGAGAATGGCGATATTAATGTCCCGCCCGTTGTGCAAGATGAATTGCAGCTTAAGAAACCTTCAGCGTCCACACATTTGCAATGTTATCAAAATGGGAACAATATATTCATTTACATCTGTCTTATTATCTTGAGTAAGAGAAAAAAAGATGACTGGCTGTTAAGTAATTAATTGTGAATGGACCCTTGAAAATAAACTCCAATGTATCGACGGGTCGTCTGTAATCTTGTGAAAGATACTGGAAACTGAAAAACAGTAATGAATAGAAAAAAAACTGATGAAATCAGACATGGGAAAAAAAGTCAGTAAAAAAAAAAAATCACGGCCTACTCAAGAATAAAACAGAAAAAACTATTAATGCATTACCACTAGACTTACAGGACCTTAGTAAGGCTCACCCAACACCTTCATTTAAGTTTCTCACTTTCTTTCTTTCTTTCCTTCTCTCTTCAGGTTTTATATCGACTAGGAGTTTAGAGGTCTCTGGGAAGCTCCTTGCCAGATATGGGTCTTCGATACGTCAGGCGATTGATTATTTTATGGAAAGATCGACTTCGTTGTCAAGTGCAGGACAGCTGAGGGAGGGTGGCCCATATGGTGTTATAGGTTATGGGATATATTTTATGCGCGCCCAGATGGTCTCGTAAACTGCTTACGTTAGCCATGAGAATTTGTGGGGATTTGCTGTCTGTTTACGAGAAGAACCTGGATAAGTCTTGAGTAAATGGATGCAGCAATTTCATATCATTTTAAGTTTGTTTCTAATTGATGCAGGGGTTAAAGCTCGTTCTATATCCTCTTGTAAAACGACTGGCTTGAAATATTATGAACAATGTAACTGGGAGAAAATTATGTATGTATGTATGTATGTGTATGTATTTATAAATATATATATATATATATATATATATATATATATATATATATATATATATATATATATATATACATATACACAGAGAGACAAATATATAAAAAGAACAAGCCGGTAACCAGTCAGAGAGAAAGGTGACACAGGGGTATTATGTATCTGCTACTCTGTTAACTAAAAATACACCAACAAAGCACAGGCAAGTGGGCAAACGCCACAGATTTAGTTTTTCGTCAATTCCTGAAAATAAACGAAAGGGATTTTGGCTGAGGCGTCATTTTATTCCAATCCGCCTGAAATAGGACGATTGACAATGGCTGTTGTAGAGGATGGAGATAAAAGGCAGTGGGAGCCTTTGCTAATGGAAATAACAATTGCACCCAGATGACAGGGAGCGGGATTCCAGGGGAATTTATCCTGATACAAAGGGAGGGGGAGGGGGAGGGGGAGGGGGAGGGAGGGGCGATGCTGCACATCCCGAAGCTTCCTACACGTCGACAGATTGTATTTCTTTTATTGGGTTTCGGTTTTGGTCCACTCTCTCTCTCTCTCTCTCTCTCTCTCTCTCTCTCTCTCTCTCTCTCTCTCTCTCTCTCTCTCTCTCTTCAAATGTAGTATGGATTTAATCCATTTATTAATCGTTGGGAGAGGAAAGGTCTCTCTCTCTCTCTCTCTCTCTCTCTGTTCAAATGTAGCATGGATTCAGTTTATTTATTAGTCACTGACAGAAGAATGAATAGTTTTAGTCTCTCTCTCTCTCTCTCTCTCTCTCTCTCTCTCTCTCTCTCTTCCCAAAGGTAGCACGGATTCAATTTATTTATTAGTCACCGGCAGAGGAAAGGATAGTTTGCCTCTCTCTCTCTCTCTCTCTCTCTCTCTAATTTATTAGTTGCTGACAGGAGAAAAACTAGTTTTCGGACTTGTGCTATCAATTAACTTTGTGAAATTTCATTCTCTGAGATATATATTTTAATACAGCCACGGTCAAAATCAACATAGAAAAAGCATATATGAACCATACATTTTCATTACCGAAATTGACCACTTCTCCTTAAGCGTACATCATCACACATAAATGAATACATATATGCATGTACACTTGCTTGAATGAATGTCAGGTTATGTGTGTATATGCATGTATGTATGAATCAGAGTATCCAGGTGTGCACGGATCTCTCTCTCTCTCTCTCTCTCTCTGCGTTTGTATACTAACTCTAAACTTATGCTGCAATAGTGTAGTCATCTCCTTTGAACCATCAGCCTTTGCATTGCGTAACTTTGGCATCCAGTTCCCTGTCACATCTCTGTCCCAAACAATATATCGTAACCCGATAAGAGAAGTTAAGATAAACTGCGGGACTTCAGTGTCTGGGAAGCATTATCTCTAAGATAATGGCTGATATGAAATGGGCAACTTCCGAGTGACATGTTGAGGTAAAGCATTATGTAACTCTCAGTCAATTTGCTGAATGGGAAACATAATCATTTTACTAATGGTGCAATTTTATGGTTTTTCTCTAATACTCAAACAGCTTTTATAACCTAAATAAAAACATCATTTCCGCATAAATAATTTGCTGAACAAACAACAGCTTGAAAACAGCCCAGATTAATCTGATTATACACTCCAATACCGCTGGGGACATTTAATGAATTACTAATCGCAATTTTACTCTTTTTCAATAATAAAGTGTACCAATTATTTGTAAACATAAACACTATAGGTAAAAAAAATCAATTCTTTATATCTAGCACTGAACAAAATCTGAACACTATCTTGGTCAATGCATTACTGTTTGAACCTCTCTCTCTCTCTCTCTCTCTCTCTCTCTCTCTCTCTCTCTCTCTCTCTCTCTCTCTCTTATCATCCGTAATGAATCTTTTACCCGTTTTCCCTCTCCTGCCTCTTTATCACCCATCTTACCAGTCAGTGTTGATTTATCAAGGTTCCTTTTTAAGTCATATCAGCTGACATTTCCTTCGAATGAGATGCGCAATTTTACTCTGGATTATGTCGCCTTTCTTGTTATCTTGACGGGTACTTTCTATCTTGACGGGTACTTTAAATTCATTAAAAGTTTTTATCTTAACTACGTTGTTATGAAATATGTTCTTTTTTATTCTAAAATTGTTGCAAGGAGTTGTAATATATCGTTTGGATATTTTGCCAGTATTTCTGTCTGACATAAAAATTATATACGCCGACAAAATCCGGAGGAGTTCCTGGGTCAGCAGTAAATATTCATAAACCAAGCGGGCCACCTATAAAAAAAAAAGTTTCGACGCTGAAGAAGAAGAAGAAAAAAAAAACAGTGCAGGCTTTCTCAAATTGTAACCGCAAATATCGTTATTTCTTTTTTCTAGCTCAGCATATAAGATTTTTTTTTTTTAACCTACTGAGATTTATGCGTTCTCAGTACTTTATTACATCGCTTTCCGAGTCAACAATGTCATCCGTTTATGGAATAAAGCTGGAATTATATATAATGCAGCTACCATTTCCTTTTCTAATACTGAATAAGTCACACAGAAAAGCCTGTTTTCATTGACGTCAATTTCATGAAACATTTACATTAGTTTTCTTTAATTCAAACTATATTCCCCGAATGCCTTAACCTGAAAAAAAAAATTTCAAAAACACCAATTTTCCTCAGACCATTTAGACATACCTGGAAACAAAAGGCGAGAAAACTCATTAAAAATAAAGAACAAAAACGTGTTTGTTTTGGTGGCCTTTCGATCCCAAACAGGACGTGAGGTAGATAAATGATGATGGAACGGGATAGGGTGTTGATTAATGCTTAGTGCCAAAGGGTTCGGGAAAGATTGAGGGCTTCTGATTATGATTTAGAGCTTGGAGGGGATTTATGGGCACAGGAGTTTTATTTTGATACTTTTTATTATAGCTTTTTTTCTGTTTTCTGAGGATTAAGGAATTATTATTATTATTATTATTATTATTATTATTATTATTATTATTATTATTATTATTATTATTATTATTATTCAGAAGATGAACCCTATTCACATGGGACAAATCCACCATAGGGGCCATTAACTTGAAATTTCAAGCTTCCAAAGAATTTGGTGTTCATTAGAAAGAAGTCATAGAAGGTAATGGGAAATACAGAAAGGGGAGATTACTTATTAAAAAAGAATAAACAAATTAATAAATAGAAAGATAAAAATACAATTAAAATTTTTATGTGACCCTGTGGAATATCTTAGACGATATTCACAGCACTTGTCTAACCCTACATAGCTTTTGGTTAGAAATCATTTGTGATATAATATTGCTTGCTCTGTGACTGAATCTTACTTTCGAATCCCATTCCCTTTAATAATATCCTAAATCGCATTATTTCGTGCGCAGTAACATATTTTCTGAATTACACAAATAACGACCCTACTCACTGAAAAACGAGACCATCCAATATTGATTTTCGTACGTTGACTGAAGCTAAATTGAAATCTATTGCAAGATAAATATTCATTTTGGCAGCACGATTGAGGCCCTGGAGAATTACTTATCGATTGTTTCATAAGTAATGACGATTACTGCTGCAATGCTATAATTTCTTTTATTAAAATCTACCTGGTACCTTTCATAAGTGAAATATTATTCTTTATGACCTTTAATCAAATATTAAGGATGATTTCTCCGAAGAGTGTCTTTTCAGTAACCGACAAAGATGTGATGTCCATTATTTGAGGTCGATATTCATGTTATCTGATTTTCATTAGTGGTTTAGAGTAGCTGTGTTTACTAATATATATTTTTCATTCTCTATTTTTTTATCTTTGTTAAGATTTATAATATTTTGTTAAACAATTATTGCATATTGTACATATAGATAGATATATGTATATACATATATACTATATATATATATATATATATATATATATATATATATATATATATATATATATATATATATATATATATATATATATATATATATATATATATATATATATATATATATGCGTGAGAAAAAGTAACAACTGTGGGTATGGCATAAGTATTAAATTGCTTTAATCATAGTCTCCATCTCTGTTTCGATATGTCTGTACCAAATAATTGCTTGCCAGTCACTGAAATCAACGTTGCAGTTGCCAACTCTCCGGTTAACAACAATTTACTTTTCATGTTATTTTATATTTCAATAGTCTTGCGGAGGTTGCATATTTTTTCTTTTGTTCATGCCTGAAAACTAAATTTGAATTATTAATTGCTGTCTGTCTGACATGTGAAGTATTTATTAAGATTTTTTTTTGTGTGTCACTTCCAATCCATATCTTCACATTTATTTTCTTTATCATTTTTATAGTATACTGCGCTGTACGTATAAATATCACGGACTTGGATAAAAAAAAAAATATGATAAAATCGAGACATTTTGTTTTTAGGCAATGCTTGCCACATTATGAATGAGCAATATTCAATTGAAACACGATACGTTTTCGCTGTTAAATAAACTTTAACCAAAATAGATAATAAAAACATATTTCAGTGAAATCCCTCTGCGACGCTTCATACAAGAATGGATGACACTAGATAATAGATAAAGAACCTCCTTTCCCACAGCAAAACCTTCCCTTTAAAGAGAGAGTAATCCTGCCTCCTATTGCTTACGGTTGTAGGCCAAGTCCAAAGGACTCCCTCGCGAGCCGGAAAGGCGTTAATGGTGTTAAAGTAAGCTGGAAAATGAGCCTTGTGTCCAGTCCCTCCATCTACGGACGCCGAGGTCTGACCTGAATGGCATTAACGAGACGGCTTTACGACCTTACATGGTCTTCCATCCAGTCATTATCAAATGAACTCTATCTCTCTCTCTCTCTTTTTATTCTTTTCCCCTTGTTCTTTCTATTTGCCTTAACGTGGATTTATGCGAGGTGAGGTAGCTAGGGATAAATAAGCTAATTTGTAAATAAGTAATTTTCGTTTTTTTTTGAAAGAGAGAAACTGTAATCTGGATTTTTGTTTTCAGGCTAATGCAAAGTTACTCCCAAAGGTCTTTTGGGTGTTTCAGACTAATCCGGTCACATTGATGAACTGAGTTAAGGGGAGTGAGTGAAAGCTCCTGCTTATAATGCATTAATATAATAAAGGTATATTTAAAAAAATGTTTTATGGTGTAAATATCCGAAAATGTCATTTTTGAAAAAAAAAATTATTTTCAGAATAAGAAATGAGATGCATAGGTTCATTTCCGCATAGGCTAAGGCAACATCTATCCATAAAAACACACGCTTAAATTGATTGTTTTTTATTTTTATTTGGGAACTAAACATTTAAAAAAATGTAACATACTGAAGCGACCTATTGATTAGTCTTATAGGAGCTAAAGAGTGCTTGAATAAAATAGCAATTTCTGGTTTAGAAAGTGAATGTAAACTTACGTCTTTAAACAAAAAACGTCAAATTATATATTACATATCTAGAAAACAACCTTTCAAATTGACCGCTCATCTGTACTTAACCCAGTGGAGCTCCGACACCTTTACAAAATTGATATATAATTCGACATTCCATCTAAAAACAAACACGCCAAACTCCACCACACAAACCCGAACGCAAACGGAGCGAACCCGAGCCGGAGTCTCGCAAGCAGAAACAAACAGACCGACGGAGATTCCTTCGTGAGTCAAACTAGTGTAGCGGAACCGTCGCACAGGTGTCGGAGTAGCGACAGAGCGTTGCATTCCCCGAAGTAACTTCGCCGTGTTATTGACTCTGTAATGGAGATGAGCTTACTGCTCGCTCGTCCTTCCGAGCTGCTGCTGCTGCTGCTGCGACCTTCTAAGCGGGCGAACGAGGGATAGGGAAATTCTTGCAAGTTCTTGATTGCATGACGTCAGGTCGCGGTGACGGTAGAGGATGTTGCGTATCTTTCTCCCTTCACCCCCTCCCTTGCAGGAGTATGGAACGTTGTGTGTGTGTGTGTGTATTCAAGTCATATAAGGAGTTAATGCTCCTTCAAGAACATTCCTCATCGCCGATGAGAGGGACTCTGTTATATACCAACGGGATTTTAATGATATTTAATGATATTTAATGATATTTGAATTTGTCTCTCCTCTCTGTGTCTGTCTGTCTCTAACGTAACGTGTTTTTGAACTTCAAACCATTAATATTAACTTTCAATACTGATTACATTTTAACTGAGACACATAAACGGGTTTGGGTTGGGGTGTCTGGTGAGGGAGGTTGGCTTAAGAAAACATTTCGACCCAACAGATACGACCTTGTTTTATTAAACAGACCGCACACATAATTAACTTATCATTACTGACCTCCTCCTATGAACCTGAAAAACAAAGAAGACTCCAACTCCCGCAGAGAATGTTATAGAAAGAATAATTGTGGAAGCCTAAGCAAATTGAAATGACAATCACAGCTAGATAAAAATAATTGGAAACGGGATTCCACGCGAATTTATGCACATGTCAAGACGAGGGATAAAACATCGGATGCTCCAAATCTCTGAAGATTTACGCCCGCAGTGAGTGAGATAGTGAGTGCTCTTATTTCTCCTTCCCGGTTTTTGCAGCGCCGAGGCTGAGACAATAATTTACATGGATCAGACTTTTCGCAAAAAATAAAATTTTTTTAATGTTTCTCCGGGTTCTTCTGCATATCTGCCTTACATTCTTTTCATGAGTTTTTGTCGCTTCCACTGTCTAATCCACACATAAAATTTATGTATAATATATATACATATATATATATTATATATACATTATACGTGTATACACAAATATGCATATATATACACAAATACACACACACACACAAACACACACACACACACACACACACACACACACATATATATATATATATATATATATATATATATATATATATATATATATATATATATATATATATATATATATATTATCACGTATTTATTCCTCCCTCGTCTGGCAGCCAGTGATTAATTAATTCAGGGAATCATTTTCACCCTATATATATATATATATATATATATATATATATATATATATATATATATATATATATATATATATATATATATATAGATATTCTGATATAAGGAATTAAGTAACACTAATCAGATTCGAAACTGAAATCATATCTCAGTGACCTGAAGAGCCTCGTCCGGTTAAAGACAGCCACAACGAGACTTAAAAACCAAAGCATTAATTACGTATTCCTAAACTGGATGCAAATAACCCGCTGTAGTGGCCTTCAACTTTATTGGAATACTGCGAAGCTGAGTAATGTCAGTAACAAAGAGCTCGGGAAAATGCTTTATATATCTATATATATATATTTTTTTGTATGGAGGACTTTAATTAATTAATATGAAAGTGATGAGAGCACCCATTTCATTTACAGCTCGAATTAAATTGGCTCTAAGTGCTTTCTGCTTTCGCTTGCGTGCAAACGGAATGTCAGTTCTTATTTACAGTGAGATAGGAATAATCTGACACTCGAAGCCTACATGCGCTTCATTTGTTTGATTTTGTAATCATTAAAGGCTCATAAGCTATACTAAATCATGCTAAAATTCTTAGATATATATAGTATGGGATAATTGTCAAGATAAATTTAACTAAATTTTACGACTTTTTGGAAAAGATGATCACTGAATAATGCTGACATTATGAAGATTTACGCAAAAACTTGTTACTGTGATGTTGACATTTTTTTGTACAAGAACTCTTTCATGAAATTAATAACCGGTCTCGTTGGTATAAACTACTTTCCATCATATATTGCCACAGAAACTTATATCCTAAGTTTTATCATTTTATCATAAGATTTCTTACGGAACACGTACAAGATTTTTTTTTTCCATTCTACCACAACAAATCCCAGTCACCTGTTTCAGGAAAATATTATGAATGCCGTTTCCTCTCTTTCCCAAATCCACAAAAGCCTTCAATGCCAGCCATAGTGTGTTTCTTATTTCCTCCTAATTAAAAGTTATAGGCAGGCAAATGGAAACAGAGAAGGGGAGACAAACTTATGATAAATATCCTAAAATCTAGCTCCTTTGCACTTTCCTTCGGAATGAGCAAACTCCTTCCATGACTTGAACACACACACACACACACACACACACACACACAACGCTGCATACTCCCGCAAGGGAGGGAGGGAGAGAGGGAGAGTCACCATCCTTTACCGTCACCGCGACCTGACGTCATGCAATCAAGAACTTGCAAGAATTTCCCTATCCCTCGTTCGCCCGCTTAGAAGGTCGCAGCAGCAGCAGCAGCAGCTCGGAAGGACGAGCGAGCAGTAAGCTCATCTCCATTACAGAGTCAATAACACGGCGAAGTTACTTCGGGGAATGCAACGCTCTGTTGCTACTCCGACACCTGTGCGACGGTTCCGCTACACTAGTTTGACTCACGAAGGAATCTCCGTCGGTCTGTTTGTTTCTGCTTGCGAGACTCCGGCTCGGGTTCGCTCCGTTTGCGTTCGGGTTTGTGTGGTGGAGTTTGGCGTGTTTGTTTTTAGATGGACTGTTGAATTATATATCAATTTTGTAAAAGTGTCGGAGCTCCGCTGGGTTAAGTACAGATGAATGCTCAATTTGAAAGATCGTTTTTTAAGCATGTAATATATAATTTAACAGGTATTATTTTTTTCAAAGACGTAAGCTTACGTTCACTTTCTGAACTAGAAATTGCTATTTTATTCAAGTAATCTATAGCTACTGTTAGGCTAATCAATAGGTCGCGTCAGTATGTTACATTTTTAAAATGTTTAGTTCCCATATAAAGAATAACAGTCTAACTGGGTATGTGTTTTTAAGGATACGTGTTGCCTTAGCCTATGCGGAAATGAACCTATATATCTCATTCCTCAATTTGAAAATAAACTTATTTGTCCTTTCAAAATGTATATTTTCGGATATTTACACTTTTGTAAGTAGTTAAGTAGCAACGCGCCAGTACCATCAAACTTTTAGTTTATTGTTTAGGTATATCTTTATAATATTAATACATTATAAGCATGAGTTATCACTCACTCCCCTTAACACAATTCGTCCATGGCACTGAATGATTCTGAAGCACCCCCAAGACCTTTGGAAGTAACTCTGCATTAGCCTCAAGACATAAATCCAGATTACAGTTACTCATTCAAAAAAATAACATGTTAACACAAAAAGAAATAGCTTATTTATCCGTAGCTGCCTCACCTCGCATAAATCCCCGTTAAAGCAAATAGGGAAAAGAATAAAAAGAGAGAGAGTTAATTTGATAATGACTGGACGGAAGACCATGTAAGGCCGTAAAGCCGTCTCGTTAATGCCATTCAGGTCAGACCTCGGCGTCCGTAGATGGAGGGGCTGGACACAAGGCTCATTTTCCAGCTTACTTTAACACCCTTAACGCCTTTACGGCTCGCGAGGGAGTCCTTTGGACTTGGTCTACAACCGTAAGCAATAGGAGGCAGGATTACTCCCTCTTTAAAGGGAAGGTTTTGCTATGAGAAAGGAGGTTATTTGTCGCTCTTTTTGTCTAGTGTCATCCATTCTTGTGTGAAGCGTCGTAGAGGGATTTTATTGAAATATGCTATTCTTATTTTTTTATATGTATTTCAATTTAATATTATTCATTCATAATGTGTCAAGTATTACCTATAAACAAATCTTGGCTTTAATCGTATTTTTTTTTTTAACTAAGTCCGTGATATTTATACGTACAGGGCAGTATACTACAAAAATGATAAAAAAAATAAATGTGAAGATGTGTATTGGAAGTGAGACAAAAAGCTTAATAAATACGTCACATGTCAAACATACATAGCAATTAATAATTCAAATCGAGTTTTCAGACATGAAAAAAAATATGCAACCTCAACAAAACTATTGAAATACAAAATAACATGAAAAGTACATTTATTTTGTCAACCGGATCGCTGCTAGTGGTAACGCTGATTTCAGTGACTGGCAAGCAATTATTTGGTACAGACATATCGAAAGAGAGCTGAAGACCATGATAAAAGCACTATATATATATATATATATATATATATATATATATATATATATATATATATATATATATATATATATATATATATATATATATGTGTGTGTGTGTGTGTGTATATAATTATATATACATATATATATATGCAGATTCTACTGGTCACTTTTACCAGACACATATGTAATTCTAATAGCCACAATGCCCTCTTAACTTCGAAGTTAAGAGGGCATTGTGGCTATTAGAATATATATATATATATATATATATATATATATATATATATATATATATATATATATATATATATATATATATATATATGCAATAATCGCTTAACAAAAGATTATAAATCTTAACAAAGATAAAAAACAATGGCGAATGAAGAACATATATTAGTGGACACAGGAATTCTAAACCGCTAATGAAAATCTGATAACATTTAATATCGACCTCAAATAATGGACAGCACGTCTTGGTCTGTTATTGAGCAGACGGACTTCGGAGAAATCATCCACAATCCTTTATTACAGGTCATAGAGAGTAATATCTCACTTATGAGAGGTACTAGGCGGGAGATTTTAATCATAGGAATTATAGCATTATAGCAGCAATAATCTTTACTTATGGAACAATCGATAAGTAATCCTCCAGGGCCTCAATCGTACTGCCAAAAATGAATATTCATCTTGCAGTAGATTTCAACTTAGCTTCAGTCAACTTACGAAAATCAATATTGGATGGTCTCGTTTTTAGCAAAAGAGCAATAATTTTGTAATTCAGAAAATATGTTGCTTGGAGTGAGATAATACGATTTAGGATATTATTAGAGGGGACTGGATTCGAACTTATGATTCTGTCACTGAGCAGCAATATTGTTTCACATACGATTCATAACCAAAAGCTATGAAGATACAGCCAATTAATGTGAGCCTCGCCTCAGATATTTCAAGATGTGACATAAAACTTTTTGGTGCATTTTTATCTGTTTATTTATTAATTTTTTTTTTCCATTTTTAATAAGTGAGCTCTTCTTTCTGTATTTCTAATTATATTCTGTTACTGCTTTCATTTAAACACCATGTTCTTCGGGAGCTTGAATTTTAAGTCAATGGCCCCTGTGGGGTTGTTCCATATGAATAGGGTTCATCTTCTGAATAATAATAATAATAATAATAATAATAATAATAATAATAATAATAATAATAATAATAATAATAATAATAATAATTCATTATATCACCAGCAATCACAATAAAAAATAATAATTCCTTAATGCCGTGAAATCAGAGTAATAAGCTATAATAAAAAGTATCAAGATACAACTCCTGGACCCATGACTCCCCACGAAGCTCTAAATCATAATCACAAGCCCTCAACCTTTTCCGAACCCCTTTGCCACTAAGCATTAATCAACACCCTATCCCGTTCCGTCATCATTTATCTACTTCACGTTGTGTTTGGGATCGAAAGGCCAGCAAAACAAACAAGAGATTTTGTTCCTTTATGTTTAATGAGTTTTCTCGCCATTTATTTCCTGATGAGTCTAAAGGATCTGAGGGAAGTTAGTGTTTTTTTTTTTTTACATGCTTTTATTTAACTTTACTTCTCTGTCTGTCTGTCTGTCTGTCTGTCTGTCTGTTTGGGTCATAACTTGTACCCCTATTTTCGGCCTGTTCCCTACGTCCGATGGACTTTAAATTTTGCTTGGTTACGCAGTCCAGGTGACAGTGCACCCTTACATGACCAGGAGGTCAGTAGTGACCTCTAGTGACCCTACATTGACCTCTACCTGCATCTCAGGATTTGTATAAAACTCTTCGGATTTTTCATACCGTCTAGAATAAGTTAATAACTCTACGGGTTTCCAAGCCTTCTTTGCCTCGGCAGGATATCGCGTTCAATTTCACGTTACAACATCTGTCATAACTAGAGAGTATAAAATAAAAAAAAAAAATTTAAAACACGCTTTCATTAAAATGCACCAAAAGTAAATAACAATTTTTTGAGACACAACAGGATTTTCTTACAATTAATTGTCTACAAAAATAAAAACGCGGGCGCCATGCATGGAAGGAAATGCTACAAGAAATAAAAAAATATATATAAATGCTACAGGAAATTAAAAAATATATATATATTTCTCTTCATGTAGCAATTCTTTTCCATATTTGGCGCCAACTCTTTTATTTTTGTAGACATGATTAATTGTAATAAAATCCTGGTGTGTGTAAAAAAAATTATTTACTTTTTAGTACATTTTAATAAAAGCGTGTTTTAAAACATTTGTTTATATTTTTTCATTTCCTTTCAGGTTAAGGCATTCGGGGAATATAGTTTGAATTAAACAAAACTAATGTAAATGTTTCACGAAAACTGACATTAATGAAAACAGCCTTTCTATGTTACTCAGTATTAGAAAAGGAAAGGGTAGCTGCATTATATTAATTCCAGCTTTATTCGATAAACGGATAACAATGGTGACGAGCTAGAAAAAAAAAATAACGATATTTTCGGTTACCATTTTTTTTTTTTGGCTTCAGTGTCGAAACTTTTTTTTTTTTCATAGGTGGCCCGCTTGGGTTTATGAATATTTCCAGCTGACCCAGGAACTCTTCCGGATTTTGTCTGTGTATAATTTTTATGTCAGACAGAAATGCTGGTAAAACATCCAAATGATATATCACCATTCCTTGCAAGAGGTTTACAATAAAAACGAACATATTTCATAACAGAATAATTACGATAAAAACTTTTAATGAATGGAAAGTACCCGTCAAGATAACAAGAAAGGCGACATAATCCGGAGTAAAATTACGCATCTCTGTCGAAGGAAATGTCAGCTGATATGATAAAGACTTAAAAAGGAACCTTGATAAATCTACACTGACTGGTAAGATGGGTGATGAAGAGACAGGAGGGGAAACGGGTAAAAGATTCATTAAGGATGGAGAGAGAGAGAGAGAGAGAGAGAGAGAGAGAGAGAGAGAGAGAGAGAGAGAGAGAGAGAGAAGTAAACACTCCTTTCCTCTGTTGGTAACTAATAAATAAATAAATTCCATGCTACACATGAAGAGAGAGAGAGAGAGAGAGAGAGAGAGAGAGAGAGAGAGAGAGAGAGAGAGAGAGAGAGAGAGAGACTTAAACCAACCTTTCCTCTCCCAGCGAT
The DNA here is from genome assembly GCA_039081455.1 of Macrobrachium rosenbergii. Taxonomy (NCBI): domain Eukaryota; kingdom Metazoa; phylum Arthropoda; class Malacostraca; order Decapoda; family Palaemonidae; genus Macrobrachium; species Macrobrachium rosenbergii. The sequence goes on along the minus strand of JANJGK010000045.1, from coordinate 19,299,885 downwards.
TAAAAAATGGATTAAATCCATACTGCATTTGAAGAGAGAGAGAGAGAGAGAGAGAGAGAGAGAGAGAGAGAGAGAGAGAGAGAGAGAGAGAGAGAGAGAGAGAGAGAGGACCAAAACCGAAACCCAATAAAAGAAATACAATCTGTCGACGTGTAGGAAGCTTCGGGATGTGCAGCATCGCCCCTCCCTCCCCCTCCCCCTCCCGTTGTATCAGGATAAATTCCCCTGGAATCCCGCTCCCTGTCATCTGGGTGCAATTGTTATTTCCATTAGCAAAGGCTCCCACTGCCTTTTATCTCCATCCTCTACAACAGCCATTGTCAATCGCCCTATTTCAGGGGGATTGGAATAAAATGACGCCGCAGCCAAAATCCCTTTGGTTTTGGTTCCTCTCTCTCTCTCTCTCTCTCTCTCTCTCTTCATATGTAGTATAGGTTTACTTTGTTTATTAGGCGCTGACAGAGGAAAATATAGCTTAGTCTCTCTCTCTCTCTCTCTTCAATCGTAGCATAGGTTTAATTAAAAATATATTATTCAATGACAAAGGAAAGGATAGTCTGATTTTCTCTCCCTCTCTCTCTCTGTATAAGCATATATACATACATACATTTATATATATATATATATATATATATATATATATATATATATATATATATATATATATATATATATGTATATACACACACACACACACACACATATATATATATATATATATATATATATATATATATATATATATATATATATGTATTATATATATCTCAGCAAACTATGGAAACGATACATATGTTAATAAAAAATAACAAACATGGGCAGATTAGATACAAATACCTAATCTTTGCACCCACGTTTACCAGAATTTGAAATGGGCCTCCTCGGAAACATGAAATTAATAACCAGAGGGGTGAACGCGATATTATTTTGGGGAAAGTATGATATCCCTCATCTCACTGATAGGATTTGTTTCACGGGAGAGCAGACGCGGCCCTACATATTTCACATACAATGTTGCTAAGGACGCAAAATTTCTCTGCGACTGGACTATATAAGTAGATGATTAAAGAGCAGTTCTGATGCGGATGGCGATGGGTAGGCATTTTAAATGCACACAGATTGACACACAAACACACACACACACACACACACACACACACACATATATATATATATATATATATATATATATATATATATATATATATATATATATATATATTATATAATTTGTATGTATATATATATATATAAAATTATATATTTATACGTATATATATATATATATATATATATATATATATATATATACATATATGTATACACACACACGTGTGAGTGCGTGCGTGAGTATGCGTGGATGTGTGGTGTGTGCGTGCGCGTATGTGACCGAAAAAAATACGATATATCGAACTTGATGATAATCCTGAGCCAGGTCTGCATGAAGTGCAAAAAAAGAAAGTGAAAAGTTCTCACTCCTAATGGGTTCGAAAGCCATTACGTCAGGAAAATTTTTGTGGCGGAATAGAGAGAGAGAGAGAGAGAGAGAGAGAGAGAGAGAGAGAGAGAGAGAGAGAGAGAGAGAGAGAGAGAGAGAAATTAGTGCGCTTATTTCTCGGGGGAAAGGGATCAAGGAAAAGCAGAGACAGAGATTTGGGACGAGGAGACCCGGGCCATGTGAGCTGGACCCAATCTCGCTGCCAAAAACTCAAAGTTGCCTTTTTATCAGTCCTCTAATTCACTGAATTGCTCTGAATGAAGGCATTCTCGTTATATGGAAGCAAAAAAATGAAAAAATGAACAAAAGCTATTTTTAGATGCTACTTATTTTTTTAATGTGTTAAAATATAAGAAAATATTTTACGTGATATTCCTTTTCAAAATTACAAAATATATAAAAAATGTTGAATTGAATAACTTTGTTCGTAATTTGTATTGTAATTTTGCTTTCTTCTCAATGATTAAGTGAATTATTAAGATTTATCCATATGCTTGAATATAAATACATGCGCCCAGGTACCGAATGAGCAAAACAATGGGATATTACAAAATAAATTTTCGGTAAATTTGATGAATCGTTTCTTTCACTAAGTGATGTTTATCTTTAAACTGTGCATAACAGGACTATAGGAAAATCAGGTGATTTAATGAAACGATAAATCACGTAGACATTCCGACATCAATCTTATATTTTGTTTAAAGGGTCTTTTTTTCTTTTCTTCATTCGACATTTTTATGAACTACATATTTCATATGAGGTTGTACCCGGATTCTGTATAAAGATTAATATTAGTATCGATACCGTCCGTCAGTTCTCACTGCAACTCTCTACGTTTCCAAGCGTGCATATCCACATATATGACCTCTATAATTCCATAAATAAATAAATAAATAAAAAAAAAACACGTAGAGCTTCAAAGAATCCTTTCTCATCAGCCTCTCGGTTCACAAATCTTTATCCCGACGAACTATCAATCTAGTCTCATTTGACTACGCGATCATACATCAACCGTATGTCATCTACGAGAAAGCTCGAGTGACAGCTCCCCGTGTACATCTATCATGTGCCTTCTGTGGATGACGGAGGGCGGGATCCTCTCTTTCTTTCTTCCTTCCTTCCTTCCTTCCTTCCATTGGCAAGGAACAAAACGTCTTTGGGAGTTAAGGCGAAATGAAGATAAACGCCTTAGAGGAGGAGCTCTCTGCAGTGAGTGATGCCGCCTCCTCCTCCTCCTCCTCCTCCTCCTCCTCCTCCTTCTCCTCTTCTTCTTCTTCTTCTTCTTCTTCTTCTTCTTCTTCTTCTTCTTCTTCTTCTTCTTCTTCTTCTTCTTCTTCTTCCTGAAGTCTGGTGAAATCCAGAGACTGTTTTGCTGTTTTTGTTATTAAGCCTGATGAGGATTTAATGCATGGCTGCATGTAACGCATACTATATATGGATATAGTTTGGTGATTATTTTGAGAGAGAGAGAGAGAGAGAGAGAGAGAGAGAGAGAGAGAGAGAGAGAGAGAGAGAGAGAGAGAGAGAGAGAGAGAGAGGTATACAATGAATAAAGACAGAGTTTACGTAATATCAACGCAAAGAATTTAGCTTACAATATCACGTATAAGCCCACCTACCTACATGCACACAAGCATGGACACAGACACAAACAATCTCACATACACACACAAATACATACACACAAACACACTACAGTATATATTATATATATATATATATATATAGAGAGAGAGAGAGAGAGAGAGAGAGAGAGAGAGAGAGAGAGAGAGAGAGAGAGAGAGAGAGTACCTCTACATTGTTACATCTAATATAGGCGAAGCAATCAAATTTTAGCATTCATCAAATTATAGCATAATCAAACGATAATTAATCTATCGCGAAGAATAATTAAATAGCAAGGGCTTTGAGAAATGGAGACATTTTTCCATTAAAATGGGGGCGTCACTAATTAATAACTGGAAGAAGGGGAAGCTATAATGCCAAGTATGTCTTTTATTAGGTTTCTGTTTTCGTGGAAAGGAAGAGGAAGAAGTAACCACTTATTAATTTGCATCTCAATTCTTAAAAGAGATTATTTATAAATATATGTTTTTAACAATTTCTTTAGTATTTTGTTCATGTTTTCCTTTAGAATTAAGTAGGTAATGATATTTTATGTAGTTGGCCTCATATGATTGAAGATAGAGAGTCAACACAAAGAATTTGACCAACAATTCTAAAGCTTTCTGGTCAATCTGATTCACTGATTTTAATCATCTGTCACTTTCTGGTCAATCTGATTCACTGATTTTAATCATCTGTCAAACAATCTTCCCACAATGAAAGGAAAGAGGAGTCATTAAATCTTACATATTAATCAATAAATACAGTATGTTGTGGAATAAAAAAAAGATCTCTATAACTGCCATAAGATAAGTTTGCTTTTTCCAAAAAACAACAAAACAAAACAATCATTAGAGCTGAGACACACGTCTATTAACAAAGATTGTTCTTGAGAGGAGAAACGCTCTGCAATTAACACAACAGCACAAATTTGCTCTTAGGAAGAATGAACGCACACAAAGTACAAACATTTTTTGTGATTCCATCAGCTGTAGCACAGCACAACTCGAAATATCCCAATTATTTATTCAAACAATAGAAACGTCATTTTAAACTACGTCTCCCCTGAGACATATGTCTTCGGGCTTTTGGTTCATGTTCTCAGAGCGTTTTCTTTTTGTTGCATCCGCTGACTTCTAGGGAGAAGAATTTTGTTTTGAAGAGCCGCTAGATAAACATTCCCCCCCATATCCCCTCCCCACCCCCGCTGGAATGCCGCCACAAGGTAGGCCTAATTTTCTATCCGCCAAAGAACTGGCAGGAACAGCCACTGGCAACAGGGCGACCGAATACATAACCTTTGACGGCGCTTGACAAGACGAGTGGTGACTGTCAGAAGAGAATGCCTACGGGGACTAGACGCCAGAGAGGCCTGTCGAGGGGTTTGATGGGTGGGTGGGGGTGGGGGGGCCGAGTTTAATGCAGGGATTAAATAACAGGGTTTCAAATCCCTGAAGCATCTC
>JANJGK010000045.1:19293687-19295219 GCA_039081455.1 Macrobrachium rosenbergii | reverse complement strand
TTGATATTTTATTATGTGGTTCTTGTACATGACGCATAAAATTAAGTCTGCTTTAATCATTGTATTTTAGTAAGAGCAAAAAATGAACAGACACGAGAGTAGCATCTACCAAGGAACCGAGAAAGATTAACCTTATTAATCATTGGAAATTCAGTAATAAGCGATTTGCTTACCTGTACCAAAATCCCGTTAGCGAAGATTAAAACACGTGGAATCTGACGTTTACAGTAATCATTAAACACCTGGTTTTATTTTTTACAGAAAGATAGGGAGGATCATTCTTTCAAAGACTATTTCTTTATAAGCATCAGGGATTAGTGATATATGTCACTGAGAATTCGTAAATAGACGTAAGCAAAAAAATACGCTATGCAGTAAAATAAAATAACAAAAATATCATTGATTTTATTTAGTTTTTTTATTTATTATTTATGATTCACGAATCATAAGTCATTAACTAAACACATTGCGTACCAGAATTAATGGACGGCGTTAAGAAATAATTTTTTTATATTAAAAAAAATTAATAGTAAACAGTCTACAACCGGTAACCCTACTACGTCATCTTCCAGAATAACTCGAGGCGTACCATAAAATAAAAGAAAATAACATGAGATCAGCGTTGGTTTTATTTATTGTTTTCCTGAGTATTGACTATAAAAAGTGCACATTCTCAACCAATATTTTCTGGAAAATTGAAAAAACCATATTAATGAACAATCTACGGCCGGAAAAAAAAAACCTTATTACTGAATAATCTACGACCGGAAAAAAACCTTATTACTGAACAATCCACGGCCGGAAAAAGCCTTATTACTGAATAATCTACGACCGGAGAAAAAACCTTATTACTGACTAATCTACGGCTGGAAAAAAAAACTTATTACTGAACAATCTACGGCCGGTACCCCTACTACGTCATCTTCCAGAATAACTCGGGGCGTACCAGGTGCGCACTGATTGGGTCGAAATCGATCAATGTCTGAACCCCCATTCATCATGGGATCAGCAAACAAACTACCCTTTGTGCTCCCCCGCCCCCCCCCCCCCCCAAAAAAAAACAATCGATACATTCCATCCTTCCTTAATTTGATAAACTGTTTCAACTAATATACTATTTGCTTACTTTCTTCTGTACTGTTCTATGTCTTTAAAGTTTGTGTGACGACACACGCACACACACGTTATATATATATATATATATATATATATATATATATATATATATATATATATATATATATATAATATATATATATATACTATATATATATATATATATATATATATATATATAATATATATACATACGAGGTATATATATATGTGTGTGTGTTTGTGTGTGTGTGTACATACACACACACACACATAGATATATGTATATATTACTAGCCAATTTTCGTTGAGATATTAAGGCTTTCAGACAGCATACTCTGTTTCCTCTTTTCACTGAAACCGAAAAGTAGGAATTTATTCGTAGCTAGTGGATGTGTGAAGCTATTGTATTAAAACGAAACAAAGAATAAAGTCCC
>JANJGK010000045.1:19278687-19288687 GCA_039081455.1 Macrobrachium rosenbergii | reverse complement strand
CTTTGCCAGGGTGCGTTATACTGCGAAGGGCATGTGCTTTGTACTGCAGAAAGCACGAGCCAGATCTCTCTCTCTCTCCTCTCTCTCTCTCTCTCTCTCTCTCTCTCTCCCTCTCTCTCTCCTCTCTCTCTCTCTCTCCTCTCTCTCTCTCTCAAGGTTTGATTACGATGAACTGAGATATAATCTCTCTCTCTCTCTCTCTCTCTCTCTCTCTCTCTCTCTCTCTCTCTCTCTCTCTCCTCTCTCTCTCTCTCTCAGTGACATCTTCTGTGATATTTTAATGTATTTCAGAATGTACTGCAGATATTACAATGGTTAAACTAAGAAAGGCACATATGAACCTTGATATTATTGATATTACAGGGGGTCATGTCCTCAGCCAAACACGCACACACACACACACACACACACACACACACACACACACACACACTACACACACACACACACACACACACACACGCTTTCATTAAACTCTACTCATTATGCAGAACCATGCATGGGCTGTGCAACTGAGAGACTTAGGATTATTCAAAGAGCAGTCGATAAGGATGATTTATTAGATGCGAAATTATCAGCACGCTTTTCTAAAATTGCAGTAATAAACACTTCATTTCTTTTCTTACTTTTAGTTTAGGTGGCAACACTTATTCACTGCTTATGAAAGAAAACCTAAACATCACGTTTATTCAATTATATCACTAATCTCAGTCTTTCCCCGTTTCAAATAGTTTCAATGATTGCAAGCCTAATCTAGAAAATATATGAGAGACTGACGACCTTTTTTTTATATATATATAAAGATTTTATATTTTATATTTGAACAAAGCACCAAATATAATATTTGTACATATATTTATATCCTTGAACAGAGCACCAAATATAATATTATATTTAATGCGCATGACCTTTCATTAAATTCGTAATATCAGACAGAAAATTTCATTAGCGAATTTAATTTTCATTAACTTGTGCAGAGCATAATCTGATTGTACCCGGGTAAATAAATATTCATGTTGCGATCAAAGAAATCCATTAGCGCATTAGAGGAGAATTTATTATTAGGTCAGCGTTATCAAACATGTTTGGGAAATGAGGTCATGAGAGGAATGTTTGTCACGTCCACCAAAGCGATGATTCGGTGTTCAGAAACAGAGAACGTCAGTCTCTGTCTGCCTGTCTGTCTGTCTGTCTGTTTCTATGATTATCCATCCAAATCCTTTTAGGTAGGATCAAAACGCCAAGAAACGAAAGGTTGCGATGATAATTCGGCGAGTAACGAATAAAAACATCAGTGACATGATGATTTTTCTGGACATAGTATTTTGATTTGAGGGTGAATTGGGGGGGGGGGGGCGGCGAAGAAATAGACAGGTGTATAAAGTGATGTCTGTTAAGAAGAGAAATTACGTCGCTGTCCACTGAAGGATACGTGAAAGCGTTAACATATATCGTATATTTGTGTATGTATAAATATACTGTATAAATATACTGTATATATATATATATATATATATATATATATAATATATATATATATATATATATATATATATATATACGTGTGTGTGTGTGTGTGTTTATGTGTATGTATATATATATATATATATATATATATATATATATATATATATATATATATATATATATATATGTATGTGTGTGTGTGTGTGTGTGTGTGTGTATGTATGTGTGTGTTTCAGAGGAGATTCATACTTTCTTGAAATGTCAGTTGTGTATGTGTGTTAGAGAGAGAGAGAGAGTACAATAGTACAATATCTCGTAAATGATTTCATGTATTGCTTAATACATAATCTCGTAATTTTTTTAGAAGTATTCTGAAACAGATTCTGTTTGCAAATTTTAATTCTCATTTCATGGAAATCACTTGTACTGTTTCTCAGTGGAGAAGTTGTGTGTGAAATGCTACCTCTAGTTGATGGAGCTAACATTAAATGATATTGCGATGTCGCAAATCTCTCGTGTACAGCACTGAAGGTTTTCTCCATGACAGAATGAAGATCGGGAGATACTCAAGTTTTGTATTAGTTCATCTTTAAAGAATTAGAATGCAATACTGCTAGATTTAACAGTGTGTTTCATCGCAAAATACATAAATGAAGTCCCTTATATACTTACTGAAATATAAGCAATCTTGCAAACTGCAAGTTGAGGAAAGCTCTGCAACTTTTTTTATAATAACACCGACTTAAAGATGTCCCTATTTTTCTGTCATTTACTAGAGCCTCATATAAATAGCCTCATGTAAAAAGCAATTTTCAACGGTGTATTTCGAGGGGGGAATATTTGTTCGAGTTTTATTATTTTGCTTGTTGTTAGCGAGAGTGGATCTCAAAAATGATACCCGGAAAGAAGCATTTCGTGAACCTCACCGAATTTTACAATTTCTTGTTATGGAACCAAGATAGGGTTGTCATTCCGTTGTCAAATATACACTTTGAGGAAGAACACGACAAAATTAATAGAGAGGAATGAGTGTTCGAACGAAAATGATAATATTTTCAATGAAACAGGAAGCAAAAACTATGATGAATTCAAACTTAATTGAAGAGATGGTAGGCAAGATGGAAAAGTTTAATTAGCTAGGAAAAAGGTAGCAGATATTGTGGGCTAGGAAAACAAACGACCGGGTGAATGGAGGGGGGACCTATTCATTTTACATGAGGACCGTTTTAGGGGGTCTGCACAAGAAAATAGGCGGAACTTGAGTGGAGAATAAAGGGTGCTAGAGACAGCAGCCATACCCATTGGGACGAGATGAAATTTAAGAAGGAACGTCCGGGAGGGCAGTAAGAGAAAATAGAAAATACTACACTTTGTGAAATGTTCCCTGTATGTGGCCGAGAAGAAAAGTAATTTGATAATTGAAAATTCAGATGAAAATTTTACTCTCTTTGTATTTTGGGGAAATAAAATGATAAATAAGGCGGTAGGGGCAGTGTAATAGAAATGGTTATATTTAAGAATTAACATGAAAATCTTCTTCCTTAGTAGAATTAGGACATAAGCTAATAAAAGATGCAGTAGTAGGCAATTTAATTAATGAGATTCGAATACCAGATATATTGCGTTAACGCTTGCAACTATTTGACTATGTATAAGTAAATCAATGATAAAGAAAGCAGTAACAAAGAGAATGGTACGGACTTTTGCGCTAATGCTTTAATTCTTGCTTGGAAATAATCTGAGAGAAAATGAGCACTATCTTTCTGTACATTATTTCAATTTGAAGGACAGTACATTTGTTTAACGCCATTAATATGAAAGGCCTAAAGCTTGCTAATCTTACTTGATTTCGCGCGCGCGCGCGCGCACACACACACACACACACACACACACACACACACACACACACACATATATATATATATATATATATATATATATATATATATATATATATATATATATATATATATATATTTTGTATGCATGCATGCATCGGCATTGTATGCATATATATGTGTATATATATATATATATGTGTGTGTGTGTGTGTGTGTGTCTACGAGCGTTTTCATGAGTACAAATATATTTTATTATATATCCCTACTCACCAATCTTTGTAGTATGACTATAGGAATCACTCTTTGTACAAACATACGTCTTGTGGTTGTTGTTGTTGTTGTTTTAAAAAATAATATCTGGCAGAAAAGGAAACAAAATCACGAGCAGATTAACCATAATAAAAAGTATCTCAAATGAATCACCATAACACACGACCTAATGCACTGACGCACTTTGTGTAAGCACAGTCACATTAGCAGTATTGCTCTTCTTTGCCGGCTGCCAATATATGAAGGTCTAATGGTATTAGGCGGATATTCGGACCAGGGACGTGGGATTAGGTTGTTAATGCAATGGCGGCGCTTCGTTGTATTGCGAGAAGATTCACGCGTGCGCTGAGGACTCGGGGTCATTGGTTCTCAAGTGGGGGTAGTTATCCCCGTGGGGGTAATGAAGCCGTTTCTTGGGGGTAACGAGGCACTTTCTAAAAGTAATAGTTCTTTGGAGTAAAGTTTAGTAAATTTATGAATAATAATGATAAATAAATGAATAAATAAATATTTTAGTAAAGGACAAACATTACCATGTTTCCCGTTAATAATGCAGCAGTAATGTCTTTCTTTTCTGTTAATTACCAAAGAAATAATGCTTTAATTCCAATTTGTAATAAATGAACAATGCTTGAATTTTAATTTTCTGTCAAAGGAATAATGTCTAAAATCTAAATTCTTTATTTCTTAAGACTTAATCCAAAGTAAAATTATTTTCTTACATATAAAATGCATTAGAAGTTAGACATTCCAATATTTTTCTCTCCTTTATATTATAACTTCACATAGCCTGAAGAGGAGTGGAGTAGGGGCAATGGTGGTCTATCACACCACTGTCCCCGGGGGCAACGACACGAAAAAATGTGAGAATTACTGTTCTTGGTGCTGCATTGTTAGGTCGTGTGTTCTCAAAAGTAGGATCACCAAAACTAATGATTTTTTTCCATAGACATCTTTTCAAGTGTATGTTAAGAATATTCCTCAATGCACGATACGTTACGAAAACATTTAGTTTACATTCTTCGTTACTAAGGAATGATTTGGCAGTGCTTTGCAAAATATGGCAGGTAGAATACGAAAACATTTTAGTTTACGTTCTTCATTACTAAAGAATGATTTGGCAGTGCTATGCAAAACATGGCAGGTAGAATGCGAAAACATTTTAGTTTACATTCTTTAGTACAAAAGAATGATATCGCAGTGCTATGCAAAATAAGGCAGGTAGAATACGAAAACATTCTGGTTTACATTCTTTAGTACAAAAGAATGATTTCGCAGTGCTATGCAAAATAAGGCAGGTAGAATACGAAAACATTTTAGTTTACATTCTTTAATACAAAAGAATGATTTCGCAGTGCTATGCAAAATATGGCATGTGGCAGGTAGAATGCGAAAACATTTTAGTTTACATTCTTTAGTACAAAACAATGATATGGCAATGCTATGCAAAATAAGGCAGGTAGAATAACTGTTCACGTCCAAGTAAAGAATGCAAGAGGATTTTTTTTTTTTCGTCCTTAATGGAAAAATGCGACTTTCGCGCGAAGGTTTCGCAAAGAAAACAACATTAAACAGAAACGAAAGTTTGATCAGGCGCCATAACTCGTTGCAAAAGTTTCCTTTGCCGGATGGGAGATAAGATTTTGATGACCCTCCCCTGACCATAAATCGACAGGGCTTTAGATTAAGCCCAGGCCAAGGAAAATTCTTTCGACATGAAATCATCTTTTCATAATGTTTTCTTTTTTCCATTCAGTTTTCGTCTCATTTTTATTTTGGTCTCATGATTTTATTCTCGTTCCAACATAAAATCGTCTTTTCGTAATGTTTTCTTTTTTTTATTTTATATTTGGTCTCATAATTTAATTTTGGTTCATAATTTAATTCTGGTTCCGACATAAAATAATTTTTTCATAATGTTTTCATTTTTCATTTAGGTTTGATCTCATAATTTTATTTTGGTTCATAATGTTATTCAGTTTCCAGCATAAAATCATCTTTTCATAATGTTTTCTTTTTTCCATTTAGGGTTGATCTCATATTTCTATTTTGGTTCATGACTTTATTTTGGTTACGACATAAAATTATCTTTTCATAATGTTTCATTTTTCCATTTGAGTTTGGTCTCGTGATTTTATTTTGGTTCCAACACAAAATCATCTTATAATGTTTTTCCATTTTCCATTTAGGTCTTATGATATAATTTTGATTGAAATATAAAAGTACTATGTCGTACATCTTGGAAATACGATGTAAGGTCCACAATATAATTCCTGTTGCAAAACGTAGTGTATTAAAAGCATTTAAGTACAAAACTTAAGCTTTCGTCCGACTGCCTTGGACTTGCTTGCTAAAATGCAGTATAATAGACAACCCAGGAAGCAAAGTTAAGCAGCAAAGCAATCATTAAGTATTCATGATTCCTAGGGGAATGTAAATTTAACATGATAAACAAACCATATGAGAGACAAAATCATGAAATTTAAAGAGAAAAGCGTCATTTCAACAGGTAAAATAAGGGATAAGAAAAGAGAACAGATATGCGAAATATGCAGTAATATCGACAGCACGATCTCGCGTTGAATAAAAAATCGTTTTGGTCTCGATTTTTTTTTCGGTTCATACTGAATTTCGAATAATAAACAGCTTTTTCGCGCATGTTTAGCTTTACTGAATTATATTGTTGAGTAGGGGATGTAAATTTTAACATAATAAACACAACATTTGAGAGACCAAATCACGAAATTTTCGAGTTACCCTTAACAAAAAAAGTTTTATTTCAACAAGTGTGATTAAAAAAAAAAAGTATTATTTCATCGAGGATAATAAAAGTAAAACGGGAAAAGAGGACTGGTATAATAAAAGTAAGATAGGAAAAAAGAACAGGTTTAATAAAAGTAAGATAGGAAAAGAGAACAGGTGTAATAAAAGAAAGGTAGGAAAAGAGAAACATTTTGATAAAAGTAAGATAGGAAAAGAGAACAGTTACAATAAAAGTAAGGTAGGAAAAGAGAACAGGTACAATAAAAGTAAAATCGGAAAAGAGAACAGGTACAATAAAAGTAAGATAGGAAAAGAGATCAGGTACAATAAAAGTAAGATCGGAAAAGAGAACAGGTGTAATAAAAGTAAGATCGGAAAAGAGAACAGGTGTAATAAAAGTAAGATCGGAAAAGAGATCAGGTACAATAAAAGTAAGATCGGAAAAGAGAACAGGTGTAAGAAAAGTAAGATCGGAAAAGAGATCAGGTACAATAAAAGTAAGATCGGAAAAGAGAACAGGTGTAATAAAAGTAAGATAGGAAAAGAGAACAGGTATAATAAAATTCAGGCAGGAAAAGAGAACAAATATGTGAAATACACAGTAATATCGAGAGCACGATCTCGCTTTGAACTGCATCATAACGCAACGTTCACCCTTTTTTTTTTTCATCTGATCATTATAACTCCTTTGAACTTGAGCGCGGAATAAATCCATTCTCTTCTGGCGGGCTTCATCGGAATCCTCCTTCTGCAGTAATAATCATTGAAAACCGGAGTAATGAAACGCTGATTTTGACAAAGCCCGCGAGAGCAGGGCGATTCGAAAACGTCATTAAACGTTTTATTTCTTCTTCTTCCTTTTTAATGACGAAGCGAAGACTGGACAAAATGAAGCGCTACGAAATTCGTTTCTTTCGTGGCCTCTGGTTATACTGGTAAGAAAGAAATGGGGTCCTTGATTTTACATATATTACTGAATTCACCACACGCATGCATACACATACATACGTATATATGTTATATATATATATATATATATAATATATATATATATATATATATATATATATATATATATATATATATAATATATTTGAATGTATATATATTTAAAATTATATATATATATATATATATATATATATGTATGTATGCATGTATATATATGTATGTATGTGTGTGTGCATGTTAGATTTGGTTACATAATCCTTATTACTTCAAACAACTGACTTCTCGCTTTCGACAAATGCGATGGAAATGTCCTGCATTGCCTTCTTTGTTATCAATTTAGAAGAGGTTTTATATTTAGGCAATTTCCATCAGAAAACATGCTCAAACCAGTTCTGTTATCTTTCATTCAGTGCCCCTTCTCTCTCTCTCTCTCTCTCTCTCTCTCTCTCTCCTCTCTCTCTCTCTCTCTCTCTCTCTCTCTCTCTCTCCTCTCTCTCTCTCACATAATATGGGGAACGTCAGAATTTCATTTAAATTAATAAAGGACCTACCAGATTGGGTGGTTCCATCGAGTTTTAACATTGCTCAAATCAGCACCGTATAGTTGGTTCCCTAAAGCACAAACCCCGTAGGGGGTTAGTTCCGTCAGTGCACCTCATGCGGTGCACAGTAGGCATTGCTTAAGGTTCTTTGGAACGTGCTTTCGGCCCCAGCTTTAACCCCTTTCGTTGCTTTTACTGTACCTCCTTTCATATCCTTTCTTCCAATTTACTTTCCACCCTCTCCTATTGATTCATAGTGTAATTGCGAAGTTTTCCTCCTGTTACAACTTTCATATCTTCTTACTGTCAATTTCCGTTTCAGCGCTGAATGACCTCATTGGTCCCAGTACTTGGCCTTTGGTCTAAATTCTATATTCAATTCAATCCAAAAGCAAAAAGCTTTCAGTGATTTGGAGAATAAGTACCTCTTTTTAGAGCGAGATAAGAAAATACACTAGAAAATAAAATCGGCTAAACACCACCTGCGCTCATGTACTCCTGGAGACAAACAACAAAGATGTTACCACCAGCAAGTTGTTCTCATTTGACAACAATCTAAAGACAAACAACAGTTGTTTTTAGCGGCTGGGTACGGTTCAGAGACAGAGACAAAATAATAGCACTTTTGCACTCAAATAAAAAAAAAGTTGCAAACAACATGCACTCATGTACTCCAGGGCCAGTGAAGGAAGATTCGTCCACCGTCCAATTGTTCGACTGCGAAAACAAGGAAAAGACAAACAACGAAAGGATAAACAACATCGATGGCTTGCTGCTGGGGGGCGATTCGTCATTTTTGAAATGTGTACACACCAACCATACATTATTGCCGGAGGTTGTATGGATCCGTTCCGTGTTTTCAGTCTTCGTTTCAGTTTTATTTTCGCGAAGTTGATGCTTCTGAACTGGTGTTACTTTGTAGGATGTAATGAATATTTAAAAGAGTCTGTGCAGAGAGTGCTATTTATGATCTGTGTTTTTATATGCCATTTTGATTCAGTTTTAGAGGAAGTAGAATTATCACTTTAAATAAATGATGATATCTGAATTCGACAAATGAAGCATAAGCGTTTGATCTTCGATAATTTCGTATGTTTATTAATACCGTGATGCTGTCGTACTGAAACTCCTTTCGAAATCTGGATCATAGGGAGAGTTTCTTCATTTTGTACCTGAATTTGAATTAATACTTTTAAAGACCTGTGTGTGTGTGTGTTTGCATATGATTTTCCCAAATCAAAATTAGTATTCTGTACTTTCAGCAAGGAACTGTAAATACGTCTAACAGGGAAATAGACTACATGAGAAGACTACAATGCCCCTTGCGAAATATATTTCTATTTCTAAGAATTTTACCCCAGCAGATCGCGTAAAAGCAACGACATTTGAAAACATCTTCCGGCCCCGTGTTTTGGTCACCTATAACAGCTGAGAACAATCAGAGAATAACCACTGCGTGTTGTACTCTCATGGCATCCGCCCCCCCCCCAAAAAAAATCCTACGAAATCCTTTTCACTTTACATCTATATGCCGGTGTTACTTCCATTTGCAAAAAGCTTCCAGAGAGCTTCCAGCAGAGTCTTTCTGTTTTCGTTCAGTGGAGCCGTTCACACCAACTCGCTCTCGCATTTCCAGGGGATAGGAGTTAGTGTAAGATCCTCTTTGGGTCGTCTTCAAAATATGGGAGTTATGTGGATTTGTTCATTGTTGTTCACTTGTTTTCCATAACAGAAATATTTGTTTATGGATAATTTATGGATAAACAGACTTGTTTTATCCATCTACTACCTATCTATCTACCTTTGAAAAGTCTTTTATTATTATTGTGGGTTCTTAGATACCCTCTTATTTCGATACCATACAATTAGATGGAGCACAATATACACGCCCGTGTAGTGTTTCTCTCTCTCCCTCTCTCTCTCTCTCTGTCCTTTGTCATAGTTGCCATCCACAACAGTCGACTAACAACTAAGAGCAACTAGTTAGGACCACAACGGCACGGTGGAATTTTAGGGAACTCACGCTCTCATACTCCATGTCAAGTACGCTAATCGAACAAGGGTCCTTTAGTCGGCACTCACCTCTGTACTACGAGGCAAAGAGAGAGGAATGTAATTTTTATATTCGAGCCTGATACATGTTTAAAAGACGTTACACAGTATTTT
>JANJGK010000045.1:19268687-19273687 GCA_039081455.1 Macrobrachium rosenbergii | reverse complement strand
TTCTGCATTTAGGAGAGATCTAGGGAATTCTGCATTTAGGAGAGATCTAGGGAATTCTGCATTTAGGAGAGATCTAGGGAATTATAGATAAGGACTTTTTTTCTTTCTGGCGCTTAAACAAATTAGGTACACAAAAAGGATTTCAAGGAAATAAATTTCAGTTTCTCTCCTCTCTCTCTCTCTCTCTCTCTCTCTGTTTTCCGTCTTTCTTTGTGCATCTGCACCTGTGTATCTGTCTACCTGCCAAACAAAATCCAGTTCTCTCTCTCTCTCTCTCTCTGTTTCCGTCTTTCTTTGTGCATCTGCACCTGTCTATCTGTCTACCTGCCAAACAAAAATCTCTCTCTCTCTCTCTCTCTCTCTCTCTCCTAAAAGAATTATTCTTGGTATTGTCGTAATGAGGGACGAGGTGGTAGCTCTCTCTCTCTCTCTCTCTCTCTCTCTCCTAAAAGAATTATTCTTGGTATTGTCGTAATGAGGGACGAGGTGGTAGCGCTCTCTCCTCTCTCTCTCTCTCTCTCTCTCCGTCGTTCACGGTGAAAGAGTTATCAGTAAAATGAAAATCTTTTGTGGGATTTAGGTGAAATGAAGATCTACATGGCAGAGAAGGAGCCTGATTCTGAGCTGTGGTTTCTTTCTCGGGAACCTAACAAAAAGCTGCGTCTCCCGAGCAATGTAGATTTAATGCACGAAAGCCATCCGTGATTAGAAAATGTGTGTGTGTGTGTCTGAGAGAGAGAGAGAGAGAGAGAGAGAGAGATGAAATACTTACTAAGAGTCTGGAATACTTTTTAAGGTCCTCTAAAAGACAATGGCTCTGACTTTATCATGAAATAATAATTCATTGTCGTTCCAGTAAACAAAAATATTCACGAGATTCGAACATCTTTCAAATAAAAAGCAAATATGTAAAATACTCATTACGAATGTGTAAAAAATAAACTTTTATTTTGTAAAAAAAAAAAATATGTTCGTCTTCACGACGACGAGAAATTCGAAGCCCCCACGGGAATAACGTTGTTCCCGGAAGTTTGTTTATTTCCATTGCAAAACACAATTTTTAGTTTTCTGTAAAAGAAAATTGTTGTGCCGTTCTGTAAAAAAAGACAAAAAAACTGTTGTGCCGGCTTTGTCTGTCCACCCGCCCTCAGATCTTAAAGACTACTGAGGCTAGAGGGCTGCAAATTGACATGTTGATCATCCACCTCTAATCATCAAACGTACCAAATTGCATCCCTCTAGCCTCAATAGTTTATATATTGTTCAAGGTTAAAGTTAGCCATAATCGTTCTTCTGGCAATGATATAGGATTGGTCGCACTTGGCCGTAGTTTAGGTTTCATGGGCCGCGGCTCATACAGCATTATACCGAGACCACCAAAAGATAGATCTATCGGTGGTCTTGATTATACCCTGTAGCGGCTGTACAGAAAACTCGATTGCGCCGAAGAAGCTTCGGCACAGATTATACTTCTTTAATAGGTGCTCATTTACTTGTGTTAACAGATTGCTGTTTTAAATCACTCTCCTAACTATACCTCTACATTGCATGTAAAGTTTTCTTCAGACAAGTTAGTCTTCAGTAATACAAATAACATACTTTTCAAGTGTTCCATGAGATAAGAACTTTCGTATGGAAATGAAACACCCAATGAATCACATTCCAACATCGACTCACGGTATCTAAATAACCCTATTTTGCAAATGTTCCCTGAAATAAGAATTCTATGAAAATGAAACACCCAGTTGATTGCATTCCCAACATGGTTTTTTACACTGGCGATTTCCTTCTAGTCCTCAGTAAGAAAACAAAAAATGCATTCTTGTCTTTTTTGATACACGGTGTCTAAATAACCCTACTTTCTAACGTTCCAAGAAATAAGAATTTGTCTATGAAAATGAAACACCCAGTTGATTGCATTCCTGCGTCGTTTTTTACACCGGACGTTATCCTTCTAATCCTCAGTAGGAAAAAAAAGAGTCGACTTTTTTGACACTGTGTCTAAATAGCATATTTTCCAAATGTTCCTTGAAAATGAAAGTTTTCTATGAAAATGAAACACTCATTTAATTGCGTTCCAACGTCGTTTTCTACACCTGCGGACGATATCCTTCTCATCCTTAATAAGAATACAAAAAAAAGTCCTCTCGTCGTTTTTGACACACGGTGTCTAAATAAAAAATTTTCTAAATGTTCTGTGAATTTAGAACTTTCCGAAAAAAAACAGTTAATCGCATTCCAACATAATTTTTGACACCTACTGCAGATTTCCTTCTCATCTTCAATAAGAATGAAAAAAAAAGTTTTCTTGCCTTCTTGATACAAGGTGAACAAGCCTCTTCTGTCGGGGTCAACAGACGTAAGATGATCTTCTCTCGTTGTGGTACACAAGAACAAAGGATGCTGGGATGATGAAGGATAGGTATTAGGACCTAAGTTGGTATTCTGGACGGGACAGGATGTTGATAGAAGCAACGAGAATTGGAGAAAGCAAATTCTTCCCTGAACATGTAGGGTACCTAAATTTAACGCAGAGAGAGAGAGAGAGAGAGAGAGAGAGAGAGAGAGAGACAGACAGACAGACAGACAGACAGACAGACTTAAGGTGAGAAATTGTCAATTAATGTTCTGTCTGACATCATCGAATTTGACAGTGTTCTTATTCGAGTTAATGCAATTTCTTATTTTTTCATTTTAATTACGCGGAGAGAGAGAGAGAGAGAGAAAGAGAGAGAGAGAGATAGAGAGAGAGAGAGAGAGAGAGAGAGAGAGAGACTTAAGTAATTTTTTAACATCCTCGAATTTGACAATGTTCTTATTCGTGTTAATGCAATTTCTTACCTTTTTTCATTTTGAAGAATTACGCGGAGAGAGAGAGAGAGAGAGAGAGGAAACCAAGTTGAGAAAATATCAAGTAATATTATGTATTACATCACTTAATTATTGGACAATGCTCGTTATCTTGTTAATGAAATTTCTAATTTCTCTGTTTCTAAAAATTGCTCAGACATTTCACTTATGCCAAGACGTGTGTTACATCACATACGAAGTGAAGGGGGAGATGTTTTGGCTATTATGATTAAGTATATTTTTTATAAGTCAACGTCATAAATCCATATTCCATTTTATCTGTTTAACCTATGGCATGATGACTGTTCGTCACATAAAAGTAAAATTAACCAAATCTATTAATAACATAACAGCGTTTTGCTGGTAGTAGTTAATAAATAATTTCTTAATTTCTTGTGCATGGGTGTTTGTGTGGTTTATCTAGTACACCGGAGGTAACATGAACTAATCATTCTTAAAAGACGAATTAAAGTAAAAATCTGTCAAAACAATCCAAAGCAACCCGTGTGCCTACATTATCTCATTGTATAATAAGCAAATCCTAGGTTTCAATATATAGAAAACCAAGCTTTCCTACAAAATGGAAATCACGCAGAACAATCTCTCTCTCTCTCTCTCTCTCTCTCTCTCTCCAGGTTTTGTGTGTGTGAGTGTGTGTGTAGGTAGGTGGGTGGAGTTGGGGGGGGGGGCATTTTAAAGGTTATATCAACGCGTGTATTCCACGTTGCGTAATGGAATGTCAATCATTTTCGTATCATACACGTGAAGGTATTTTTTTCTTTCACTATGAATGTGGTGCAATTTTAATTTACAGTTTTATTATAGATCCCCAAATTATTGAATTTCTCTCCTTTTCTTTGACCTTGAGTCTCATGAGCTTTCGTCAAAAGAAGATATGGGTTATCAGGTAATACTTAAATGTTTTGTTCCTTTCTGCATTGTTGTCTATGCCATGCAGGTAATCAATATAATTTGTTTAAGTTTGTTTCCGTTTTCATATTTTTATGTAAACTATATATATATATATATATATACACGGTATATACATACATATACGTATATATATGTGTGTGTGTATGAGGATGAAAAGGCCCATAAAACACATACATACATATATATATATATATATATATATGTATATATGCACGGTATATACATACATACATATGATATATACACACACACATATATATATATATATATATAGAAAGGCCCATCAATATATAATATATATATAATATATTTATATTTAAATATATATATATTTTTTTTTTATTATATATATAATTTAAATTAATTTGTATCTTCCCATTTTAGGACTTACTGTACAATGTCTTAGACTCTTCCTTGGGCGAATCGGTAGAGTTGTGGCCTTGCACTCGCTAGGCCCGAGTTCGACTCTCCGGCCGGCTAATGAACAGTTAGAGGAATTTATTTCTGGTGATAGAAATTCATTTCTCGCTATAATGTGGTTCGGATTCCACAATGAGCTGTAGGTCCCGTTTGCTAAGTAACCAATTAGTTCTTAGTCACGTTAAATAAGTCTAATCCTTCGGGCCAGCCCTAGGAGAGCTGTTAATCAGTTCAGTGGTCTGGTAAAACTTAGATAAACTTAACTTATTTTTGTACAATGTCTTATCAAATCCTTTTCCTTTCATCGCCTTGTTATTGATACGAATAATTTGAATATGTTATTTTTTTTCCGATTTTATCTTATGCCTTCCTTTGTTCTTAACTCTTACCCTCTTTCGTTTTAAGTTAACCTCTCTCTCTCTCTCTCTCTCTCTCTCTCTCTCTCTCTCTCTCTCTACCCTAAAACCCCACACCTTTTACCTGTTTACCTCAGAAGCAAAGTTTCCTTGTTCGACTTTACTATTGAAGTTTATCAGAAACTAAGCCATAATATCACATGTAAAGATGAGATCAGTGTTTCTGAACGCACAATACAAACCTAGTAAATATGTAAGGACTCCTCCGTCCACAGGAAAAAAAAGAAGCTTTGTTTAAGACGTTCCCGTAAGACAGTCTCCTCGATGGAAACTGGTGTTTTCTGCCGTCAGTGCAAACGGCAATGCGATTCTTAATATTTTTAGACGGCACTTCGGAGAAAAATACGAGCTTTTCGAGCAATGCATTAGCTAATTCTTTTT
>JANJGK010000045.1:19234428-19268587 GCA_039081455.1 Macrobrachium rosenbergii | reverse complement strand
AAAGTTGCAATGTACATTAATGTAAGCTAACCTTTCTAAAGATGCGCAGAGTTCTCTAAAAAGGTGATTTATCGTTTGGTTTTAGTTTTCTGTGAAAGAAAACTATTGAGATGGCTTTGTCTGTCCGTCTTCACTTTTCCTGTCCGCCCTCGGATCTTAAAAACTACTGAGGCTAGAGGGCTGCAAGTTGGTATGTTGATCATCCTCCCTCCAATCATCAAACATACCAAATTGCAGCCCTAAAGCTTCAGTAGTTTTTATTTTATTTAAGGTTACATTTATCCATGATCGTCCGTCTGGCAACGCTATAGGACAGGCCAACACCTGGTCGTGGCTGAGTTTCACGGGCCGCGGCTCATACAAATTATACCGAGACTACCGAAATATAGATCTCTTTTCGGTGGTCTTGATTGTACGCTGTACAGAAAACTCGATTGCGCCGAAAAACCTCCGGCGCATGTTTAACTTATTTTATTTATTATTCTGCTGCATATTAACCGAGCGATCCCGTCTTTACTGGGAAAGTCTTTGATATAGCCTTTTTGTTTTCCTTTCATTTTGTTATAACCTAATAAACACATGAGCAAATAAATGAATAAATAAACAGATAAATATATGGATAAATCAATGAATAAATAAGATAAGCAGAATAAACCATGTGGATAGATAAACATATGGATGAATAAATATATACATAACTAATATAAGCAGAATAGATTATGGCACGTGCACTTCACCCGAGAACCAAAATAATGCACCAAAAAAGGTTATATAAAAAAACACGAGAAAAATTAAAAATGAGAGGAAAAAAAACTTCGTGATTCTTAAGTACCAAATGTAAAGATCAAGTTTCAAATAGTAAGTGCATCCTTGTGCAAATTATGAATATTGTTAATCAAATCATTGCTCTGTTTCTGTATTTTTCAAGAAATGTGGCAGAGAGAGAGAGAGAGAAAGCGAGAATGAAGGTATTATATACATAAAGTATGTGTATATATATATATATATATATATATATATATATATATATATATATATATATATATATATATATATATATATATATATATATATATATATATATATATGTGTGTATATATATATATATATATATATATATATATATATATATATATATATTAGTAGCCTTGGTCGCATTTATATACTGAAAAAAGTATTTTCATAATAGAATTAGAAAAAACTACTAAAATATCTGATTTTGCACAGATGAGTAACGCTTTGAAGTATCAGTAAATCTGTAATTCATATTCCAGGATAATCAAATGATTCACACTGTTTTCTTTTCAAAAGAGATATGATTTCGGAAAGAAAACACATTTTGGGGAAATATTTTTACAATTTTCTCTCTTTGAATTTCTCAGAACTCTGTTTCCTTGGAAAGAGTTACAAAACAATAAAATAGTATATTCTGCAACATAGCAAGAGCTCTGAGGTTTGGAAATCTGATACTGCAACAATGAAAGATGCAAGAACAGAAGATGTGAGAGAAATAAATAAAACCAGCTTTGATAGTTCAAAAGCGTCCCAAATGGAAACTGAAATATTCACCCAGGATTTTTGCAATATTGTATTCTTGACAACTACTGGTAATTTAAGTAAAGGCTTACACACACACACACACATATACATTATATATATATATATATATATATATATATATATATATATATATATATATATATATATATATTTGTGTGTATATTGTTTGTGTTTGTCATGTTTGGTTATTTATGCGTCGTAATGAACGGTACTCTTATTCAGTATTTGAGTATGACACGGAAATTTTTTCTCCACTTTAGAATTTCACATTTAAATCTCAAAATCTCTGAATATGACAGAAATATTTTTCCCCATTTTAGAATTTCACATTTAAATCTCAAAATGTATCTCCGATGTATCATTCACATAAAACCAGTTTCCCTTCGGCTGCTACAATAGAGCACTCGGTTCTAAGCCCGAAGCACGACAGTTACATCCCATACGAAGGTGACAAGCATTCCACAACTTCGAAGGAAAGCCACAAGACGATCTTAGGAACAAACAGAATAATCACAATCTGAGTACAACTTTCCTTCTCGTGATATACCTTCGAGTGAATCTGCATGCGAGTATTGATGCAATTGAAAGCACAAGACAATGACAGCCGGCACAGGCAACACCAGGAGGCTTCCCCAAGGCCCGGAATCGGCTTACCATGAGAGGGCCATGCTTCAGCCAGTATGGCCGGGGGAGTTCGAACACTGGCTTCGGAGCCGGCTCCAGTTACAGAGGATTTGTTTTGCGACCAACTTGTCTGTGTTTTGTTTTGTTTTGGCTGTTGGTAAATGATTTCTTCTAATGACACGAGATAACTCCCAGTAAATCATTCAGTCGGTTATTTCTGTATGCAGGTGTCTAATAAATTTTAATGCGTTTTGCCGCAAACAACATAATTTGTTTCTTTAGTGTGAGAGGTGAAACATTATTTGTCCCGATAATAACATTTGATGGCATAGTCCTTTTGCAATGACGAATGCCTTTTAAAAAACAATGAAAACCATAAAGAGTTACAAATTTAAAGGATTACCATAGATTCAACGATAGAATATTTTTTATGACGCATATTTGGCGTTATACAGTAAAAGGACAGCAGTTAAAGTATGCATTTTACTCGCACATTCACTGTCACGTGAGTCCTTTGCAATATTAAATACTTCTCATCTTAATTTATATATATAAACTAAATTTTCACATAAGGTCGTAATAGAAAAAGAAATAACAGGCGCATCATTACAGCCTAGCATTCCGTTTCTTTCTTGGAAAACTCAGCGCTATAACTTACAACATACCCGACGAAGGAAAATGAGAGATTCCTGCCTGCGCCGAATTCTGCAACAGAGGGCAATCGGATAAAGGGCGCTTATGGTATAGGTCCACACACACACACACACATAACCAGACCTCCATTCAGGAGCCATGCGCATTAATCTTATCCCGCTCCGACCAGGCGTGCATTAATCATAATTTGTGAAGGTCCGGCTGATTGCGGCCGCTCAGTTGATGCCGGGATTTCGCCGATTGTTATGTAATGTGAATCTATATTGAAATTGAATCAATACAGAAAATTACTTTATAAGTTTCTTTAACGTCCTGGATTGACGGTTCGATATGTTCGATATTGTTTAATGATTAATAATTGTCATTTTTATTTCCTTTCAGCTCTTTTTCTTCAAGTCGATTATAAGCAGTTTAGTTTTTGCATTAGTTGTTATGTATATAATCGTATTTATTATACCAGTGTCGGGGATTTATAATTAGCAATATATTCGTAACCAATCAGAGCTTAAAAATGACAAATTAATACCTTCCATTCTGGCATTAAGTCTTACAGCGAGCAATGCAGAGTAAGCGAGCAATACAGAACAGAGCATTTCTGAAGAGAAGGGGGAGGGGTATAGCTGGCCCAGGGGGTGTCAATAGGGCGAGGACGGGAACAGAGGACGTGAGACGTGAGATTACGTATATACTGCTCTAAGTACATTTAAGGAAAAAGACCCATAAAATGACCAGGACCAAAAAAAAAAAAAAAAAAAATGTCCCTTGCACCACAGCAATTAGCAAACATCCTTTCCGCACCGCTTCCGACGCAGCAAAGAGAGAGGCAGGCGAATATTTGCCTCTCCGGACCAGACGAGGAAGAAGCTATAAAGGGGATTCATTACTCTCCCGGCTCAAAAGTCAAACAGAGCAAACACGAAGGGAAGAGGGGATAATATCTCCCCTTTGGCAGAGGGCTAAAAAGTCTTAACATACGGGCACCGAGGACAGAGGGTAATTCAGCCGGCGTCAGGGACGCATTTCAGGGGCTGTCTGGATTAGTGGTGTTTCTCTATGAAGGAT
Source organism: Macrobrachium rosenbergii (assembly GCA_039081455.1). Taxonomy (NCBI): domain Eukaryota; kingdom Metazoa; phylum Arthropoda; class Malacostraca; order Decapoda; family Palaemonidae; genus Macrobrachium; species Macrobrachium rosenbergii. Next base: position 19,264,687 of record JANJGK010000045.1, on the reverse strand, counting down.
GCCAGCAGCGGCGTAATTGAAGCGTATTTAGGGGTTTACTGGGGATAGAGATACAAAGGTGGGCTATTAGATATATATATATATATATATATATATATATATATATATATATATATATATATATATATATATATATATATATATATATATATAATACACACATATATATATATATATATATATATATATATATATATATATATATATATATATATATATATATATATATATATAATGTATGTGTACATTTGCACGTGCGTAGTTTTATTGGTAAATACGTCATTCATGATATATACTGATGGCATGCATTTATTGCTTAAGACTACATAAATCCTATCATATGAACTAACAACTTGCCTGAATAAACCAATATTTGTTCGAAGAATGAAAGTTACCAAATTAAGAATCGAGTAAAGATGTTATCGTATCACCACTGACAGTTCTTCAAAAATTTATGTAAAATATGGTTTACATTTCAATTGCTGCAGTTTCCATTCGTACTGAATATATAGCGCTTCTTCTCCTTGTTCAAAAACAAATATTCGATACATGATTGCAACGTGATCGTTGCTGTCAAATGTTCATTACCGAGAACCAAGATTAGTCAGTCCCGCTAAAATTTTTATTGGCATAAATATAAAATAAATATTCGATACAGCACTGCAAAGTGATTGTTGCTGTCAAATGTTTATTACCGGAAACCAAGATTAGTCAGCCCCGCTACAATTTTTATCGGTATAAATATAGGAGACATAAGACACACGGGAAGGCAGTGAAAAAGACTTAAGAAAGATAGAACAAATGAGAGCCCAAAGTGGGAATTTCCTCCTTGGCCTGCAGCCTGTAATAAAAAAAAGAAAAAAAAGACAGTATCAAGGGAATTCTTGCTGTGAACAAGATGGTCAATGCAGTAAGGGGTGGACGTACTTTACTCAAAATTATTCTTTTTTCAATTTTTTTTTTGTGAACAGTGGAAGATTATAGGACCTTGTTGGGAGATTTTGATATAGTTTAATGTTAATTTCTCTCTCATATATATATATATATATATATAGGCTATATATATATATATATATATATATATATATATATATATATATATACATACATGTGTGTGTGTGTGTGTATGTACTGTAAATACAGTATATAATATATATATATATATATATATATATATATATATATATATATATATATATATATATATAAATACAGTATATATGTATACTGTATTTATTTATATTTATATATATATATATACATATATATATATATATATATATATATATATATATATATATATATATATATATATCTAAGGGAAAGGAAGAGAGAGATTTTCTTAATATCTTGCTCATTCCTCCCCCTAACCCAAACCTCCCAGTCTGGGAACGCTAACCAGAACGAAATTCCCCCCACCCCCTCCAAAAAAACAACAGCCATTTTATTTACAACATACCTTAATACCCATCCCCGCAAGAGAATCAAACAAAAGCGACAGTAACCAAAATCCAAAAGCGACTTTTCTTTTTTTTTCCCACCGCGCGTTCAAAAGCGACACAAAAAAATTAACGAAAATAAAAAAAAAAAAAATACCATTTCAGCTCTTACCTACATACTACATGCACTGTTCGAGTTCAGGTGCTACGCTCGCTGCCGGGGAAATGAAACAACAGGAATTAAAATGAATCCATCGACACCCGTGATAAAGGATTAATTTCTACTCTCTGCGCGCCACCTGGACTCGATAGGAAAATGCGTGAATGGGCCCAAATGAATCATCTCATCTCATCTCTCTCTCTCTCTCTCTCTCTCTCTCTCTCTCTCTCTCTCTCTCTCTCTCTCTCTCTCTCTCTCTCTCTCTCTTTGGCGCCGTATTGGAAAACGATTGGTCGATTGTATTTAGAGGAATTCTGGGGGCCTCCCACGAAGGTGACCATTTGATGATATTATTCGAATTTTGCATTAATCTGTCCGCTGAGATTGGGTTCAACCAGCCCAACTGTGAGCCGGTTCCAAGCCCGGATGAATAAGGGGGGTTAGAGTCAGCCAGAAATGCCTGTCAATTATCATGAAATGAGCCGATCAAGAATGAAACAGCTGGAATAGGTTAATTAAAAACAGCGACCCCGACTAGGGATTAAGCCGTGAGGAAGAGGAGGAAGATTCAGCATCACTCATTGCATGAAGCGTCATATATATATATATATATATATATATATATATATATATATATATATATATATATATATATATATATTGCAAAACGATCAACATATCTACATACTGCAGAGCGATAAACGTATCTATATATTGCAAAAGATATTCTTATATATACTGCAAAACGATAAATACATCATTATATTGCAATACGATAACTATATCTACATACTGCAAAACGATAAATATATCATTATACTGCAAAACGATAAATATATCTACATATTACAAAACGATAAATATATCATTATACTGCAAAACGATTAATATGTCTACAAATTGCAAAACGATAAATATATCTACAATTACAAAACGATAAATATATCTACAACTGGAAAACAATAAATATATCTATTGCAAAACGATAAAATAATATATCTATATACTGCAAAACAATAAATATATCTATTGCAAAACGATAAATATATCTATATACTGCAAAACAATAAATATATCTCTTGCAAAACGATAAATATATCTACATACTGCAAAACAATAAATATATCTATTGCAAAACGATAAATATATCTATATATGGCAAACCGATAAATACTGTGTATCTGCATTCTGCGAACGATATTCTTATATATACTGCAAAACGATAAATAATCCCGTACATTGCACAACGATAGATACATCATTATGTTCCAAAACGACCATAACCTTCTTTTCACCTTGTTCCTCCCATCCCAAGCATTTCACCCTCAAAAGAGAGCAGGAGAAAAAATGAGCAAAACCACGGGAAGACGAGAGCGACGCGGAGACAGTTGAGGAACAGATTAGACCAATACATTAAAAAATGATTTCGCATGATAGCTACCTCGAGTCTCCGGAATAACCTCCCACAGATGAAACGACGAATATTCCCAGTACCCCGGGTGATAATAAATGCGTTAATGGCCTTTAATGAATGCTTTGGCGATGGCGTAATTTCCTCCCTGGGAAAAAGGAATTCGCGACAGTTCGTTTCCAGCAAGTGTTCGTCTCTTATTATTTTTTCCATTAGCGTAAATGACAGGAAGGCGAGTCTGTGAAATGCTCATGCGGCGATGAATATGCATGCATATGTGCATTTAGGTATATATATATATATATATATATATATATATATATATATATATATATATATATATATATACGAGTATATATATATATATATATATATATATATATATATATATATATATATATATATCTCGGTATATATATGCGTACTGTATGTGTTCTCTCTCTCTCTCTCTCTCTCTCTCTCTCTCTCTCTCTCTCTCTCTCTATATATATATATATATATATATATATATATATATATATATATATATAATATATATATATATATATATACATACACATGCATGTGTATATATATATACATGTATGTATGTATGTATGAATGTGTGTGTGTGTGTGTGATCGCTCCTTAGGTGAACAGAGCAATACTGATGAAGTGAAGAATGTTGGCAGAAATGTAAGCGTTGATGAAAGATTGAATAAAAAAAATGTTCAAAATGTTAGGTCATCTGGAAAGAATGAAATTGGACTGATTGTTGAAAATGGTATTAATTTTAGATAGTTTTGAGAGGAATAAGGACACGAAGTTATATAGATAGTTCATACAAGAGGTAGCATTTTAAAAATGGAATGGAATAGAATGTAGAGTTTAGGCCAAAGGCCAAGCACTGGGACCTATGAGGTCATTCAGCGCTGGAAGGGAAATTGAGAGTAGGTAGGTTTGAGAGGTGTAACAGGAGGAAAATCTCGCAGAAGCACTATGAAACAACTGTTAGGAGAGGGTGGATAGCTAGATGCAAGGAAGATGATATGAGTGGAGGTACAGGATAAGGAATGACAGGGGTTGCAGCTGGGGAACGCCGCAAAGAACCATTAGTAATGCCTACAGTGCACCATTAATTCAGTACCACTGACGTTTTGCATTAAGCAAAGCATCGATAAGAATCACTTCAAGCAAACTTAACGAAATACTTGTATGAAGATTCTTAATTTTTCCACATGATTTAAATTGTTCATAATTGCTATGACAAAATTTATCTCAAATGTTTTCATGGAAATGTTTCGCATTTTAATTGACTTGCTCATCATTATTTTTGTTTAGACAATTATATCTGTCCACTAGACTGTCTGATATGAATGATTTAGACCAATAAAGTATTCATCTTGGAATCCTTCAGTATATTCCTTATATACATATATATATATATATATATATATATATATATATATATATATATATATATATATATATATATATATATATATATATATATATATATATTATATATATATCCAACCTTCGGCTGTTTCCTTCTTAAAAATATAACGATTCTCTCGTGATTGGCGTATCTTTTTCATCTCCTAGTGGTCATATATATTTCTTCTGCATTTCTCCCATTCCATGGCGTTTTTCTAACAAGCGAGTAATGTACAAAAATACCCAATTTATACATATATTTCATTCAATAATTTTGTAGTGATATGATGGCAGCATCTGACTGTCCCCATCTTAAATATATAACAATTCTCTCGTAACTGGCATATATCTTTCATCTGCTTTTCATACATATTTTTCCAAAGATTTTCCCATTCCATGCTGCTTTTCCAACCATCCAACAAGCGAGTTTTTCCAGCCATCTAACAAGCGAGTGATGCACAAAAATACCCAATTTACCGCCTTGACAAGCAGGCGGCCCCACTGCCCAGACCTGACTCCGAAGACAAAAGGCTTTAAGGTTTTCCTTCGGCGCGTTTTTATTGACCAACCACAGCAGCAGCAGATGCAGCCGACCGAAATGGCCTAGCCGCCAATGGAATTCACCTTAAGGGGGATCGAGTGTTTGTGTAAGCTCTCCTCTTAAAGAACCCTGGAAGCTCGTAAGGGCTCCAGCTGCCTACGGTTATGGGACCCCGAGTGGCCATCTGTCCCATTCGTCTTATAGAAAATACGCCGGGACCTCAACAACTACTGCCTTCTTCTTCTTCTTCTTCTTCTTCCTCTTCTTCTTCTTCCACCACTTCCCTTTCCCCCTTCTCTCTCTCTCTCTCTCTCTCTCTCTCTCTCTCTCTCTCTCTCTCTCTCTCTCTCTCTCTCTCTCTCTCGGTGTGCCAATCCGACCCCTTGATACTTTATCATTCTCTTTTTACCTGATGTCAGAGGCTGCCTTCTAGGTCCTCGCCTTTTTTATTATGACGGTTTTTTTTTTAGTTCTCTCTCTCTCTCTCTCTCTCTCTCTCTCTCTCTATATATATATATATATATATATATATATATATATATATATATCACACACACACACACACACACACACACACACACATATATATATATATATATATATATATATATATATATATATATATATATATATATATATATATATATATATACCCCGTTATTCCTAAACTAAAAATGAATTCTTCTTCATGGAAAAAAAAAGTTTACACAACCATAAAACCACACTGGACTTCAAATTTAACTCCAACCGCAATAAAATCCTCTTTATTTTTCCTTCTCGTGCAAATTAATAATTACGAGTCATTTTATTTTGATTAATAATTACAGCCACCCATAGGAAATCATATCAACGCGACCTAGTTTAAAGGAATAAGTCGGAGGTGATAAATATGAGAGATTAAGCTTTGACCGTGTTTTATTGACAATGATCTCCCGAACTGAATGTTTGGACTGCGTTTTTATTTATAAGCGGATTTAGGATCATTACAAAAGTAAGCACATAATGTGATTAGGCTTTGGCAATTACAACTGGTGTACATCCATTGAGATATATAGGTATAAAACGTAGGTAGGGGGGACCAACATACTCTTGTTTTCTTTTGTTCATTGGAAAAATATAAATCCGCTTGTTTGAACTATACTCTGTAACATCTTTATATGCTCCAGTGTCTTCTTAATGCGAGGAAATATGGATTTTAAAAGATTTCCTCTTATATTCTGCCTGCTTTTGTACATGCATCATGTGCAAACCTAATGCGTACTGGCACATGCAAACGTGAATGTCACGCTTTAATTTTTTTTTTATGACAGCGAACACGACTGATTGAGTTTTCAGGTAAAACGATTTTCGCTTTCGATAACTTGATAAAAGAATAAAAAAATTCATTTTAACTGCTTTCACAGAATATTTTTAAATCTGCTTTTCTGTTGAGAGATTATATAAACAATGAAATCTGTTTTTCATTATTTTACATCTAAAACGAGTCAAAATTGTTAGGATGCTTAAAAACAAGTGTTTTTTTTTCTTTCATTGTTTTATGTCGAAACGAATCAGTAAAATACAATGAACTTTAATAATTTTGAACAAGCTCTGAATTCATTAAATCGCTAACTGCCCTCTTTTATCTAACTTTTATTTTTTTGGAATAATCATAATTTCCAACTCGTGTGTAGATGTAATTAATTACCGCCTTTGAGATATAGTATTTACAAATGATACGATGATTTGTTTTTCGCTCTCAGCCGTCCATGACTAAATTTTAGTTTCTGTCAGTAGATTACATGAAAAAATGCTTCCGACATCTACTCAACTCATTTTATTCTTTCCGCAGTAAATCAACTTTGATATATGCAAAAATTTTCTTGACTTGTACCACCATAGTATATTCGTTGCTCTCTGCTAATTTTTATCCTTCATGCTTCAGGCAGCTATCATTATCTGCAAGAAATCTTGAAGAAGTTTTATTCATCAGTGTTTCTTCTCGGTGGAATATTTCAATTTTCAAAAAACTCTACGGGATTAGTGTGTATGATTTCAGTTACTCAACACTACTGGTAAATTCAAAATTAGACTTCATCTTGATCTGAGTACATCAGAGAAGCAATTAATCACTCTCGAGACAAATCAGTAAATCAGCGGAGCTCTCAGACATCCTTGTAACAGACACACATTAAAAATAAATGTTACTTTCATAGAGAATGAAAAGTTCTGTTCGCTTTTATATCATAGTTAAAACTACAACACGATGAGTCATCCAACATATTAACATTGATTGTGCTCCATCATTTGTTCTTATTTTGTATTTACCAGATACTTTCATCATGCCATCTTCTTTTATAAACGACATGTATTTAGAATCTTTCACATTATAAAAATTTATATCAACCGAAAAATTTATATAATCTCTGTTTTTTTGTAAATCTTGATGCATTAGTGCAATGCTCATCGTACTTCAAAAACGGTTTATTTAAACTGTGCTATATATCAAGGATCACCAGTTTATAACAAAAACTTATTGACGGGAAAATAACAGTAAATTGTGATAATAATGAATATCTGTAGCGCTTATCATTATTATTATTCTATTATTTATATTATTATATTATTATTATTATTATTATATTATTATTATTATATAAATATCGTCATGTTTCAATCACGATATTTAATGCTGCTACAGTTATTATGATTTCCATCTCTAATACACTGTATCAATGCTTCAAGACTTATAAAACGTAAAATTTAAGATAATATTATCTTCTGGTTGATAAAAACTATATTACCTGTTAAAGAGAATGTCAATGCATATACTTTGTATTACAACACGCATCACACACACACACACACACACACCACACACACACACACACACCACATATATATATATATATATATATATAAATATCTATATATATATATATATATATACATATATATATATAATATATAATATATATATATATATATATATATATATATATTTTACTAAATAAACAAAATTAATAGATGATTGCCCTATAATAAAACCTTATAAATTCCGTCCTCAAAAGAAGAATATGAACAAGCAAGACGACGGGAGCCTCACATTATAATTATTACCGTCAATTCTCAAAAGCACCGACGTAGCATTATCTGTCGTAAGATCCCATCTAAAGCATTATAATTAAGACGATTTTGCGGAAATATAAGAGATGTGTATTATGCAATGCAGTGATGGAGCAGAATCAGACTCACTTTACTCCAAAGGAATGAGAGAGAGAGAGAGAGAGAGAGAGAGAGAAGAGGAAGAAGTGAGAGAAGAGAAGAGAGACGAGAGAGAGAGACAGGAGGGGGGGTAGTCAAAGGCATGGTGGGAGTGTGCGCGTTGTTGTATTGTGTTTGTGTTTGTGTGTGTGTGTGTGGGTGTGTGTAGAGAGAAGAGAGAGAGAGAGAGAGAGAGAGACGAGAGAGAGAGAGAGAGAGAGAGAGACGAGAGAGAGAGAGACAGGGGGGGGGGGGGAGTCAAAGGCAAGTGGGAGGGTGTGCGCGTTGTTTGTTTGTTTGTGTTGTGGTGTGTGTGTGTGTGTGTGTGTGGGAGAGAGAGGAGAGAAGAGCGAGAGAAGAGAGAGAGAGAGAGAGAGAGAGAGGAAGTCAAAGGCAGTGTGGGAGTGTGCGTTGGTTTCTTTGTTTGTTTGTGAGAGGAGAGAGGAGAGAGTCAAAGGTAAAGGCGGGGGTGCGTGTGTTGGTGCGCGCGTGTGTGTGAGAGAGAGAGAGAGAGAGAGAGAGAAACTAAAGGCAGACGAACAGAGAAATTCTTGTTCTATAAGAATCATTAACAACAGAATAATGCAACACAAAAAAAGTTGGAAGCACCATTAACGTGCAAATGAAGAAAAAAAAATGCACAAATGGAAGCGCTACAGAAGCTTACAGACAGACTGACAGACAGACATTAAAAGAAAGACATTGCAACGAGACAGGGAAAAAGAGGCAGACGATGATCCCTATATATATAAACCTCAAATGTAACTCCATTCTGAGAAATTTCGTCAGAGGACGTTACAATTTTGTGCTAATTAAATTAAACTGTCATTTATCACCTTTGCCTCCTTAACATCCGTCTTCCATTTAATTATTTTAACCGATTCGTCCTCCTCCCTAAATAATACCACCTGAAACATTATGATTATAGGATCCAGGAATTGAAATTATAATGCTGAATTCATTCGAGGATTTTGAAATTAACCAGAAGTTAACAATTAATTACAACTTCAGAATCTACTTTTCTAGGTTTTTTGAATGCATCTTTGTTGTGCATTCGTAATCCACCGAGTCTTTCTTTCAAATAGCAATAATTCATGATAATATTTCTATAATGGACATTATAAAATAAATAAAATCAGTGAGCAAGTAATTATTTTGACCAGTTGTTACACATACACCCACACATAATACATACACTAACGTATATAAATCTGCGTGTGTGTGTACGTGTGCATGTTACGTTTGTATGTAGTGGACCACTCACATATTTTACACAAACCGTAAAAATGAAGTGGACCGTACGGTACACGTTATTCTTGTATCTTTCGTCCCTTTTTCGTCTGTGTTTTTCATTTCACCAGATTCTCTATATATATCACACATAGAACAACGCCTCACTTTTGACATTTATACCTAAAAAGTACTGACGTCAGTTTATCAGTCGAAGGGAATACTCACCCGGACAAAAACGGGAATGTCACTGACATCCTTTGATATTTTTTATTTTTATTTCCAACCCGGCACTCCACGAGAATTATGAGATTCCTCGTAAAGAAAGTGGCGCGCGTATTTCAGTTCCACAGGCAATGGGCCAATCGTAAATTGAGCCGCTGTTAATGGATAAAGAACTATAAGACTGGTATTGATATCATCAAGGCAGTATTGTTCTGTAAACATGTATAGATATCCTTTATATTGGTTTCTATTTGTTATTGGCGATTTTTCAAAGGATATTTATTTGCCATCATTGCAGTATTTATATTGTGTTGTTCCACTGCCCTTTAAAATGTAACTGCCGGGTTAACGTTAAATTAATCATTTTGTTAATTTAGATTCCACAATACGTTCGTGTTTTCTAAACCCAGAGCTATCCTTGTTTTATTATTATTATTATTATTATTATTATTATTATTATTATTATTATTATTATTATTATTATTATTATTAACCTTTCAAAGATTTAAACAATATTTAAGTAAAATTTTGCAGCTGTTTACTTTCATGGTTAATATTTCAGGATATCTGGACATGAAATTCATTACCATCTGAATGTGTTACACGCAGAAAAGGCATATATGAATATACTCAGTGGGTTATGTGATTTTTATTATTAAACGCGCAATCGTAATAATAATAATAATAATAATAATAATAATAATAATAATAATAATAATAATAATAATAATACTTTTTACGGTAAAATATGAAAAACAGGAACATTCATAATAATAATAATAATAATAATAATAATAATAATAATAATAATAATAATAATAATAATAATAATAATAATAATAATAATCCCACTACTTGCTGTAACTACCTCAAACCAAGACCACAGGGAGGTCCAACTTTCAAAAAAAAAAAAAAAAAAAAAAAAAAAAAAAAAAAAAACCTGGCACAAAAAAAAATTCAAAAATAAATCTATACCGCTCCCCCACCGGACTCTGTATAACATCAATCACTCTACTCGCACCGCTGGGAGGGGAAAGTCCGCGACATAAATTTTTTCTTGAGGTATTCATGACCGTAATATTATGCGGGTTCGTGCGGTTACAGCGTCCGTCAGCTTGCCGACGTGAATACATCGGAATCACGGCATACCACAGCATAAATGGATGCTTCTGAATTGCGTTTTATGGAGGGAATGGCTTAAATGATAAAAAAAAAATAAAGGGGTGGGGGGAGTGGTATGAATGTCTTTCGGTAAGATTTCTTTTTAAGGTTCAAGCGATTACAGTCGATTTTGGATGGTGTATTACGCTTTCCTAGTGAAATAGTTCACTTTTGATATCATACATACATACATATATATACATGTATACATGTATACATACATATATACATTATATATAAATATACATATCTATATATATATATATACACGTACATGTAATATATATACATACATTTTTATATATATATATATATATATATATATATATTATATATATAATCTATGTATATACAGGCACACTCACACGCACAAACACACACACACACACACACACGCACACACACACACATATATATATATATTATTCACGCTGAGGGTTTCACCTTACAAAGATTTTCTTTTTCTTGTCCAGCTCATACTTTTCAACTAGAGTTTCCATCGTCTAGAATTATAAATCCGGAGTGTTTATCCACAAAAGGCGAGTAATCACATGTTATGTGCCCATGTTTTTTTTTTTTTTTTTTTTTTTTTGTAAGGTGGTGTGTATCTTTTCTCATTTCGTTGAAGGCCTTACTCTCAACACGAGAAAATGTACATTTCAAGATATTTTGGATTTATGAACCATAATCTTTTCTTATTACAACCATAACTAAGAGTTATATATAATTCCTTTTCAGGTTTTTATGCTTACCACAGGGGGGGGGGGGTTCTTGAATAAGATGTAAGAGGCCTGGAAGAGGCCTTTATTCGTATTTCGTAAGCACTTTGAAAGATTATTTACGTATATATGTATGTATGTGTATATATATATATATATACAGTATATATACGGTACATACATATGTGTATGTATATATATATATATATATATATATATATATATATATATATATATATATATATGTACGTCTGTGCACGCATGTATTTACTCTCTCTCTCTCTCTCTCTCTCTCTCTCTCTCTCTCTCTCTCTCTCTCTCTCTCTCTCTCTCTCTCTCTCTATATATATATATATATATATATATATATATATATATATATATATATATATATAAAATATACATACATTCATACATGTACGTGCGTGTGTGTGTATGTCTGCGTGTGTGCACGCGGGTATCTATTCTCTCTCTCTCTCTCTCTCTCTCTCTCTCTCTCTCTCTGTATATATATATATATATATATATATATATATATATATATATATATATATATATATATAATATACATATATATATATATATATATATATATATATATATATATATATATATATATATATATATATATATATATATATATATATAATATACATACATACATATATTCATTCATTTAGATCTAGCAATTTGGATGCCTCGTTTGGCGCATTGTTTTTAAAATGTATGTTGTGAGGATTTCTGAAATTCACGGATTCCATTCAGTGCATTGCTAACAGCGTTAATTTAACTACATTGTCTGGCATAACGGCATTACCCCTAAATGTATTGTTCAGAAAAATTCTGTTTTGAAAATCTTTGCGATTTCCCCCAAACGTTCAGTCGTCTCTTTTTTTTTTTTTTTTTGGTATGTTTTAGGAGCCTAACGATTCCATATTATATTTCTCCTTTTTGTTATTTTATGAGTGGAATGTTATATATTTGTCTTTATGCAGTGGTGTAGGTTTTTTTTTAGATAGTTTTATATCTCACGCATTTTGCGAATATAATGCATTTTATGAATATTTGTCTTTATACATAAAATGCATTTGATGAATATTTGTCTTCATAGCTAATGCATTTTATATTTGTCTTTATACAGTGACTAGTAAGATTTTTTATAAATACTTTGATATCTAATGCACTGGTTGGTCAATTGGTTTAATGCAAACACTGAATTTATTATTGGCAAACATATTTGCCAAGAGAAAGCTTGATCAAATTTAAAGCTTTTTCCGGTTAAATACTGTTGTTAAAAAAAAAAACTTCAGCTCAATTTTGATTCTAAATCCAGATACAACGACAAATAATTCTATGACTTCCGTAAATTTCGCTTTCACGCGATGTGTCAGTTTGATAAAGTGAGACACAAGTTTTTAGTTTTCTGAAAAGAAAACTATTGTGCCGGCTTTGTCCGTCCATACGCACTTTTTTCTATCCGCACTTTTTCTGTCCGCCCTCAGATCTTAGAAACTACTGAGGCTAGAGGGATGCAGAATGTATGTTGATCATCCACCCTCCAGTCATCAAACATAACAAATTGCAGCCCCCTAGCCTCAGTATTTTTAATTTTATTTAAGGTTAAAGTTAGCCATAATCGTGTTTCTGGCAACGATACAGGATAGGCAACCACCGGGCCGTGGTTAAATTTCATGGGTCGCGGCTCATACCGAGACCACCGAAAGATAGACCTATTTTCGGTTGCCTTAATTATACGCTGTAGCTGCTGTACAGAAAACTCGATTGCGCCAAAGAAACTTCAGAGCATATTTTACTTGTTTTTTTTTTTTTTTAACTGATGTTCTATAGCTGTCTAGAAGCAAGAACAACATTTGCAATGCAATTGAATAAGTGTATTGTACACAAGTTTCTAAGCAAAACAGCTGAAAGAAAACAGAATTTGCGTTATACGTTATACGTCACGTTTGGGACATGAAGTTGAAATCGTCAGTAGCCCTTTAGTGAAGGTGTAAACAATTCCTACAGCTTGGATTAGTAACGATTTTGCAATTCTTTTCTTTCTTTGTGAACAGTCTACAATTTCATTTTAGAAAGGGTGGACATGAGCGCCAGATCTGAAGAATGCAAAGTTAACACTGTATATTTTGAGAACCATTTCGCAATATAACTAATTGCAGAATTGAATTGAATATAAACTTTAGGCCAAAGGCCAAGCACCGGGACCTATGAGGTCATTCAGCGCTGAAACGGAAGTTGACAGTAAAATGTTTGAAAGATGTTAACAGGAGGAAAACCTCGCAGTTGCGCTATGAATCAGTTGTTAGGAGAGGGTGGAAAGTAAGATGAAAGAAAGAGAATATGAAAGGAGTTACGGTAAAAGGAAGTAGTTTCAGAATGTATTCTAACACTTGATTTGTATTAATACGACTATTAAACGGAGCTTCAAGAAAAAGACTAAAATAAAATACCTACAGGATTTCTAAAATATTAAATATGATTTTTCAGAGTTCATGCTCAATTTTTTCAGATTTAATATTTTTTATTACTGTACGTGTCTAGCTATGAGTCGTATTGGTAATGGAAAATCTACTATGAACACCAACCGAATATAAATCGCTTTATAGCTGCTAAGAAGACGGTTAAAGTCATCACAGAAGCATGATATAAGCCTAAATGTCCCGAGCACCAAAAATCCCACACTGAACCATATTTCCGATTTTGGCGAATCTTACACTTTTGAAGATTTCCGAGCGAATTAGTAAAAGTACAGTGGCATACAAATGAGGTTCCGGAACTCGAGGAATTAATCTACAAACCAAACGTAAGGCAAACCCATACAAACGTATATATAGCACTTCAAAACAATCGCGTCTAGTGCTTTAGCCGTGCCAGTTATCCGCGCTCTACAAAATTGTATTTACATCGTTAAAGCATTCACGATGACCCAAAAAATTAAACCAACACGGCTAGATTTCCAACAATTGTCATTATTGCCGGGAAGAATGACAGTGGGCAACGCATGATGGTGGTTTATGCGATGACCCATATTTGTTTTATTTTTTTGTTTTCTTTCGTGAAATGGATTCCCAGCGCACCGGAGGTGAGGTGAGTCCCCGAAAGAAATAGTAATTATTTGGAATGAAGCATTTGGGGTTATCTCGGATGGTGTTGGTATGTATATATGTATATGAATGCGTCTGTGTATGTGGTATATATGTGTTATGGCATTACATATGTATATGTATATCAATGCGTCTGTGTGTGTGGTATATGTGTGTTATGGCATTACATTAGTGGATACATATATATATATATATATATATATATATATATATATATATATATATATATATATATATATATATATATATATATATATATACAAACACACACATATATATAATATATATAGAAATACATACATACATATATTTACAAATGTATATGTACGTATGTATATGTATATATACACCTATACATGCTTCATCCTAACAGTTATGAATGAAAGTGCATCAGGGTTACTGGTGAGAGCGTGTATGCACAGGCTAACTTTAATGTTAACGATTAAACAAACTTTATGAGTCTGATTCCCTATATTATCATAACCGTGATAAGAGAAACCACGTACTTGGTGGGAAGAATTTATGATATGAATGTATGTGCGTATGGAATCGGAATATGAGATTTAGGCCCAATGCCAGGCGGTAGGACCTATGAGGTCATTCAGCGTTCAAAGGAGAACTGAGAGTAAAGGAGGTCTGAAAGGTGTAACAGGAGGAAAACCTCGCAGTTGCACTATGAAACAATTGTTAGGAGGGGATTGAAAGTAAGTTGGAAGGAAGAGGATATGAACTGAGGTACAGTGAAAGGAATGAAATGGGTTGCAGCTAGGGCCCGAGGGGACGCTGCACAAAAAATCTTAAGTAAAGCCTACAGTGCACCGCGCGAGGGGCACTGATGCCACTACCCCCATAAGGGGGTATGTGAGAATGAGCGCGTGGGTCTGTCATCGTTCAAAACTGGTAGGGTGAATAACGCTGCAATTCACAGTCTATGAGAAATGAAGTGTCATGCAACATCTATTTTGAATGAGGAGAGACAATCCATCTTACGAATGAAGAAGGCTCAGAAAAGTGACCATACATCAAATGCAGGTGTATTTGTCGCACGTGGAATTTCAGACTGAAATGGAATGGACATCCGCAAGAAATTAAACTGTACCTTTGTTGTAGGAAGGGAAGTGTATTACGGTAATTGACCTAGACAAATTTATATCCTGACAAAATACAAGGCCATACATTTACCGTGGAAATAAGGATGTTACATTTGTACCGCACAGATATTATTTAAAAACAAAATAGCTGAACTGATCTTGTCAAGGAATGTATAAAATTAGATATTTTTTAACCCATGTATTGAATATTTATTACCTTTTACTTTTATTGTAAATAAATGTTTATTCTACAGACTAGGAGGTAAATGACAGATGGAAAACTTTGCGTAATAACAGCGATTTAAAAAAAAACGAGGGGCCTTAGTAATTTTTAATAGCAGAAGTGTGCATGTCATACGTTAATAAAATGTATCATAAATGACTAATTTACCTGCTTACAGTTTAAGTTTTATGTAACTACAAAGCATCCTTTATTCATTTTGTGCTATAGCAACGCAGTCGAAGTGTGTTAGGTATCTATCTTATTCTGTAGTGGTATTCAGTAATATCAACAGATGATTTCATAGTCGGCTGTTAAGGATAATATTTCGTTAGAACGTAATTGATTTAAATTCAGATATGTTGTATTCTAATACAATGTTGAACGGGACCCTTTTTAGGCAACAACTCAGAATAATTAGGCTTTGTCACATTTGAATTGCTATAGAGAGCTATTTCAGTAATATGCTAAGGAAATGAAAGGTGTTTGGCTTCTAATAAGGATAATAACATACTAGGGAGAGGGAAGGGGGAGGGGAGAGGAGGGGAAGGGAGAGGGGAAGATGAGGGGGAAGGGGAGGGGAGGGGAGGGGAGGGGAGGGGAGGGGAGGGGAGGGGGAAGGGAGAGTGGAAGATGAGGGGGGAAGGGGAGGGACACACACACACACTCACAATACAATCAGAAAGGCAGCCAAGGAAATGAATATAATAGATCAACACGACTTGAATATCTTCTGAATGTAATTCTGCTTTCAAACCTATTAAGATTCGAGGTCAAATTTCTACTACGGAAACTACTGAGATCATGGAAAACTGGTATCCTGTCGTTCTCAAATTATAACCCATGGGAGATGTGGTTCCTTTGTTTATAAAAATACTGACAATTGTAAAATGGTCATGTTTTAGACGTGGAATTTCTACAAATTGCAAGATCAGCCAAAGCTCATTATACGTGATTCGAATATAATGTGAATTATACCACACTATACCATAATCTATTTAATGAAACCTTTTTTTATACTGTTATCACTGTTGACTCTAATCATTACTTTCTCGTGTCATTTTTTCTCTCTACAAAATGGCATTATCATTAATTAGCCTGGAACTTCGCCAATTCCCATGTATACCTTACACACCTCGGTCAGCTACTCGATAACATTAACAGCTACCGGAACCAGCATCTCTCTCAGAATCCCGTGAGCTACACGACTTCTCTGCACGCCCTCATCAATAAGAACAAAGCCTGCGCCCATTTTCAGACTGACCTCATCCGCCTCAACTTCCAGGCTACTAAGTTCTGCCACCGCCCTGTCACCTAGGCTCAGCACCAATTTAAAAAGTTAGCTCCAATGACGCGGGTCTGCTGCTGCATTCTCTCCAGACAGCTGTCGAGTTCACGGGCTGTGCCGGAGTTAAAATGAATCTGCCGGAATTGAAATGAATCCATCACGCTGATGGCAAAGGATTAATTTCTGCTGCACTTGTACAACACCTGGACTCGACGGAGGAGACCCCCCGCCAGGTTTTATTTTACATATATCTCTTTCGCTTTCAGCCGTGCACAGAAGAGTCCTGTTTCTGTTTGCTCGTTTCGTGGGATTAATTATAATTAATTCGGGGAAATGCATCGCAAGGGGAAAAGAATCATGAGAGAATTATTCAAGGAATTTTATCCGTGTGCTCGCATTTGGATGTACATTGTAACCGATGAAAGCATTCATACGATTAACTAGACTTGCTGGTCCCTTAAAATGCTTCCATTCTTATTTCTTAGCAAGTGTGGAATGGGGTTCCCAGACACACGTCTCTCTCTCTCTCTCTCTCTCTCTCTCTCTCTCTCTCTCTCTCTCTCTCTCTCTCTCTCTCTCTCTCTCTCTCTCTACCCTAGTTGCGACCTACATAAGTCGACGACCTACTATATTCACAACTCACTATTTAGTAGAACAGAGCGCAGCCGGATTCAAATAACAGCGTTTCTTTTGGCATAAATATATGTAACAAGAAACTGCGAAGGCATAATCGACGCAACTTTCCATTAAAGCAGACAATACCTAATTCACTTCGTCACAGAGCAAGAGCTACGAAAGTATCAGTTTCCTCCGAGCAAATATCAACGATTCTCCATTCTGTGTGATTAATTATCCGACCTTTTGCCGCTGCGAACAATCACCCGGCACCTCCTCCCAAAACCCCCACCCTGTATCATACGGGCTTATCTAAACCAGCTGTAATGAACTGCTCCCCTTCATTAACTGGACAGCGGATGATAAGGAAGCAAACTTTGATAAATTATTGCCTTATCTTCCGTTCCCTTGGGATATTAAATATGCAACGTTTTGCGTAACGGTGAGGTGGAAGGGGGGAGGGTGGGGGTAGGGGAGAAGGGGAGGGTGGATTTTCAGGCTTCTGGGTAGTACTGCTGTAGTTCGACTGGGTCTCTCTCTCTCTCTCTCTCTCTCTCTCTCTCTCTCTCTCTCTCTCTCTCACTGATGTTGCAAATAATTTCCTTTCTCTTATTTGGAATTAGAATGCGTTGACATATCTATCGTTACTTTTAGTTAATAATAATAATAATAATAATAATAATAATAATAATAATAATAATAATAAAGAAAATCTTTGTTAATCTTCTCTTGGGTATTTAATATTACAGTCTTTTTATAGATATTTAACCTTAATGTCAAAAAGAACCTTAAGACGAATCATTCTTACCTCGTGCGTGTGTAAAATGAAAACATTACCTTATACAGAAAATCTTTGTTAAATAAGTATTGAACATCACACTCTTTTTACAGATATTAAACATTACTGTCAAAAGGAAAGAAGCTTATGACGAATCAATCTTATAAAGCTTGGACAAAAGAAAAGTTTACCTTGCAAAGCAAACCCTTTGGACGATTATTTCTGCACGAGATAAATCTATCACCAAAAAAAAGAAAAGGCTCAGATTACGTTAATGTGCTACATGAAACACGAAAAGCTCAAATGAAGCCATCACCAGAGTAAGCTCCACCCAGTGGGGAATTAAAACAAGTATTAAGTGACCCAAGACTGTCAGGAACATACATACAGTGCTATAACTCTTTCCCAAAAGCTGAACCAGACCACGCCCAGCAACTTGATATTCACATGTTTTAATTTCATGTAAGTACTTTTACCAGCAGGACAGGGACGTATACAATTAAATTCTGTTTTATGTCACGTATTATGTGAGTAAGTCGAGAATGCTTAATTAATACTGGAACCAAACTGGCGTTTGTATTTATGCAGAAACGGAGGAATATATATATATATATATATATATATATATATATATATATATATATATATATATATATATATATATACACATACATATACAGAATTTGTGTATATATAAATATATATATATATATATATATATAATCTACTGGTCACTTTTACTTTTTACCAGGTACAATACTGAACTGTTTACATAATGGCCAAATTAATACAAGGGTCTCACTTAGAGAGGTGATTGTTATCCATTTCGCCAGGAAGTCAATAGTAATAGCCGCAATTATACACACACACACACACATAAATACATATATAATATATATGCAATAGATAGATACACAGATAGATTGATAGATAGCTAGACAGAGTGAATTTTTACACATAAAAATGGATAGCCTACGGGGATCACCATACAATCTAAAAACGCGTTTGATTCATTACCGAAATGACAAGCATTTAGCGCCTTTTAATGCCTGCTAATGACATATGTCATCAGGTAATGAATGATACTCTGCAGAATATAGAATACTGATTAGCACAGGTGGATCACAGCAAAATTTCACAACGTCCTACCGACAGCGAAAAAAAAAAATTCCATGTGGATTTCAATAGAAATAAATCACTCGATAAAGAAAAGAAATTTCCATATGGGTTTCAATACAAATAAATACTCGACAAAGAAAGGAAATTTCCATGTGGAAAGTTTTTCGCTAAGATCAAGAAACTCATAGGATGAGTACAAAAAAAATAAATAAATAAATAAATGCTCTTTGCTATGGAATTACAGATCTTAGGAAAAATGAGGTGTTCAGCTAATAAAGATGAAATACTACGAATGAGTTATAAGATTTGAAACTGAAAAAGATGGATGATCTTTGATAATAAATTATGGATCTTAGGCAAATTTCGAGTTTACCTATTAAAAGTTTTTGCAGTGTACACACAAACACACACACACACACACACACACATATATATATATATATATATATATATATATATATATATATATATATATATATAAAGAGAGAGAGAGAGAGAGAGAGAGAGAGAGAGAGAGAGAGAGAGAGAGATGGACTTTTTTTACTACACACACGTACATATGAATGTATATACATAAATACATACATCCTTACATACATACACTGCATATATGTACATATATAAAAACAACACACACAGCGTGCCCACAGCCTTGCATCAATGAAGATTCTCATTCTCTTGCATCAATGAAGACTCTCATTTTCATTCATGGGTTCTTACGGCGAGGGATATCAGTTCGCCTTTAAGCTATTCCTTTGCCCCCTGACGAACCGATGAGCACTTTTCTTTCGTATTTTTTGTCTAAAATGAATTAAAGTGGCGTGAACAACAGCAATCGTCTCAATACTTAATCAAAAGCTGGATAAGAAGTCATTTTCTCACGGGCAAAAAAAAAAAAAAAAATGTAGGCGCATAATTATGTCGATATCAAAATGTATCATTTCTTGTTGTCGAAAGAAAATTATCACTTTTAGTTTTCTGTAAAAGAAAACTCTTGTCACGGCTTTGTCTGTCCGTCTGCACTTTTTTTCAGTCAGCACTTTTTCTGTCCGCCCTCAGATCTTAAAAACTACTTGTATGTTGATCATCGACGTTCCAGTCATCAAACATGCTAAATTGCAACCCTCTAGCCTCAGTAGTTTTTATTTGATTTCAGGTTAAAGTTAGCCATAATAGTGCTTTGGCAACGATATAGGATAGGCCACCACCGGGCCGTGGTTAAAGTTTCATGGGCCGCGGCTCATACAGAATTGCACCAACACCACCGAAAGATAGATCTAATCTCGGTGGCCTTGATTATGCGCTGTAGCGGCTGTACAGAAACTCGATTTCGCCGAAGAAACTTCGGCGGATTTTTTACTTTTTTTTTATGTGGGTATTTTGACGTGGATTGCGTCATCAAGATAAATATCTTAAGAAACATTTTGTTCGTTTATTCCAAATCATTATCAGTATATTAAAACTGATAAGAAATATCTAATAGAATTCAGCGCTGATATGAAATGCTGCTCCTTATTTGCACTGTCATTAATTTTATTCATTAGCTTCCTTGTCTATCATAAAAATTAATTGGTACAGAGACATATTAATCCTATGTGGGTGGCGTTCGCTTCAGCATTTCAGAAGCATAAGTAATACATATAGACGAGGTTCGTATATTAAAAGCATATATTTATTCGCTTTAAAGTTTATCTGTCAATAAGGGGAATTCTTCTTCAAGAAGTCCTTTTAGTTTTCTGTAAAAGAAAACTATTGTGCTGGCTTTTTCTGTCCGTCCGTACTTTTTCTGTCCGCTCTCAGATCTTAAAAACTATTGAGGCTAGAGGGCTGCAAATTGGTATGTTGATCATCCACCCTCCAATCATCAAACATACCGAATTGCAACCCTCTAGCCTTGGTACTTTTTATTTGATTTAAGGTTAAATTTAGCCAAGATCGTGGGTCTGGTAGCGCCTTCCGGAGGCGTGCTACACATTCTCACTCTACCTCATCTGGGGAGCAACTGAAGCGCTACCGGTCGTAGTATACTTTAATGCAGCATTATACGTTGTACAGAAAACGCGACTGCGCAGATGAAATTTCATTATCATTATCATCCATATTATTGGCATCATTATTATCGCCTCCAGCGCCACGTGACGTAAGAAGATGATACTTGTATTCAAAAATTTGAAAATAAAGTATCAAGCGGAGGTCGTTTTTGGATGCCAAATACTCTCTCTCTCTCTCTCTCTGATTAAAGCACATAGATTTTGCTTGGAAGGGAAAAGTTCCGCCAGTCTGTTTTCTGTCTCTTCAAGCAACTGAGTGGTTATGTTTGAGAACGTAATTGCCAAACATGACTCTGATTGTTGTTCCTCCTCCTCTCTCTTTTCTTCTTCTTCTTGCAGAACCAGATTTTGAAAGGAGGTCGAGACTTTCTGTCTTTCGCTTCAGATTTTCCTCTTTTTTGTCTTTATTTTTATGTTTTAAGTCTTATCACTCATTCGGCGGTATTTTTATTTAATAGTTGACCACCGAAATTTTCCTAAGATTTGCAATTCATTGTCAAAGATTATTTATTTCTATTTAGTTATGATCATCACTCAAGTTTCTTTTATTTTAATTTTATCACTCATTCGCGGTACTCATCTTCTATATCCAATTCGCCATACCTTGAGAATGACTTACACCCACATTCACTTATAACACATGATCGCTCCTGGCACCGGCCAGGATTCAGACTTGGGCCTTGTACCACAAGTACCTGCAGGTGAATCGTCTCATTAATTTTGTCAAAGTTCAGAAGTTATTCCCAGAAGTTCGGAAGTTATCTCCCCACCCCCCACCTTTTTTTTAGTTTTCTGAAAAATAAAACTATCGTGCCGGTTTTGTCTGTCCGTCCGCACTTTTTCTGTCCGCCTCACATCTCAAAAACTACCGAGGCTAGAGGGCTGTAAATTGGTATGTTGACCATCCACCCTCCAATCATCAAATATACCAAATTGCAGCCCTCTAGCCTCAGTAGTTTTTTTTTTATTCTATTTAAGGTTAAAGTTAGCCATAATCGTGCTTCTGGCAACGATATAGGACACGCCACGACCGGCCCGTGGTTAAAGTTTCAAGTGCCGCAGCTCATACAGCATTATTACACCGAGACCACCGAAAGACAGATCTATTTTCGGTGGCCTTGATTATATGAGGTAGCGGCTGTACAGAAAACTCATTACGCCTAAGAAACTTCGGTGCATTTGTTGCTTGTTTTGTATCTTCCACGATCATTCAAGTAGGGGTGAAACAAGACCAAATTCTTCTACCGAAACGCAACGGCTCGATAATCACGTTTTAGTACCTAACTAATAACATGACTAATTGCCATTAGCAGCGCTTTCTCTCGGTCGTCATCGGATCATATCGCGTCGATGCTAAATTATGAAACCAGAGTCGGATTAATGGGGGTCATTACCAGCCTTCCCTTTGAGATTCATTTTCGAAATGAGCGGCCTTGTGTACTCGACGGAGGGATGGATGGATGGATGGTTGGATGGATGGATGGATTAACAAGGATTTAACAGATGGTGTTGATGTCATTATCCTTTTTTTATTTATTTAGTTTTCTGTTTTATTTTCTTTTGTAGTTTTAAAGTTTGATATTTTTTTATTTCGTTTATTTTAATTGGTGAAAATATTTTTTTTTAATTTGTTTCTTTGGCGTGAGGGTTTCTGTTATATACTGCGTGTATATATATATATATATATATATATATATATATATATATATATATATATATATATATATATATATATATATATGAATGTCTTTTACTGTAATACCACAGTATAATATATATATATATATATATATATATATATATATATATATATATATATATATATATATATATATATATATAATATATATATATATATATATATATATATATATATATATTATATTTATTTAGCGATGTATATATAAATATTATGTACGATAATAAACACTACCTACATATTTATACTGCACATTTACATGTGCAAAATAATTTGTTTTGAATCGCGAATACCATATTTCATATTCATAACAGATTTTGATCATTCTGCGAGTTTTAACCAGCACTAATCTACTTGAAAAGATAAAATGCTATAGAGATTAAAACATTTATCCAATAATTTAAAAATAGGATAGTAGGAAAAGAGATTAAATTACCCTGTTATTCATTAGATATTTCATGACCTTAACCCATTACGACATGACGACATTATTTTCTTGCGAAAATCGATCCTCTCTGCCCATAATCCCCCTAAAAAATTTACAAAACATTTCAAAGCACTGAAGATTTAAATTTAATCCTCCCCCCCACAACCCCCCCCCCCCCCCCACCCCGGCCAACCCCTCGCGATAACTGAAAGAATTACAGCGCGTCGAGTAATTTATCGATTATTCATACAGGCAAACGGCGTGACAAAAACGTTTGAAAGAATAATCCCATATCAATAACTTGACTGTTGTTTATGTGAGAGCTTTCCCAATTCCGGAGGTTAATTAGAATTTATGGATCAAAACTGATAATTCCCACCCCCCCAAAAAATAGAATGGCGAATCGGGGTTTCGTCTCTGTTATTAAAATCATGCCCGCTGACAAAAACTCTAACCTATTTTTTTTTCATTATTATTATTATTATTATTTATTATTATTATTATTATTATTAATTTGTGAGATTTCCAGCAACGAAAACTGAATATGCTTATTTTTCATATGTAAGCCATATATTGACTAAATAATTATTACTTCTTAGCATTAACTGCAACGGGAATCTATGTCATTATACACACACAGACACACACACACACACACACACACACACACACACACATATATATAATATATATATATATATATATATATATATATATATACACATACGAGTAGGTGCATATATTTTTGTATGTTTCTATACAATGAACATAGGCAATCATATCTGCAAAGAAAAAACTAGAGCTTTTGGAGACCTGCTATATGTGAAAATCTTAACCAAAATCGATCTGTTGGTTTGTTCATTTAATGCCTGATTCCCTAGCAGTCGTATTTAATCTTTTTGTGAGAAACTGAGTATAATATATTTCTTAAACATTAAGAAATGCCACGTAAGCAATCGTTTCACTCTACAAGTTCGAATTATTATGCATTGGTCTGAAAGCTGAATGTTTAATTGAACTGAATGTAGAACTTAGGCCATAGGCCAAGTACAAGGACCTATGAGGTCATTCAGTCGCTGAAATGGAAATTGACAGTAAAAGGTCTGAAAGGTGTAACCGGAGGAAAACCTCAAAGCAGTTGCACTATGAATCAATTGTTAAGAGAGGGTGGAGAGTAAGATGGAAGAAAGAGAATATGAAAGGAGGTACAATAAAATGAAGGAAACGGGTTGCAGCTACGAGCCGAAGGCACACTGCAAAGAACCTTAGGTTATGCCTACAGTGCACCACATGACCGCGCTACGCGGGTGAATGTTTAATAAAGGGTGATCTAATACTATGCATTACTACTCTGAAGCCCGTTTTCTGTTGAAAACGTACGAATCAATAAACAATATACGAGTTACTTCCTTATTCTAAACGTGTCCCTCATATCAGGGATAAAAAAATATCACGTATTCACGGAAGTTTAATTACAAAAGTATACCCATTCGAGGCAGTAATCCACCCCCCCCCCCCAACCTCTCTCTCTCTCCGGATTCTCAAAGGTTAGAGGCTGTGTTGCTGGCTGAGAAGACTTCTCTCTCTCTCTCTCTCTCTCTCTCTCTCTCTCTCTCTCTCTCTCTCTCTACAGATTCTCAAAGGTTAGGGCTGTATTGTTGGCTGATAAGCCTCTCTCTCTCTCTCTTCTCTCTCTCTCTCTCTCTCTCTCTCTCTCTCTCTCTCTCTCTCCCCACAGATTCTCAAAGGTTGAAACTGTGTTATTGGCTGAAAGGCCTCTCTCTCTCTCTACAGATTCTCAACACTTAGACCTGTGTTGTTGGCTGAAAGGCCTCTCTCTCTCTCTCTCTCTCTCTCTCATCTCTCTCTCTCCTCTCTCTCTCTCTCTCTCTCTCTCTCTCAACAGCTTTACATAATTATAGGTCTGAGTAAATCTATATCTGGGCTCCCTACATCACAAAACCCGCAAGAAAACTACCGTTAATGAACACTCCCCACATCAATATTCTCAATATTGCTTACATTTTATCAACCCTTTTACTTATCGTTGTTTCATAGTTTATCGGAACTAAAAACATACGAAAAATCAGTATTAAATTGTTTTCATTAACTGTATTCCTATAAAATTTATATAATTATGTAATACACAATTAGACGTTATCCTATACACTCACAATATTAACTACAGAATAAAACCGGTTATTTCACAATCGTTGCATTGATTCCAAACAAAGGTTGATACTCATCACGCTCACTGGAAACAATATGAGTTAGAAATTGCGTATAAAAAATGCGGTCCTCTCGCTGATATATAATTAACAGTAATTTTCCGTCATAAACGCATTTTCCAATAATTACCTGTCAGAGTGGAGAGTGCGCAATATGTTTCCGTCATCATTTGCCCAAGTAATAATTAAGAATGGTGCGCATATGGCTAGGTAATTCTCTTATTTACATTTTTTTTTACATCAGCGAATATATATACGTATATAATATATGTGTATATAAATATAATATATATATATAATATATATATATATATATATATATATATATATATATGTGTGTGTGTGTGTGTGTGTGTGTGTGTGTGTGTGTGTGTGTGTGTGTGTGTGTGTGTGTGTGTGTGTGTGTGCGCGTGTGTAAAGACAAAAATCCACGAAGGAAAGAGAAACACCGGATTTTGTCTTTATTTATATATTCACCACGTTCCATATTTTTCGTGATTCAGTTATAAATGCTGTATATGTGTGTGTGTAATCTAGTACCTAGCCAGGAATATACCTTATCAGTTATTTCATTATATCTTATCATATATATATATATATATATATATATATATATATATGTATATATATATATATATTATATATAGCATATACGTATATATACATATATATTATATATATACATATATATATATATATATATACATATACATTCAAACAAACATTACTATGTTATAGAGATTCGTTCAGAACATTAAAAGTAACATAAAAAAAGAACATTTTCCTCTATTTTACTTTCTGGGTTCCAGTCGAATATTACAACGACCCACAATCCCACAGAGAGAGAGAGAGAGAGAGAGAGAGAGAGAGAGAGAGAGAGAGAGAGAGAGAGAGAGAGAGAGAGAGAGAGACCAGTCGAAACACCAATTGCAGATTTCAAGCTAAAATAGTTTTTTAAATAAAATGAAAAGGAAATTTTAATCCGAACTTTTATTTTCCAGTACGCTCCTGGCCATCACCAGCAATGCTATTTTTATTTCACTGAGGGGAGAATGGCTAGATTCGGGTGATTTTTTTTTTTTCGTTGCATCCTCTGTGGATTAACAAAAATGATCAATAGGCCCTTCATTACCCTACGATAGACGATTATAAATGATTTCACCTATAAGTACCAGCTGATTTTTGTGGTATAATACCCTACTGAAATACAACAAGTAAAAAAATGAGCCGAAGTTTCTTCGGCGCAATCGAGTTTTCTGTGCAGCCGCTACTGCGTATAATCAAGGCCACCGAAAATAGACCTATCTTTCGGTGGTCTCGGTATAATGCTGTATAAGCCGCGGCGCATAAAACTTTAACCACGGCCTGGTGGTGGCCTATCCTGTGTCGTTGCCAGAAGCACGATTATGGCTACCTTTAACCTTGGAGGGTGGATGATCAGCATTCCAATTTGCAGCCTTCTAGCCTCAACAGTTTTCAAGATCTGAGGGCGGACAGAAAAAATGCGGAGAGAAAAAAGTACGGACAGAAAAAGTGCGGACAGAATAAAGTGCGGACAGACAGAAAACTATAAAAAAAACTTAATGCTGGCTTAAATATTGGCAGAATACAAATATCGCATACCACACACACTTACAGCAGGGAAACAAAGCGGGATATGTATCACATGCAATGAGTCTTATATGAATTTTCATGCAACGCAAATGTTCAGGAGCTGATAATCCCCGATGTTTATCGACTGACGTTAGAATTTGCCAATTGTTTGGTTAATAATTCTACGCAATGTGGTACGAGCTACAAAACCCGCGCGTTTAGATTTCCCTGTTTATACATTCCTTTCAGGTTTATTACGCATCAATGGACAAAATCACTGAGTGATTATTGCGAATGATTGCTTCATACGAATATGCATACACTGCACTCAGCTTGTTTCAATAGAAATCGTTAAAAGCCTTAACAGAATTGTCCTTGTGCATTATTTTTGTAATAATGGTAAATTGTATTGAATATAGCATTTAGGCCAAAGGCTAAGCACTGGGATTTATGAGGTCATTCGGCCCTGAAACGGAAATCGACAGTTAAAGGTTTGAAAGGTGTAACAGGAGGAAAACCTCGCAGTTGCACTATGAATCAACTGCTAGGAGAGGGGGAGGGGCGAAAGTAAGATGGAAGAAAGAGAATATGAACGGAGGTACAGTCAAAGGAACGAAAGGGGTCGCAGCTAGGGGCCCGAAGGCACGCTGCCAAGAACCTTAAGTAATGCCTACAGTGCACCGCACGAGATGCACTGACGGTTCTACCCCCTACGGGAGCAATAATGGTAAAAGATATGATTACCCAGGTATTTGAAAGCCGGTAAATCAACTGAAGTATGCTGGTTATTTTCTTTCAAGTGCCCTAAACGGATAAATGCCAAGTATGTTAAATTTAACTTTCATATTTTATCAAATACTTAGAGCTAGCAGCTGCCAGGAAGGAGTGAAGTTTCTGCGTTCATGAGGAAGTGGTGTCATGTATCTGAACGTTTACGTTGTAGATCTCTCTCTCTCTCTCTCTCTTGAATATGTTCTTATTGCATATTTTCATTCTGACAATTTAAAGCAATTCAGAACATCTGGCATCAACGTCTGGTGAGCGTGTGAAAGGTTGCACTACAAAAACTGTAGAACTACTAAGCGGCATAATTTAGCAATTACACTAATAAAGTACATTAGAATTATTTATGTATTTATGTATCCCATTCATTAAGCCGTATGAGAGAATCAGAGTTTGCCTTTTACTTTTTCCATTTTCTTCTCGCAAAAGAAGATAATCATTTTCTCAGTGAATGCTCGAACGAACACTGGCATAAGGCCACCTCTTTATTCTACCTCACCTCAACACGATGAGATTAAATAACAAAAGAAATAGAAGATACCCTACATTAGAGATAAATAAAAGCAGAAAAAGAAATAACCCACATTAATGAACGTAATAAAATTAAAGGTACCTTGCCTTCTGGTGCGCTTTGTATATCACGAGACTGCATAAACTACAAATGATATAACTTTTGATAATGAGAATGCTCATTAGAGAGCAGGCCGGGCGCAGAATTCAGAGGAGACCACGAGTTCGTCCTTTCTTAATGATCTTGAATCGCCTCCAATTATAAGCGGGGTTGTAGATTTGATACAGGTATTGTATCAAATCTACAACACTTGATTGTTAATTTTATCCTTGTGGAATGTAATTCATGACATAAGAATGGACTGATAACTCTCTCTCAACGTGTTGTTGGGATAGCTTGAATTTTACCAATCCCGAATTAAGGATGTAGGTGTAGTTTTCAACTGAATTGAATATACAAATTAGGCCAAAGGCCAAGCGCTGAGATCAATGAGGTCATTCAGCGCTGGAAGGGAAATTGAGAGTAGAAAGGTTTGAGAGGTGTGACAGGAGGAAAACCTCGCTGTTGCACTATGAATCAATTGTAAGAAGGGGGGTGGAAAGTAAGACGGAAGAAAGAGAATATAAAAGGAGGTAAAGTAAAAACGAATGAAAGGGGTTGCAGTTAGGGTCGAAGGGACGCTACAAAGAACCTTAAGTAAAGTTATAATTTTAGTTTCTAACCGATGCAGACCCCTTAATATGGGCTGTCACGAGAGGTCCCTAGACATAGAACTGTTGTAATTCACTCTTTTACAAATAAATACAACTCCCGGATCAACAACATCGTTACTATAAATATTAATGTGGGATTTAAGAGAGGTTTCAGAAACTGCATAACAACGCACAGTAAAATTTCCCTGAAAATATCATAATTTCTAAAGAATACTAAAGAATATTAATAGATATTTTCTCAGACACCAGGTACCCAAAGACGGCTGAGAAAGTGGCATAAGAAAGAATACTGTAAGGAATTAGCATTACCAAATAACCAAAATACATGAATTAATAAGCTGTGGGGGGAAAAATATCCCTAACCACACACACACACCTACCACTCAAGAAGAAATGAAAACTTCATAATAATAGTCGGTACGTGACATAAGAATGATAATACTACATAATCCCGAACTTATTTCACACGAAAAAGG
>JANJGK010000045.1:19230584-19231828 GCA_039081455.1 Macrobrachium rosenbergii | reverse complement strand
TTCGTGATATTTATTCCTCAATTTATAATATCATCACAATTTTTCATTTTTTTCAGACAAAAAAAAAAAACTTCAAAGCATCATGAAACAATATGGAATACATTTGTTTCAAAGACCACTGAAATTTCTGCGCAGGGAAACATTTTTTTTTTTACCATAATATTATTCTTCTCTACTTATTAATTCATTCCGTATTTGTATACGTATTTTTTTCGTTTCATAAATCCTGTACTTTTCACAGAAGTTTTCGTCTTCTATGAAAAGTTGAAGGATTATGATACGAAAAAAATACATATATCAATGCAGAATGAATTAATATGTGGAGAAGAATAATATTATCGTAAAAAAATTGTAAAATCAAAATACCCTATGAACAGGCCTAAGTAATTTTGCCAGTATGACATATCACATTAGTTGCGATATTACGAATATTACAAATGCCATAATCCATTTCCTAATTATTCGACGTAAGCATATTGCACACTTCGAATTTATATATATGCCAGAGCAACTGGCAGCACTGCGAATATTATTATTAATCAACTAATACTCATATTTAGTACGGGATTTGAAACTGAAAGCGCTCTACCTGCACATATGTATGTATATATGTATATATATATATATATATATATATATATATATATATATATATATATATGTGTGTGTGTGTATACATAGGATACACACACACACACACACACACATATATATATATATATATATATATATATATATATATATATATATATATATATATAATATCTGTATATGTTATTAATCTAATATTCATATTTAGTAAGGGATTATAAACTTAAATAATTACCTACGTATACAGTACAGTATATATATATATATATATATATATATATATATATATATATATATATATATATATATATATATATATATATATTATATATATATATATATATATTATATATATATATATATATTCAAACAGCATTTGAAGATACCATCGACAACATTTCCATTACCTGACACTCAAACAACATTAATGACAGTGATTACATACCTTCAAACTCCCGCAAGCCTCGCTGTCAATGAAGTTAAAGGTCGAACTAAGATGAACTTGTAATCTGCAAGTATATAATACGTTTACATTAAATGGTATTTTCTTATCTGATTTTGCTAATGAATAATAATTCCTAAAGAAGATCACTAGGGACGATTCTGTACCTATAATAATTTAATATTTCTTCGGTTAAATACTAAGAACAGGA
>JANJGK010000045.1:19215584-19225584 GCA_039081455.1 Macrobrachium rosenbergii | reverse complement strand
ATTATTATGCAAAATTTAAATTCACAAAATTACAGAAGGTAATCAAAGTCAGACCACTGAAAACAAAAAGTCCAGAGAAAGGAATTTTATACACCAATTAACCACAAGCCACACATTCTGTTATGTAGCTGGAGAATTTATTGATGCTCAGTAGCAATTTTAAATAACGACATTACTTGCTACGACTGTTTGCTCACAACAGTGTCATTGCCTAATGAGATCATTTACAGCAGCAAAATTTGGTAGAATGTTCTCATTAGGTAGATTTAATTCTATGCATCCACTTCATCTAATTACCCTTTATTATAGGCTAATAATGTGAATACTGACGTATCCCATTTTAGCTTTCTGAAAAGAAAACTACTGTGGCGGCTTTCTCTGTCCGTCCGCACTTATTCTGTCCGCCCTCAGATCTTAAAATCTACCAAATTGCAGCCCTCTACCCTCAGTAGTTTTTATTTTAATTAAGGTTGAAGTTAGCCATAATCGTGCATCTGGCAACGATATAAGCCAGGCCACGCCGGGCCGTGGTTAAAGTTTCAGTGGCCGCGGTTCATACAGCATTATACCGAGACCACCGAAAGATAGATCCATTTTCGGTGGCCTTGATTATACGCTGTGCAGAAAACTCGATTGCGCCAAAGAAACTTCGGCACCTTTTTGACTTGTTTTTTGAAAGTTTGTAAGTTTTCCGGCCAAAGTGTCTCAGTTTTTGTTACTCTATAACATGTCAGAACCTCAGCTGTCTGTGTTGTCACATTTTCAGATCAAATTGCCTCAAAAGATGAGCTAATCAGAAGCTCTGCATAATATCGAAATATCTGACGCCAATCTCCTCAGAATGGGGATAAAATGGCTTGGGCCAGTTCGTCAAACTAGGGGCCGATTATTTGGAAAGCGATCTCCCAGGGATTGTGAGAGTATGCAGTCTTCTTTCGATGTTGAAAACCTGTCATTCTAAGCTATGTTTTATTATATATTAAAGTTTTTCCAAAAAATCGAAATAAAACCACTGGCAGCCTTGAGACTTATGATAAAGATGGGTGGGGTTACTTTTCCTTAACTCAGCAGATTTTACGGACTTTTATTTTAACGTAAACTTCTTTGAAATCTTTAGTTTGTTGTAAAAAATACATAATCAAAAACACACAAAGTAGCACGAGTCCCAAAGTGGAGAAAAAAAATCCTGCGATGTAACTGAACAAACACATCTGAAAAGTCAAACTACAACTTTCCACATACATTTGTACAGTTACATAACTTCGGTTTGGTTTCTTAGAAATCGTGATTCTAAACTAAGACTGTCACAGGAAACTTTCACAGGTAACGTAATAAGTCTATATTAGTTCATGTTTCTTTCGGTTTAATATTAAATAAGTAACATAGACGACGACCTCAGCAATGGATACGATTATAGAATGTGTTCAAATCGGTCTGTTTGACTTATATAACCATAATGCACGAACAAAATGCGGGTAACATTCTTCATCATTTTCAGTACAGTATTTCTCTGTGTTTCTTTATAGCCAAACTATGGTATGTTCCACACAATTTTTACGGTAATTATACGAACGACCTACACTCCACCCAACAGACAGAGCTTGTAAGAAGAAATTGAAACGAAAATCGAAAATAGATGAAAACAAAACAGACAGGTCTTGGAGAATCAGCACTTGGGACCTTTCCTAGATAGTGACCCCCAAGGGTTTTCGGGGGTCGTTATCTACGACTAATATTTCTTGGGGATCTTACAGTCTTCTCTTCATGTTGTTTACGATATCCCCAACGGCCTTGTACTAAACGCGCCCCAAGGGTGGATACATGCCGGGTTAAAACCCTAGGGGGTCACTATCTAGGAAAGATCCAGCACTTGTGCTAATCAGGAAGCAGAGGCTGCAGATTTAACCATTAAACTTCAAAGAGCTGAGATAGCTCTGTCAGAGACTCAATTCGCAAAGGAATTCATCACAAGGTCCATTTCAATCAATGACTTAAAATGATGTCTGTGCATGTGATAACCACTCTATAATCCTCCGTGATAATAAATTCTTTACCATGGATGCCAGAGAGCCTTGAATCAATCACTCGATCTTTCTTTGACCATAAGGACTTGCTGATGAATAAACCAAATATCAGATAGTTAGGACAAAATAATTTTAAATAAGCGAACGAGATAATACTTAATGTATACTTGAGATATACAAGCATGTTATAAGGGTATATCTACATACTGTAACTTTCGTTCAATATTAAAGCCTAAAAGAGCTCTCAGGATCCTTTAGCGGCCGAGACAGCCTTCTCCGAAGCAGCAAATGTTATTGGGACACATAAACGGTAACTCCAGACGAGGATAAAAGACTGTTCCTCTTAAAGGGAGACATCGTTTTATCGGATATTTCCTCTAGCACCACTAACAATCTACTTTACCGGAAATTCACTATGAGAGAGAGAGAGAGAGAGAGAGAGAGAGAGAGAGAGAGAGAGAGAGAGAGAGGGAGAGAGAGGAGGAAGGGAGGGAGGGAGGGAGGCGGGTTTATGTGAGGCGTTTGAGAAAGAAGATGGAGGTATAGTAAGTATATGTCATGACGGGGTGGGTGGAGGATTAATATAGAGAGGGGGGGGTTGAGAGGGAGGGGAGGGGGTTATAATAAATCTAGGTCATGAGAGAATGACTTTGCTTTCTTTCATGTATCCATGGTTAGTCCCTGTTGGCTGGGCAGAGTCCAAAGCTACACACCAGGCTTCTTATCCTCTTCTACATCTCAGCATATTAACGGCCTCAGCCTTTGGGGCAAGAGCCTTGCTGGCAAAAGGCCAACTAGTGTAAATCAACAAACCAGTTATATATATGTGTATATAAGTTGGTTTGAGGAAGATATTGTTTGAGGAAGATATTGTATATATACGAGAGAGAGAGAGAGAGAGAGAGAGAGAGAGAGAGAGAGAGAGAGAGAGAGAGAGAGAGAGAGAGAGAGAGCCACAGCATATTACCAATAATATCCCCAAACCAACTTAAAATGACCTCATTAACAAATCAAAAATATTCGTAACCGTCTCAGAAAGAGCCAATGCACGTGAGACTCTCTGCCGTGTCAGACATACACATTTCACGCTGGAATAACGACAGCATACAATCACATGGAAGCGAAATTGCACATTCGGTCATCGTCGTGATTGCAATAACGGCACAAATACAATTTTCTGGAGCGCGTGTAATGGCTAGGATTTATTTGCCTGGAAGACACAAGAACACCTTTGATAGATGAGTCGTTTTAACAAAGTTATCAATAAGCTTATTCATTCCTATTTATTTATTAATTTGTTAATTTGCTTTCTCCCTTTCTAATTACTGATCTATTATTTCCGTGTCTCCTATTTCCTTCTGTTATTTCTTTCAAATGATTGCCAGATTCTTTGGAAGCTTGAATTTCAAGTCAATGGTCCCTTTGGGCTTGTTCCGTATGAATAAGGTTCATCCTCTAAATAATAATAATAATAATAATAATAATAATAATAATAATAATAATAATAATAATAATAATAATAATAATAATAAATAAATTCCTATTTATTGTTACACACTTTTTGATTTCTTGTTGCTTTCATAAGCACTACTCGCTTTTCTTTCAAGAATTGTTTAAATAGCAACTAAACTATTTCTGGAATAAATTCATTTTTATTTCGATTAATCAGTGTCCTCATAACATCTTTACTAAGAAAACATTTTTATAACAGCATCAATAATGGTTATTTTCCTTTTGAATATCTAATTTTAGATATCTAGCTGAATATACTCTTTCCATTTAATATTATCAATTCAGAACTGGCATTACCCACTTTTGAATGCATCCAAAGACAAGGAACACTCACTGCATTATAAATTCATCATAATGAACAAGATTATAAAACGCATTAAAATCATTCCATATTCTGTCGATTTCCTGAATACTTTATTTTGGTGCATTGACGCTGGGCAGTGATACTCTGGATTAAGATTAAATCAAATTACCGTAGTGCATCTATTGATCATAAACGCATATGATCCATTATAGCCTAACGATTTCATTCATCAAGTATGTTAATTGCGCACAAGTAAAAAATGAAATAGATTCATCTTTTTATTCGCCGATGAATCAATGCACTTTTGATACATATTTCGCTGTGGTTGAGTTTTTGTTGTCTTTTTTGGTCTCAAGTATTGAAATGGATTGTTAATTATGAAATCATCTCTTCATTTTGTATACGTTTTCCATTCACTTCAAATAAAGTTCGTGGTCCACGTTATTATTAAAGGTATCTAAATTTTGTTCAAAGATCACCAGGCAAGGCCGCGGTTATTGGCCCAATAATAATAATAATAATAATAATAAAGATGAAGAAATCCACAGTGGTGTAAATGTAATAAATATAAATTGGAATCAAGCATACAAATCAGAGCTTTCGATTCTCCATCTCAATCTAACTGAATAATAATAATAATAATAATAATAATAATAATAATAATAATAATAATAATAATAATAATAATAATAATAAAGGTGAAGAAATCCACAGTGGTGTAAATGTAAATATATAATACAATCATATACACAAACGAGAGCTTTCGAGAACCTGCCCGATTCTCCTTTTTCAATATGATTGGTGAGGAGAATCAAGCAGGTTCTCGAAAGCTCTCATTTGCATATACTGTACTGTATATATTTCTATTTACATTATTGTGGATTTCTTCACCATTTTAGTGACTCGTGCTATCATGAAATTTTTATGAATAATAATAATAATAATAATAATAATAATAATAATAATAATAATAATAATAAATTTCTATTTACATTATTGTGGATTTCTTCACCATTTTAGTGACTCGTGCTATTATGAAATTTTTATGAATAATAATAATAATAATAATAATAATAATAATAATAATAATAATAAGAAGAAGAAGAAGAAG
Source organism: Macrobrachium rosenbergii (assembly GCA_039081455.1). Classification (NCBI taxonomy): domain Eukaryota; kingdom Metazoa; phylum Arthropoda; class Malacostraca; order Decapoda; family Palaemonidae; genus Macrobrachium; species Macrobrachium rosenbergii. The sequence continues at coordinate 19,220,633 of JANJGK010000045.1, read as the reverse complement.
AAGAAGAAGAAGAAGAAGAAGAAGAAGAAGAAGAAGAAGAAGAAGAAGAAGAAGAAAAAAGGTAAGTATACCTTAGTTTAACCAGACCACTGAGCTGATGAACAGCTTTCCTAGAGCTGGCCCGAAGGATTAGATTTATGTGGCTAAGAACCAATTGGTTACCTAGCAACCGGACCTACAGCTTATTATGGAATCCGAACCACATTGTAACGGGAAATGAATTTCTATCACCAGAAATAAATTTCTCTAATCCTTCATTGGCCGGTCGGAGAATCGAACGCGGGCCCAGCAGAGTGCTAGCCGAGAACGATACCAACCCGTCCAATGAGGAACTAGAAGAAGAAGAAGAAGAAGAAGAAGAAGAAGAAGAAGAAGAAGAAGAAGAAGGATATGGGATATGCCAGTGGAAATTGTACCCATAATCATAAGAACACTAGGCACGATCACAAGATCCCTGAAAAGGAATCTGGAAAAACTAGATGCCGAAGTAGCTCCGGGACTCATGCAGAAGTGTGTGCTACTAGAAGCAGCACGTAGCGAGAAAAGTGATGGACTCTTAAGGAGGCAGGATGCAACCCGGTACCTCACACCATAAAAAACCACCCAGTCGAATAGGATGGCTGTGACAGAATAAAAATAATAATAACAATATTTACTTACCTTTAGAAATATTTGCTTCCTCTTCACCCTTTCTAAATAACAAATTAGTGATTTCACTCCAAACAGTGAATAAAGAATTAGTCGAATTCTCTTTCTGGAAGCTCCAGTTGATAATAATTTTGTTCACGGCTCCAAACCATGTACTACTACAACATGCCTCCTCAAAAATGGAACACTTCCTCCTCGCTGCTGCACGGGTCTGCTGTTCTACACGACCGAGCTGAAACACAAGATAAGATATCTCAGGAAGAGTCGTGTCTTCTCTAACGGTCTATTGGTTCTTCGTCATAGTTTTATGACAGCATCCTAGGCGGGGGGAGGGGGGGGGGTTAATGTGTAGCGTGGTTTCTCCATGATGTTGGAGAAAGTGTGTGTACAGTAGTTTTAAATGAGAAAATAGTGGGACTTCTTTTAAACTGAGGAGTTGAATTGATTTCAATACAGAATTTAGGTCAAAGGACAAGCACTAAGACCTATGAGGGCATTCAGCTCTGGAAAGGAAATTGGAAGTAGGTAGGTTTGAAAGGTGTAACAAGAGGTAAACCTCGCAGTTTCACTATGATATAATTGTTAGGAGAGGGTGGATAGCAAGATCGAAGAAAGGTAATATGAATGGAGGTACAGTAAAAGGAATGAAAGGGGTTGCAGCTAGGGGCCGAAGGCACGCTGCAAAGAACCTTTAGTCATGCCTACAGTGCACCGCATGAGGTGCACTGAAGGCAATACCCATCCCCCCTACAGGGGATACTGGAGGAAGTGTGTATGCAGTAGTCTTAAATAAGAAATAATGAGACTTTTATTTTTAAGACTACGGAGGCCTTTAGTCAAGAATTAAAGAAAGAAAGACTAAAACAATAAAAAAATAAGTCTAAAGACTTGTTGCGTAAATTGCACTGTAGTTTTAAATAATATAAAATAATGAGTCTTTTTTTTTAAGACTAAGGAAGCCTTTAATTAGGAGATGGAGAAAGAATGATTAAAACAATAAAATAATAAATCCAAGACATGGTGCGTAGTTTGTGCAGTAGCTTTAAATAATAAAATAATGAGTCTTTTTTTTATTAAGACTACGGAAGACTTTAGTCAAGCGTTGAAGCAAGAAAGGCTAATGCCATAAAAGAATGAATCTAAGAACTTTGTACATGTTACGTAATTTGCTTTTTTACCTACAATTTACTATTAATGTCAAGACATGACCTTTTGTAATTTGCAACAATCACTCGTTTTAACAGCCTTTGCTTCATTATTATTATTATTGTTATTATTATTGTTATTATTATTATTATTATTATTATTATTATCATTTTGGAATGAGACCCCCTTTAAGCAAACTTCGTTAAAAAGAATGGCAGCCTGCATGCCATATTATTATTATTATTATTATTATTATTATTATTATTATTTTGGAATGAGACCCCCTTTAAGCAAACTTCGTTAAAAAGAATGGCAGCCTGCATGCCATATTATTATTATTATTATTATTATTATTATTTTGGAATGAGACCCCCTTTAAGCAAACTTCGTTAAAAAGAATGGCAGCCTGCATGCCATATTATTATTATTATTATTATTATTATTTTGGAATGAGACCCCCTTTAAGCAAACTTCGTTAAAAAGAATGGCAGCCTGCATGCCATATTATTATTATTATTATTATTATTATTATTATTATTATTATTATTATTATTATTATTATTATTATTATTATGTGACTTCCAGTATCAGTATCATAGCTGAATACTGATACATCCACAGACTGATATCGAAACTCAAGATCTAATTATATAGAAATAATAAAAATAAGTTATTTTCTAAAGGATTTTGTTATATCTATTAATCTACTTAATTAAATCTTTTATAAAAAGGAAAGCAATTCCAAACATTACATTATATATATATATATATATATATATATATATATATATATATATATATATATATATATATATATATATATATATATATATAATGTATATATAAGATAAGTAAATAATTTCCATTAGTTAAAATATGAAAGATAGCAACTTCAACCCATCCAGACCTAATTACGGTATGAGTTCCCTCCACACAAAATACTAAAATACCACGAGGTCACGTCACAACTATTCAAACGCAATCTCTGCAATTGCAAAATGGCCTCGTACGAGAGAACAATTGCAAGATGACCTCGTACGAGAGAACAATTGCAAAATGACCTTGCAAACCCAGCTTATTCCAGCTTCGTGTACAAATCATTTTCAATGCTTTGTTAAGGTTACGAAACAGACTTCTGAGGAGAGGTGAATTTGCCAAGGAACGCGGGGATTTCGTATTTACCCGAATTATTGCGTATTGCGTGGAAGTGGTCGTCCTAAGCAAGATGTGCGTCTTGTAAGGGATGTGGGATGTTGCCACATCAAAGCCAGGCTTGATGTGCAGTAAAACCGGGGAATAGTGACCTTTGCGAGGTACGTCTGATATGTGTGTGTGTGTGTGTGTGTGTGTGATAGTAATGGATGTCCTTGGAATTCTACACGGGACGGTATCATATTATTTAATATTTTTGAGGCAAGGGTTAGGCATATGTAATGTGAAACTAAAATTTAATTTTCAGGTAAGAGCATTGAGTAAAGGTCTTTTATGCAGTTAATTCTACTGTAAAACCAAATGTACGATAACATTTTTTTTTTGGTTCTTATGACACCTTGCTGAAGCTTTAACCTTTCCTCTTTCTTCTCACTATATTTCTTTAAAATGATCACACCTCCATCTCCATTTGATGGTTGGAACATGATACATTTCCTTCGCATTTAATATGAAACATAATTTTCTGAAAGTCCAGAGCGAGAAAATAAATTGTTAACATAAGAAGCAAAATTAAGCACAATTCTAACCCTTATACCAATACTGCCTTTAACGGATGTACTGAAAAATAAAGAAAATTCAAAACTAGCTTAAAAGAGAGATCGTACCTGTTGTACTCTTCGGTTACAAAGATGAGAACTGGGAGAGGAATTGGCTATATATCATGAAGGTTATAATTTAAGTATTCTAGTTTAGATGTGTATTTAGATTCTAAAGACTTATATGTCCATTTTGATGTACTCTGGTTGCACCATATTCAGGAGCTTGTAATTTTAATAACTGTATTATGTTGTGGTCAATAAACTTCTATCTATCTATCTATCTATCTATGTGTAAGTGTTTAAGTTTTACCATTTGAACCTCAACTCATACTAAAAACATACTAAATATTAAGTCGATTACTTTCCATTCGCGTGAGTAACAATATCATTCGCTGCGATGAAAATAGGAGGAAGTGAATCAACAAAAAAATAAATATGTAAAAAAACACACACACACACACATTTTGTGTGTAAAAGACTAACTTCACTTACAGACAGCAACTTCATTACGGGCTCAGATACTCCGAGGATGGCAATTCTGAAGTAATAATGTTCTTTCTGGACCCGACTGGCACTTTGAATTTTGGCGCGAAAGTTTTTTATTTTTTTTTTTTTTAGATCTGGCGCGAGAGAGAGCAGACAATGGGCGTGCCATAGGAAATGCGGTGGGCGTGAAAGCCCTTTAGAACTGTATTGGCAGGAACTCGAAAGGCAAGATAAGGCAACAGTCGACGAAAACGCAGAGGAAATGAGATGCAGGAAAACTTCGAGCCCTCAAAAAAAAAAAAAAAAAAAAAAAAAAAAAAAAAAAAAAACTGATAACGCAAGAAGGAGAGAACGGAGAGTACGAAATCTCACGAAAGAAAATTCACCTCTTGAAAATAAGACGAAGATGAACTAAACGATGAAAGCTGAAGGATATGAATAAAGGAATCTTTTAAGATTAATGAAGGCTGAGGGAGAGGGAGTCAGCGCAGATGTATCTCATTCTTGAAGTGTGTAACAACTCAGTACAGCACAGGAAACATTTCAACCCACGTCTGGTGAAAAGCAATTCGTTTTCAATTTTCTTGTTCTTATAATAATAATAATAATAATAATAATATTATTATTATTATTATTATTATTATTATTATTATTATTATTATTATTATTATTATTATTAATGTGTACAGCAACTCAATGTACAGAGAACATTTCAACCCACGTCTGGGGAAAAAGAATTTTTCAATTTCTTGTACTTAAAATAATAATAATAATAATAATAATAATAATAATAATAATAATAATAATATTATTATTATTATTATTATTATTATCATTATTATACAGAAGATGAACCCTATTCGTATGGATTAAGTCAACAAAGGCCACTGACTTAAGACAAAAAAAAAAATTAATTCTGAACCATTATTTTTATACAATTTAATAAACAATTATCCCTTCTATAAGACGATAATCATTACATAACATTCATACAGGAAGTTAGTGATATCACAATTAC
>JANJGK010000045.1:19200584-19210584 GCA_039081455.1 Macrobrachium rosenbergii | reverse complement strand
AACCGGCTTTGTGGCTGTCAGCAGCGCCGCCCTGGCCCCTGGCGGCGGCGCACCAAACTACATCAGTTACCGTTTTGCCAGTGATATTTCGTGACGTGTTCTCTCGTTGATGGAAGCAGTTTTTAACGGAAAACTCTCACCCCTAAGGCTAATGTTTCGGTAAGCGGCATTGCTTAGCATCAGCAGAGTAGCCGTAAATAGGTAATATTAACATGTTTCACAGGGTTGAATTATATTGTTACGGTCCGGCAACATCAACAGGGTCTTGGTCGTTTCGGCCGTAAGGCATTTAGGCCCTAACATCCAAAACAACGTAACATGTCATGTTTCTGGTATTTACCGTTATGTTTATGGTATTTACCGTCCTTATTTTATTACGTTTTACGTACATTCCCAAAGGGCTGGTACTAAACGCGGCGGCCATCATGCATGTAAACGTGCTGACGGCCAAAAGGACTTACGGTACGGCCGAAACGACCCGAACTCGATCAACCGATCGAGGACGTGGTTTGGTTAAATCCATCCTGACGGTGGACTTTGTGATCGAGAGCTACATCAATCGGCTAGCTGTTGCACAAACCATCCGCAAACAAAATACCTATACCTAGAGAGAGAGAGAGAGAGAAAGAGATTTTTGGTTTTGTTCCGAGTTGTGCTTCTACTCTAGATCGAGTATAGGTAAACAGTAACCTATAGGTTAAGTTAAGTATACCGTAGTTTAACCAGACCACTGAGCTGATAAACAGCTCTCCTAGAGATGGCTGGCCCGAAGGATTAGATTTATTGTACGTGGCTAAGAACCAATTGGTTACCTAGCAACGGGACCTACAGCTCGTAGCGTTGCTTGTTATGTTAGGCTACTGTGATGCATAAGGACACCTGCTGTGTCTTGTCATTCATTAAGGATGCTGTGCAGTAGGCAGGCCTGTAGATAAAGCGTATACCATCAGTTTTGGACGTAACGGCCACGTTGGATATATCGAACAAAATGCATTTTATCAAATATCTCTCAACGAAATTTCAAAACTTCACACATTGTGAAAGTATTTCAGGCCAACGTAAAAAAACGCGAAAACAACTAATGATTTTCGAGTCACAGTAAATTTGGTTGCATTTTTTTGTACGTATAACAAATCCTGGTTTAATTTCCTTTCATCAAATGATATTTCTTATAGATTGGTGATAGGCCTAGCAAGAAAAATGAAGATGGGTAGCCTAGGCAAGACGCACTACTCATTTGGCAAGATGCTACGTCATTTAACCTTTATTCTAAGATCAATTAAATTCCGAATATATGAAATAATTAAAATGTGGTAAAAGTTACGTAATCATCTTGCCATTAAGAACGGTACTGGCAAGGAAAAGAATCTTAACAAAGCTAATGCTAGGCCTATGCCCGTTAATTCGGCAGGTAGTTTGATTGTTTTTCCTTTTATAAGAAAAGTTTTATTCCAAATAAGTCAGAATAACTTTCTTATGGTAGCACTGTATTATGGTAGCCCTTTAGTGTCGTTCCTGAGCCTTAGACTAAAAAGAAATGGCTCTGCCATTTTTTCCTGTCGTCGGTTCACGAGATGTTGACCATAGCGAGAAAAAAAAATGAGGTTATTTTTCGGAAGACTCCAGCCACCTACCACATTATAATTCATATTTTTCTTGGTTAAAACACATCAAAACAAAAAATTTCTTCTCAATACATAGCTTGCGCAAATGCTTAATAACAGAGAAAATAAATCAAATTACGACTTATAAGGTAAGACAATTCGGCCCCCACCCCCCTCCATAGATAGTACGGCAAATTTGTAACCAGTAGATAGTACGGCAAATTTGTAACCAGTAAACACCCCTAGGTTACGTTAGGTTGGTAGTTTTAGGTTCTTTTAGGGCCCTATCATATCCTAACCATTTTTGCATGAAAAACCCAAAATGGTTTCCCTTGCAAAAATGGCTGGCTGAAGTTTCCTGGCTGGAGCCTTCCGAAAAAGTACCAAAAATTGTACTCATCCTTTGACATACTAAAAGTATATAGCTATTTTGCATCAAGTGTTTATTCAATATGAATTTCCGGAATAACTAAATCACTACAATGTCATTCATAAGAAGTCGAATTCATATTACGTAAAAAAAAAGTTTTACAGTAATGCCAACTGTAGTCTTGCAACTCTTGGTGTGTTTTCATAGACCTATGTTTACAAAATGTCACTTGGAAAATGTATTAATAGTAAAAGATAATTGTACCTTTGGAAGTACAAGAGTACATCTTTACTTTAGTGTCATATTGCTGTATTATGAGAGTAGAACGAAAAATCTAGCTAAAATAGGAAAATGCGGGGAATTCGTGAAGCATATCGGCAGCAATGGTTGCTGTGAGTTGGCTTCGGTGCACTTAGTAGGAAGTTGCCAGGTGGGGTACTTGTTTTAGCTTGTTGACCGAATGATTTTGGAGTTTTGCAATACTGTTTTGAGTGAGTTCACGTATATTTGCATAGAAAAATCAACATTTTTAGTATACTATTCACATTCCTGAGGAATTTAATGAACAATGTTCTCATTTTGGGTAACCTCTTTGTTCGGTCTGTCACTGATTCTATCTATCGATCTATCTATCTATCTATCTATCTATCTCCCGCACAGGAACAACGAAGGAAGAGTGCTGTAGGCCTGGACCTCTCCTACCAAAAAATGACCCGGTGGTTCCTCTCCCCTTCCGGTGATAAAAGACCCACTTCGGAAGAAAAGAAGAATCATAAGAATAACGTATCTATTGTTCTCACCGACGAGGAAGCTGCCCGGCGTGCTAGGCCTAAGCAAATTCTAATGGAGGGCCTAGTCACTAGACAAAGAGGTAGGTAAAAATACTTCTCTGGGTGTACCTTTGTCTATTTTTTAGTCTCTATTTTTTATATATTTATTTATTTGCTGTTTTGTAGTATTGGTATTAGGTGTGTTGGACGGAGAGTGAGTGTATGTGCCTAATTCGTTGAAGGACTCTTGATTTATATAAAGTGCTGTCCATCGCTTCGAAGCTTTGTCAGTTCAAAGATGTTACGAAATAGTCCGGACATGGCCGTTTAGAGAACATAGATGAACATGAGACTAGAAAATAGAGGAAAATATTACAAATGACTCTTCTCCTAGCAATTAGAGATGTATGGTTTTCGCTTTCCAAATTCGGTCACCAAACTTTTGTAAAACTGGAATTTTGGATCATTCTGTTCCCGTCGTAATATATTTACCATTGAAAAGTAAGTAATTCAAGCATATCTTGAAAATTATATCAGATTTAGTCAATTTCGTGAACTGTACTATATTTTATGAGAGACGTTCTGAAAAACACTCCCTAAATGAAGTGGAAGAAAGTGAAGACGATAATTTAGTGTTGCTTCTGAAAATAACATCTCAGCTGCAGATTAAGTGTTGCTTCTCACCACACGCCTCAGAATGATTTCAGTGTCACCATCGCATTCAGATGATTCTAAAAACAAATAAAGCTTACGAAACAAAAGAACCCTCGTTTGTTCCAATAACATAAAAGAAACCCGAGTTGCATTACAGAGTCTTCTAAAGCCGAACATTCAGTCGTGACAATTAAAGTAATGGCATTACGGCGGGCGAGTCTAAATCCCATTCACGGGGAAAGACTACAAATGAATTATTCGACAACGGTTACGCGATGTTGGAGTTATGAATAAATTTACGACCAGGCGATAAAAGTTCAGTCGGACGGAATGAAGAGTGATAGAATGGCAAGTGTGTTTTGATAGAATATATGAAGATAACGGTAAATATATATATATATATATATATATATATATATATATATATATATATATATATGATGTTAAAGGGAAGATACATTTTGTTCAAAATGTGATTTATATATTTATTAATGCTTTTAGGTACACTTACGGATGCTGAGGGCCGTGGTGCACTTTGTATGTTAGAAATGTATTGGTAGTTTTAAATTATATGCGTATATATATATATATATATATATATATATATATATATATATATATATAATCTTATGTATAAAAGTGAATATTTGCGTGTTTGTATGTTTGTGCACTATAGAAATCCGAACCGCTTAACCGGTCTAGACAAAATTTGGCACATGGCCATCATTTAACCCAACTTAGATAATAGGGTAGGTTTCAAAACCCGTATCCCTGCCCCCTTCCCCTTCCCCCATCCCCCTTGTCTTTGTAACTTGTGTGGTAAATATACTCTGCGGGTTTAGCATACCTCATTTCATGTACTCTAGACCATAGAAATATATTGTTGAAAATGCTTTTCTTTCCTGTGTTTATTAATTTTGTATCAAGGTTTGTGTTTAGGTTAAATGGGGCGTCATTAGGTTTAGTGGTGGTGTGTATTTAAGTTTAGTGGGGATGTGTTTAGGTTATGTGGGGGTGTGTTTTGGTTCAGTAGGATGTGTTTACGTTTGATGGGGATATGTTTAGGTTTAGATGGGATGTATTTTGATTCAGAGGGTGTTTAGGCTTAATGGGGGTGTGTTTATGTTTAGTGGGGGTGTGGTTAGCTTTGGTGGGAGGGGTGTTTAAGTTTAGTGGACAGTGTGTTTAGGTCTAGTGGGGGTGTGCTCTGGTTTAGTTGGGGTATTCTTAGTTTTAGTGGTGGTCTGTTTTGGTTTAGTGGGGGTGTGCTTAGGTGTATTAGGGTTGTTTCAGTTAAGTGGGGGTGTGTTTCGATTTAGAGGATGTTTAGGTTTAGTGGTTGTTTCGATTTAGCAGGAACATGTTAATCAAAACCACTCTACATGTTACTTCCCATTTAAGGTAAATGATCGGCTGTCTTTCGGAGTATACCGGGGCAATGCTTGGTTGGTCAGCTAGTGTGTATATATATATATATATATATATATATATATATATATATATATATATATATATATATATATATATATATATATAAAATCTTCCAGCGCAGTTCCTCCACGTTTCATTCTTCGACTTCTTGTTACCTCCTCTCTCTCTCTCTCTCTCTCTCTCTCTCTCTCTCTCTCTCTCTCTCTCTCTCTCTCTCTCTCTCTCTCTCTCTCTCCTCAGCCCTCTCTTCCCCGTTTTACAGCCGAGTAAAATGTCCTTTAACAAAAAATATAGTTGTTTTACCAGGAATTCCTTTTATTTTCTTCCTCCTCTTCCTTTTTTTTTTTTTTTTTTTGTGTTTTCAACCTGCACTTAAAGGTACGTTGTCTTTCTCCAGTGAACTATTTTCTTTCTTCTGTCTTTTAAAGTTATTTGTTTCATTTTGCATTATTCATTTTTCAGTTTTTTTCAATTGATATTTGTTCAGGGAACTAACAAAGTGACATTATTACAATAAACAAATTCTTTACCTTTGCACCGGAGCTTTGCTAGGATTTGCATAAAATAAAGGGTCATACACACATTATATATATATATATATGTATATGTATATGTATATATATATATATATATATATATATATATATATATACATATATATTTATATATATATATATATATATATATATATATATATATGTGTGTGTGTGTGTGTGTGTGTACGTGTGTGTTACTTACATGTACATTAACGCAGACTTGTATTATTGTACTGTATCCTTTATATGCATTTAATAAAATACATGGAGTATTTTCATTAATAATGTTGAAATATTGTTTTGTAAACTCCATGGTTTAATATCGAGTTTTTTCCGCATTTTTTTCGTGTTTAAAATTTTCGGCCGTCATTTAAACCCAGGGGTAACTGACGGTTTAACAGTGGATCTATATAGTGCACGTCATTTCAGAGAACAATTCATCTCACGTTCTTTTCATTTTTAGTTTTCTGAAAAGAAAACTACTGTGCCGGCTTTCTCTGTCCGTCCGCACTTTTTCTGTCCGCCCTCAGATCTTAAAGACTTCTGAGGCTAGAGGGCTGCAAATTGGTATGTTGATCATCCACCCTCCAATCATCAAACGTACCAAATTGCAACCCTCTAGCCTCAGTAGTTTTTATTTCATTTAAGGTTAACTTTAGCCATAATCGTTTTCTGGCAACAATATAGGACAGGCCACCACGGCCGGCTGAGAGTTTCATGGGCCGCGACTCTTACTGCATTTTACCGAGGCCACCTATAGATAGATATGTTTTCGGTGGCCTTGATTATGCGCTGTACAAAAAACTCGATTGCGCCGAGGAAAGCGCATTTTTTACTTTAACTTAATATCAGCCTTTTGAAAGATTAGCAATAAAACAACGGCTACGTCAGTGGCTCTGAAGTAGCTCTCAAGTTCTCCAGTCTTATGAAGCTTTTAAGAGAGAAATTCTTAAAAAAGAAGTGAGAATTAAAGTAATCGAATAACGGTTCTCAAGAGTGAAAATACTTGTAACAAGAAAGAGAATGAAATCAGTCGAATAATGTTGTGTAGGAGAGTGCCTGGGTAGATAAGGAAATTGTAGCATTGGTAAGATATGCATTAAATCAATATGATACTCTGTTGTTGCTCTTGGTATATCTTTAACATTCGCTAATAGATATATAATAATTCTATGGTTGATTATACACTGCGTTGTCAAATGAACACATACTGTTAAAATCTGTAGCCGCAAAGTTATTAGAAGCATTAACTTCTGTAGCCTATGTCAGAGTAAAAAAAAATCGTCTCTAAAAAGAACCATATCCAAACTTATTGAAAAGAGCCGTACCTAAACTTACCGCCATTAATAAACAAGAAAAGCAAAATATTCATATTGCGATTTTTTTTTCTGAAGACAGTTTTCAAAGTGTAATTAACCCATCTATCAAATGTGATTAGGAACTGGGTTAAATTTAATACTTGAGTCTTAATATCAAATCCTGGGTTATGCCTTAATGAATCATAATTCTCTCTATAAACCAGTTGAAAGACATCTTTCATAGTGCCAGGGCGTATTGTGTTTTAACGTTTCAATGTATTTATGGGTGGACATCATTTTATTTAACTCGTATAGAAAACGGAGGAGGGTTTTGGCCTTGCAAACAGAAAATGGATCCAAATGTAGATAATCGTGTGGTTACCCCAAGTAAACGTGTATTTTAAGATATCTACTTAATTATATTTCTCTAATATCTTCACCCATCCATATTTTCTTTCTTCCATCTTGGTATTCGCCCTCTCCTAACAATTGTTCCAAGTGCAACTGCGAGACTTTCCGCCTGCAATACCATTCAAACCTTTTTACTCTCCATTTCCCTTTCATCGCTGAATGACCTCGTAGGTTCCAGCGCTTGGCCTTTGGCCTAAATTTTATATTCTATTCCATTCTTATATCTTCACGTCGAACTGTTGTCCTGGGAAAATCTTATAAAATTGAATAAGTACAAAAATAACGCGGAGTAATGTAGAGGAATTGATATTCTTCAACTTGATTACCTTGTATGAAACTGGGGGAAGTTAAATTTACACGATTATAATCGCAAGTGTTTAAAGATAAGAGATAAGAGCAAATATTGATGTTCGGCATACATACATAAATAGATACATGCATACGCGGATACATACATACATACATACATACATAGATACATGCATCCATACAAGATTAAGTAGAGAACAATCCGAGTGACTTGTTCTCTTCCTCTAGCTAACCTGCCATAATGGTCCCGTCTCCGTATTAATTAGAAAGAAATTTCCTAAATCTATTGAGCGCTATCCGCATGGGAAATTAGCCTTTGTCCCGAAGTGAATAAAGAAAGGAAAGAAAGACGGATCAAACAGAAAGGAGGTGGTCTGCTCTCCTCTTTATGATAATATACTCGATGCTTTCTGTTTTTTGTACTAGCGTTTTTGTTCCATTCTCACATAGCTGCGTTGATTTTAGTGTAAATGTACATTATGTATATATATAGATATATATATATATATATATATATATATATGTATATATATAGATATATATATGTATATATATATATATATATATATATTATATTTTATATATATACATATATATGTGTGTGTAGGTATATGTATGTATGTAACACGAAATCCAGAAATTAAGGTTCAGTTCCTTGGTCGTAATGGAAATGGAAATTCCGAAAATGCAATATTATATACATATATATGAATTGATACATATATGTTTGTACACACACACACACACACACATATATATATATATATTATATATATATATATATATATATATATATATATATATATATATATATATATATATATATATATATATTACATTCTCCAAAATGACTTTTGCATTACGTCCAAGCAATTAAACCTCGACATTCCAATACAGTGTCCACTGAAATTCTTTAAATTAAGAGGGACACGAAAAGATGTTACCTAAGGAAGTCAAATAATAATGAGTAACTCTCCATTATGTTGCAGCCATGGCAGAGGTATTCCCTAGTCTGAGTTCTGTTGTCAATTATTGATTCTGCTTATAAACTGGACACTGATGTTAACTTTATCTATACTGTTAATTGTTGACATTTCTACTTTAGGCGGTCGCAAATAATTCAGGCCCTCGAACATCCACATATTAAATAATGGGGACGATGGTTTTCATGAATTCCGGTCAGATCTGCGCCGCTTTCTCCCAAAGGGTTAATCATCCCCAAGAAACAAATTTCGCCCTAATGAAGCCAGTATTCAAGGGCGAATATACCATCTCCTGCTCGCGTTGGTGAAAATAGTTTTGATGTAAATAGCACCAGATCAGAAAGACTATCGATTTCTTGTCATTGGAAGCAGATCATTTAGGAAAATCTAGGTGTTAATACTTATGAAAATATTATTATTATTATTATTATTATTATTATTATTATTATTATTATTATTATTATTATTATTATTAGTCAGAGAATGAACCCTATTCGTATGGAAGGTATTAATGCTTCTGAAAAAGTATTATTATTATTATTAGTAGTAGTAGTAGTCAGAGAATGAACCCTATTCATATGGAACAAGCCCACTAGGGTCACTAACTTGAAATTCAAGCTTCCAAAGAGTATGGTGGTCATTAGAAAGAAGTAACGGGAGGCAAAGGGAAACACAGAAAGTAGAGACCGCTAACTACAAAAGAAAAAGTAAATGATCAAATTGATAAATAAATAGATAAAAGAAAAAGAAAAGAGACGTGTTTTCATGTCAAAGATTCCTATCATAGGAACAACCGTAGGAGGTTAGCGCCGTCAGTGCACCTCACGTGGTACACTGTAGTCATTACTTGAGGTTCTTTGCAGCGTGCCTTCTACCCCTAGCTGCAACCCCTTTCGTTCCCTTTACTTTACCTCCTTTCATATTCTCTTTCTTCCATCTTACTTTCCACCCTCTCCTAACAATTGATTCATAGTGAAACTGCTTTGAGGTTTTCCTCTTGTTACACCTTTTAACAATTTCCGTTTCAGCGCTGAATGACCTCATAGGTCCCAGTGCGTGGCGTTTGGCCTAAATTCTATGTTCAGTTCAATCCTATCATTGGAACAAATCGTTTAGGGGATAATTCAGGGAAAAATCGATATTAAATAAAAAAAAAGTAAAGAAAAAGAGAAAATGGAAGAACAAAAGCAGATATTCCCCCTCTTCAGCATCCCCGTAGGAGGGGCAGGCCAGTGCCATCAGTGCACCTCATGCGCGGCGCACTGTAGGCAGTACTTAAGGTTCCTCGCAGCGTCCTTTCGGCCCGAGCTACAACTCCTACCTTCGTAATGCTTCTTCCATCCTCTCTAACCATTGTTTCCTAGTGCAACTGCGAGGTTTTCCTCCTGTTATAACTTTGTAACCTTGTACTCTCAATTTTGCTTTCAGCGCTGAATGGTCTCGTAGGTCCCAGTGCGTGGCCTTTGGCCTAACTTCTATATTCCATTCTATTAAGAAAAGGGAAAGGAACAAGTGCATAGCCTTTGGCCTAAATTCTATATTCTATTCTTCTGTTAAAAGAAAAGGAACGAAAAAGAAAAACAGAAAGGGAAAAACAGATATTCCTCCTTCTCCTCAGCGCCTTCATCATCATC
>JANJGK010000045.1:19177553-19192984 GCA_039081455.1 Macrobrachium rosenbergii | reverse complement strand
AAAACATCCCGCAGCTTAAATTACGCCTTAAAAGAAAGAAAACGGAGGAGATGGAGAAAACGGATACGAAATGCGAAAAGATTAATGACGAAGAAAAGACTGACAAGAAGCGCCGCTGAATAGCGGCCGGGGGGGGGGGGGGGTGTGTGACCCCGGGATGGGGGTGCTGGGGGTCAGAAAATGTGTGAAAAGGAGCCGTGACAAAGAGATATTTCCGCATGAAAGGTTTAATGATGCCGTTAATAACACCCCATGAAGCCTTCCGAATGATTTATTCGAATGTTTTATGTCGCAATTCGGTCAGAAGATGAACCATTATCGTTGGTCCTACTGTGTCTGCGCGTGTCCTCTCGCTTGTGAGAAATGGAATGATTTTTCCCATTAAGGCTTATGTTTTTAATGGATTTCTGTTATGAATAGGATGTGGCAATAATTCTCATTATATATATATATATATATATTATATATAATATATATATATATATATATATATATATATATATATATACATATATATATATATATATATATGTATAATATATATATATATATATATATATATATATATATATATAATATATATATATATATATATATTAGAATTGTTGTCGCTTCTATTTGTAACAAATCCATTAGAACATTTATAATTTATATATATATATATATATATATATAATAATATATATATATATATATATATATATATATATTTACATAATCAACACACAATCACGTGTGCACACCAGGATCGAACCCAGGTCTTTCAACTGGAAGACCTGGTTCGATCCTGTTGTGAGTCAGAAATATATATATATATATATATATATATATATATATATATATATACTATATATATATATATATATATATATAATATATATATATATATATATAAGGCCAATACAGTATATGTGTGCGTCCAAATGGTCTACGCTGAATAACGGCTGGAGGTTCGTGTTGGGCGGGGCCTCAGCAACTTGAGCGACCATGTTATTTGGCCTTCGCTGGGCGCTCTCGCGTCCTCCAAGGGGCGCGATGTACCCGGTGGTTCGGGACGTGCTGTCTGGTCCCTGTTGGCTCTTGGCTCGTGCATTCCTTCTCCTGCTGGAGGAGAGTGTATGGTCTGACTCTTTTTGAATATTCGGGGTCGGTTTCTGGATAGCGATGCTCACCGCTTCGGACATTAAGAGGCGACCACAGTTATCCTAGGTGCTTTCTATCAGCTCTGTCGTGAACATCTACATAATGTTCATGAATGGCCCCTTGGTTTCTATGAGCCAGTAGACGTCTCCAGCAGGAGAAGGAATGCACGAGCCAATAGGGACCAGACAGCACGTCCCAAACCACCGGGTATATCGCGCCCCTTGGAGGACGCGAGAGCGCCCCGCGAAGGCCAAGTAACATGCTCGCTCAAGTCGCTGAGGCCCCGCCCAACACGAACCTCCAGCCGTTAATCAGGGTAGACCATCTGGACGCACACATACACTCAAACTTAATATTATACACATTTATGTATAAGCAGACACTTGTGTATTTGTACCTTTACATATGCTATAAAATATTATTTATTCTTGTAACTTATTTTATGTATTTTCAAACTAACATGTAAGATCATACTAAATTTTAAACATATACTTAAGGAAACACTAGCTCATGGTATTATATTTTGAATATTTATTTAATCACATGTTTAACCTTTCACTTTTGTTATCATACATGTTCTTTGTACCCAAAAAATGCCCTGAAATGGTTAAGCTGTTAATCCCTTGACCGACCAGTACCCAGACCTCAAGGTCATTCTCCCCACACGATGATAGAAAAGGTCGAAAGGCCGCATTTTAAGTCAGTAGTCGCTTGATAATGCCATAAAGGCGAAACACTGTCGCGACAAAATTCAATAAATGGAAGAGGGAAGTCTGCGTACTTTTCACCAGAAATAAACGAACGAGAATCGGAAAAAACTCCGTCGGTATGAAGGGGCCAGCAAGAACCTTATTGATGCCACTAAAGCAATTGCTTTTAACGAAGATTGCGTAAGAGAAAAACTGTGCCCTAAAATAGGAAAACAAAATTTTTCCATGAGTGATTCTCAGGAAATTGTGCGTCAAGAAACTTTTCTAGTTTTATATGATGGCGAAATATATATTGCTTTCTCGATGAGAGATAATCTCAAATAGATGATTGAAAGCCAAATTGCGGAAAAGCTAATTGGCCCCTAATGATATAAAAATAAATGTTTAGAGAGTTTTCTTTCTGAATCAGAAAATGACACGACCTTGTTAATGGCAGCTCCACAAATTAGCGTTCAAAGGATCGAAAATTTCCAGATCGGTTAAAAATTAAATATAAGATTTTCGACCGCCTGTGGAAACCTATGAATCGGTGGCTTCCAAACCTAATCTGAAAAGCCGCTGAAATTCCATCAAAATCATCTTTATTTAATTTGCTTGTTATCCTCCTCACTTCCCGTTTATTTCTCTGTTTTTTTTCCAATTTTTTGTGGTTAATATATTTATCGTATGGTTCTCCTTGTTTCTTAATAATTTGCTCACATTTTTTTATCATTTTATTTATTAATTTATTAACTTATTTTTATCTTTTTTTAATAAGTGATTTCTTTCCGTGTTACCAATTACCTTCTGTTACTTCTTTCAAATGGACACCATATTATTTGGAAGCTTGAGTTTCAAATTAATGGCCTCTGCGGGCTTGTTCCATCTTCTGAATAATAATAATAATAATAATAATAATAATAATAATAATAATTGTGGAAATATAAGGGATTTAGCTTAACATCCTTAAGTATTAAAAAAAAATCATTTGGTCTACGTATAAACTAGCAAATCGAAAACATATGGCGGAAATTCAGCTCCGAATCACACGCACCATCTGAAACTATTTGACGTTTCATTTTAAAACCGTATCTCATACACATGAGATGTATGCATAAAATAATGAGAATTTAAAAAAAATATATATATTTTTCTTTCATACGTTCGCTTGCTTCAGTTACTTGACCGATTGTGTGGGCGGACAAAATGGTGGACGATATTGAAGCAAAATCGTCTTTTTGACTGCCAGTGGAATTTCGTTTTTTTTTTTTTTTTTTTTTTTTTAAGTTTATTGACCCCATTACAGGAAATGATTGACGTGAATACACTCTCACGAATGTATTAAAATAATCGGAATAAAATAAATCGAAAAAAATGAACATAAGATATTAAATTCATCATGACATATTTTGCGCTTACTACTGACTTATTTTTGAGGATCTTTGTTTGAACATTGAAATTACTGCTTATGTAATATTAAATTTACAAAATATGGTCATGTACATGAAATAGATGCTCTGAATAATCAGTAAGAAGACAGATTAACGTGCTTGGCTTAATATGTAAAATTATTTATACTAAGTTCACCATGAAAGAACTTTTATCATGTGCAGGTCTCCGTCTAACTATGTATATGACTTAAGATATAATTTATTATAACGGGCACAATGTAAACGAGAGTTGTCAGTGACATAATAATGAGAAATGTACTTAGATTTACATATATTATTGTACTGCATAATGACAAAAGCTGTCATTTGTTAAAAGCGAGGATACTATTAATTCACAGCCCTCCTGGTTAAAAACAAAAGTCATATATGCACAAATAGATCATAAGTTAAAGGTAGAATTAAAATGTGTATTCAGCGGATTCAGCTGCGCTTAATCTGCAAACCGATGAAGTATTTGATATTAAAATAGCATGATTGTGTTTTCTAAAGAGTTAAAAGGCTTGTGAAATGGTTATATATGTTGGTAGTAATGATTGTCAGAATAATTACCCTTTTATAAATATTAGTACACATGCAGGCATTCACGTAAGCCAGCTATATCCTAACTGTAAAAGAAATCGGTGAAATAAAGGCAAAAATACACAATTTTCATTAAAAAAAAAAAGACGGAAAGAAAGATCGAGAAAAATAATAATCTCTCTGAGAATCCAAAGCGGCTTGCATAACCCAGCAGTCTACATCAGAAGCCTCAGAAAACGTACACATGTTTACAATTCCGTATTACGACGAGAATCTTGGGCGATATTATAGAATCCTCTCTTTTGAATAGTGTCCAGTCATCTCTCCAAGAGATGCGAGATAATAAGCCAACGCATGACAAAGCAGGGAAAGAGAGGAAAAATGCAAGACCACTCGCATGCTGCATATGTTGGCTGCGTAAGAAGATGAATGCCCTTCAGAGCTGTCTACTCCCAGTGGAAAACCGAGTAATTTTTTTTTTTAGGACATTAAGTGCAGACCCTCGTGCTTCTAATGCATTAGCATTTATGCTGGATTTATTCATTTTTGCGGGGGAGCTGAGCGAGTTTAGAGTTTTGTCTGTGCTCGTGTGGGCTTACGTATTATAATGGCAGTATTTTGTGCCAGTGTATATATATATATATATATATATATATATATATATATATATATATATATATATATATATATATATATATATACATATATATATATGTATGTATATCTATATAAGTATATATATATATATATATACATATATATATATATATATAATATATATATATATATATATATATATATATATATATATATATATATATATATATATATATATATATATAGCTTAATGATAAATAATATTGCCAAGACCAGGAAGAACATTCTTTATTACAAGCTTTCGAGGTATAAAACCTCATCATCAGGCTGAAAAAACCGACAAGGATGAGAATCAATAAAATTACAATAAAATGAATTGTCATAATAAATCTTCAGCAAAAATACTAACGAAATATAAAATGAACAAGTAAATACAAACTAAAAGGGTGAGACGTAAAATAACGAAAAATTAAAAACACAAACATAAAAATATGAAAATAAAACTATAGTGAAATGTAAACAAACTACCCCTCACAAAGATCACTTTTGAGAGAGAAGCCTACTCTGCCTGTGGACCTTAATTCCTGTGTCGTTTACTTGTTCACTTGTTCGCAGTGTGGTCTGCGATACGTGGGATCTAGTTCCCGCTGGCTCAGACACAGAATTTTGGAACACAGAGGTCTTTCTGTTAGAACTAGGTTTCCCCTTTCCAAACCACCCTTTTCTGCCATTAGAGAACACAGTTTAGCACAGGACCATCCTTTCACTGACCTGGATTTTCGGGTACTGTCTTTTTGTTCAAACAGACTGGACCTTTTAATTTCAGAGTCGCTGACTATTAAAAAGATGAAGCCGGAATTGAACAACAACTCGTCTGGTATTCAACTAGCTATCGTGTAATTTCATAGTAGGTACTCAATTAGGTCGTTAAATATTTTACTTTGTGAGGGGTAGTTTGTTTACATTTCACTATAGTTTTATTTTCATATTTTTATGTTTGTGTTTTTAATTTTTCGTTATTTTACGTCTCACCCTTTTAGTTTGTATTTACTTGTTCATTTTATATTTCGTTAGTATTTTTGCTGAAGATTTATTATGACAATTCATTTTATTGTAATTTTATTGATTCTCATCCTTGTCGGTTTTTTCAGCCTGATGATGAGGTTTTATACCTCGAAAGCTTGTAATAAAGAATGTTCTTCCTGGTCTTGGCAATATTATTTATCATTAAGCTAAGATTTCCAAGTAGCCGCCCAATTACCGAGACTATATATATATATATATATATATATATATATATATATATATATATATATATATATATATATATATATATATATATATATATATATATATATATATATATATATATATATATTCAAAACATGGGAGGGGTTTGGAAGTTATAAGGGACCCACCGAGAGCGAGTAATGGAATTCATAACATAATTCCAATGGAAAACACTTCAGGACGTATATTCAATGACTCATGATATTAGGATCTATGAGAAGAGAATTACTCATTTTTTAGTTCGCATCGCATCAGCGGCTTCATCAGTTCAAATTTACCTCGCCAGATCATTAAAATAGATCATTCAAAATCACCATTAAACATTTGGGTCCTAGACTAAAACAGAGGCTATCCAAACTTAATTGATAAATTGGGTAAAAACTCGACAGGTTCTGATTGGAAAACCATTCCTATTTAGATATCCAGACGTCGTAGAGACTGTTCCCAAATATACTTGGAGTAAGTCCAGTAGAAGTCGTCCAATTCAGATTGGTTTCCCACAGTTCAGAGACCAAGCACAGTTCGGTTTCATTATGTACAGTTCACAGAGACTCTGTACAATCCACGCAGATTACTCTACACCAAAAGGAACTATGTAAAAATCACATAGAATTTGTGAAAGTCAGGCAGACTTAGTGCTGTTATCAAAGATTTAGTACAGTTCAAACAGACTTATTAGAAGTTCAGACAGACTTTTTAAAATTCAGATAGAGTTCGTCGAATCGAATTAGGCTTCTTATAAACTTTATTGCTGTTCTAACAGACTTATTATAGTTCATATAGACATTGTAAAATTCAGATAAACTTAGAACGAATCAAATTAGACTTCTTACAAACTTGATCGAAATAAAATTGCAATTATTAGAAGTTCAGACAGACTTTTTAAAATTCAGATAGAGTTCGTCGAATCGAATTAGGCTTCTTATAAACTTTATTGCTGTTCTAACAGACTTATTATAGTTCATATAGACATTGTAAAATTCAGATAAACTTAGAACGAATCAAATTAGACTTCTTACAAACTTGATCGAAATAAAATTGCAATTACGGTGAATCTCGTCCTCAATTCGACAGATAAAAAAGATTAAGTACAGTTCTAACAGACTTATTATACAGGGTGCCTCAAAAAAAAAACAGGAAATTTGGAGAGGAATAGCAGAGGAAATTTTTTTTTTTTTTTTTTTTTTTTTTTTTTTTTTTTGGTGGCCATCCTGTAGTTCGGACAGACTTTGTAAATTTCAAATAGACAAAGTCGAATTCAATTAGACTTCTTACAAGCTTTATTAAATATAATTTGCAATTAGGGTGAATATTATCCTCCAAATCGGCCAGCCACTCTCCACACCAACGCAAAAATGTTACCGCTCTCGAAAACGAGCGGCTAAAATCCGACGTCGGAACCGGGACAATCGCACTTCATGAAAGGGAAGAAAATTCGAAAATTCCCCAAAGGAAGATACAAAGGAAAAAGGGGGCAGAGAGACTGAGAGGCCGACGAATCTCCTCCTCCCCCTCCCCCTCCCCCTCCCATTTCGCTCGGCTGGCACCAGGTGGCAATCACCCTTGCCAATGGCGATGTGGTTCAGATGGTAGGTTTCCGAATCGAATTGCGGTTTGACTTTTTCCCTTTTTCAATTTTTGTTCGTGCGTGTGCGTGTTTTTTTTTCTCCTGAGTTCGTTCAGTTAGATTTTATCAAATGATTATTTTCATTGGATGGATTTCTACTTGAAATTAATATCAATAAATTTCGTAGTGAAGTTTTTTGTTTATCGAATTGCGTTGTGACTTTAATTTTTAGCTTTCTGCAAAGAAAACTGTTGAGATGGCTATTGTCTGTCCGTCCGCACTTTTCTGTCCCCCCTCAGATCTTAAAAACTGCTGAGGCTAGAGAGCTGTAAACTGGTATGTTGATCATCCACCCTCCAATCATCAAACATAGCAAATTGTAGCCCGCTAGCCTCAGTAGTTTTTATTTTATTTAAGGTTAAAGTTGGCCATCATCGTGCGTCTGGCACCGCCATAGGCACCAACAACACAGGCCATCATCGGCCCGTGGCTGAGAGTTTCGTACAGCATTATACGTTGTACAGAAAACTCAATTGCGCATTTTTTACTTGTTTTTTTTTCAGTTTAATTTTATCAAATGGTTATTTTAATGTATTGGAAATATACTTGAAATTAACACCAATAAATTATGTAATGAATTTTTTTTTTGTTTATCTAATTGCAGTGTGACATTCATTATTATTTTCCGTTTTTTCCAAGTTCACTGATTTTGATTTTATAATCGTATCATATGTTCATTTCTATATTCGAAATATACTTGAAAATAACTTCAGTAAGTTTATCGATTAACTTTTATATTTTGATGTTCGATGTTCTACGACCAAAAAGTGATTTGATGTTTATATTGTTCAACCAACTGT
Source organism: Macrobrachium rosenbergii (assembly GCA_039081455.1). Classification (NCBI taxonomy): domain Eukaryota; kingdom Metazoa; phylum Arthropoda; class Malacostraca; order Decapoda; family Palaemonidae; genus Macrobrachium; species Macrobrachium rosenbergii. Next base: position 19,184,868 of record JANJGK010000045.1, on the reverse strand, counting down.
CATTAATTTGCGTCAAATACTTCACGCAAATTTGCACTAATTTACTGCGGACAAATGGTTAACCGCATTTGGAGGACAGACATCATTTTAAATATATATCTTTAATATAACCGCTTTTGGTTCTGAAAGTATAGGGTTATATATATAAGGTAACTAAAATCTAATGAATGCCAGAATTTTTCTTCTAAAGTCGATGAACCCTTTTCACCAATCGTTTGTTTAATTGCAAAGCCTTCATGCCTGATTAAAATTGTCCTCTCAGAGGTACAACAGATGAATTTTCGTTTTTTGTGTCTTTTAACAAATTTCCAATGACCTCATCTGGAGTTACACAAGAGCGAGGAAAATAGGGCATTATTTTAGTTTTTTTTTTTTTCACATCAGCACTAAAACTTCAGTGCTTAAGTAATACTGCAGAATTATATACGTACAAAAGCATGTTAAAACATTCCCGAATATTAAAAAAGACTTGACGAACAGGAGAATTAAAGAATCCATTCCTCGAGTATGATGATGACTCCTGGGAATGCTGGGGGAGTGTGGTGGGTGGGTGGTTCTTGGTGGGGGACGTGGGAGTAGTAGGGGGAGGAGTGGTAGTAGTAGTGGTTATGAACGAGCAATATGTCACTGCATGACACGAAAGGGGAAGGGATGGAGGTAAAAATTTATTTAAATACTGCACCCGCTGGCTCTGTACCAAGATGGATGCGCTTTGGAGCGAGCGCTTCGCAGGCCCAAGTATGGATCCCAGAACGAGCTGCATTCGCCGCTCTGTCGGTGATTTACGAGTTTTAGAGAGCATTAAGTGCAGCTGGTAATGTTCATTCTGTGTGTGTGCGTGTCTCTGTGTGTGTGTGTGTTTTTTTTTTTTTTTTTTTTTTTTTTTGCAGCATATCGAATGCGAAAATGGGCTCGTCATTAACGTTAGAGGTTTCGTTCATATTTTTTTACAAGGAGTATTTCGTTCATTTTTCGAAGGTTTCTTTTATATTTTTTGCAAGGTGTATTTTATACTTTTTTGCAAGGCTTATTTTATATTTTTTTTGCCAGGTGTCTTTTAGACTGCGAGGTTTCTTTCATATTTTTTACAGGGCTTATTTCATACTCTTTGCAAGTCTTCTTTTATATTTTTTTGCAAGATTTCGTATACTTTTTGTAAGGTGTCTTTTATACGTTTGTTAAACTTGAGATTCGCCACTTAAAATGAAGAGGAATAAGTGTTTCGGCATTAGTGTACTGGTGAGCTTGCGAAGCATTTCTTTTTAATTTTGTTTTTCAAAAATGTTTAGATATTTTCATCTAAAAATAATGCAAATTCCCGTTATGTCAATACAGAAATGTTACAAGACTGAAAATCTGTAGTAGAAAGTGTATTTTCAATTTGGTAACAAAATTGAAAAGGCACGTTTCATCACAAAACAATTTTCAAATCACACATTTACACGAAACGATATCATGAATTTTAACAAGAGTGTGAATGCACTAAACGATGGTAGATATTGAAGAAAGCTAACATTTTCCCTTTTTCTATATTTTATCACCATTCCATTAGAGAGGAGGAATCCTTCGGAATAATGCAATTCTGTCTTTGATTAGAATAGATGGAAAGAGGGAAGATTATAAGATATGTGTTGATTTTGAAGTAGTGATAGATACCCCATTTCCTTGCTTCCTGTATTAACTCATCCCAAGGCGAATGTCCATCAAAGTGTCGTATTACATGCAGAGCTCGGCAAGGCTACCATTTCTCGTTTCTCTCATGATATAGTTTTTTTCCCCCCTTTCCGAGAACATTAAGTGCTGTGCGCGACGCTCCTAATGCATTGGAGGTTTACGTCTGATTTTTTCTGTTGCTCAGCGAATCGGAAATTCAGCATTTTCTGACGGACCGTGATGTGTCATAAATAATATTTTTGTAAAAAAAAAAAAAATGATTATTTAAAATCAGCTATTAATATTCTAGACTCGCCGATCTTAATTTTTTTTTTGTGTGTCGCTAATGTATACGGTAAAGGGATTTCTGAGGAGATAAATGAGTTTTCATAAAACCTAATTTTTTTTTACTTTTACATTTTTTACTTAGAAGTAATTTGGAATTGTATTTATTCAAAACGTCTGATTTCTTCTTTAATATTTTGCACTTCCTTATCTTTCAGTTTAATAAATACAAAAAAATTTAATATGTTCTAAGCAATTCAGCAATGACCTTTTATGAAACTGTGAACGGAGGTCGAGGCAGTTGATTGAGGGTCACTGAACTTTCAATTTTCCACGAATTTTCCGCAACATTCTCCGTATCGAGTCGCAATCACATGACTTTCCAGTATTTACGGAGATCACAGGGACAGAGCGTTGAACTTGCAGAGTGTACATCAAAGGAATCATTTGTGAAGGAAAATAGCACTGGAATTGGGAAATAATCAAAGACCTCTTGTTATTGCAGGCAGTAGAGTCATGCTTTTCGGTCCTAAAGCAACGCGAATATTTTTTTCATGAAAAGAGTAAGTGCAGTTTCATTGAGGATTTATATTCCTACATACTTTTGTAAGCAAACATTTCTGGTGGTCTGGGGATTAAAGAAAGGTTAAAAGTTACTATTCCCTTATAAATGTTTAAATATTTCTAACGTTAAACGGTACCGAATATTTCAGAAAACTAAAACGAAACAAAAACCTACAGGAAATATTGAATATTTGATTCTTTAGTATGAGAAATATGCTGTGGAAATCTCCAAGGCTGTTCTCAAACGAATGCTTGAGTATTTCTCAAAAAGATAAATATCTGATATAAAAATCTGAATATATATGAAAATTAGTTAAAGAAGCTACAGGAATATAAATAAATATTTGATCATTTAGTATGCCTAATATCACACGGGAATCTCCAACCAGTCATTTACTCATATTAGCATGAAACTGCCCTAAAATGGAAGCCTGCAGCATCTGTAAAAATACAAACTTGGGAAAAATGCTAGACACACCCTTCCCTCACTACTGCAAATGGGATCCCCTAAATACTCGTGGAAAGCATTGAAGAATCATTCCGAAACTGCAGTAACTTGTGTATTAGTGTTTCACGAGCCCAGTAGGTGGCATATCTCAATTGCGAAAATTCTGCAGATACTGCAGTTTTCCATTTTAGGGCAGTAAACACCACCGAATAAAATCGAAAATTGCCGAGAGACAAAAACTACGTTAACGACCGAATCTCTCTTCCACCGCGTGATGATTATTTTTTTTGGGGGGGGGGGGGGAAGGGGGATGCAGAATAAAATCGCGGGAGATGTAGGAACAGCTGTTATTAAAGAGCAGTAAGTCACTGCATGACATGGAAGGGGAAGGCTATGAAACAGACATTCATTTAAATACTGCATGCGTTGGCTCTGTACCAAGACGGATGGGTTTCTGAGCTGTCCCCCGCCAGGGAACACACATCCTGGATACGGCCTTAATTCCCTCCGTTATTCTCGTGATGTGAGATTTTTTGTTTTTTAAGAAAGGGAATTAACTGCAGCTGGTAACGTTGGTAATGCATTCACGATTTAAGTGGTATTTGGTTCGGCTGTGATAATGCAGTGTCTAGATTTTTGCTGGAAGGAGTGATGTTTCTTTCTAGTAAGGATACTTCTTTTTAAAATGCAGTTTTCCTAATTATGTCATGATTTCTGCGCTGTTTCTTCTGTTTAGGTTTTGAAATTATGCTTAAGTAATTGTCATTTTGTTCTAGTAAGAATACTATCATTAAAAAAGTCTTTTTCACTCAGTTAATGGATGTTGCAAGTCCGTCCTTGTAGTAAAAAAATTCGTTGATGGCCACTTTGTTTTTAACGAATTTTTGAAAACAAAAGAAAAACATAAAATAGAATAAAGATATAAATATCAGTGTTCAAATGATAGCTAATCCTACCGACCTAGAGGAGCAGGAATTTCAGCTCCAAATGGAATTGCGAGACCCTCAGTGGGACATATTTAATCTCACGACAGGCCTTGAAGGCATCGTATAATCCACATGAAACCAGGGAACAATCACTGAATATAATAGGAATATATTCACCAGTCTCGCAGTGCCTACCATTATTCACCTTGAAAGCAGTTCCAGTGATTACAAATAGCTTTGAAAAGGTCGATCCATGAAGAAATCAGTCACCCACATTCCAGTATTGCTCACTTCCAGATGACGTTAAATTGCATAGGAGAAACACTGCGAGATAAACGAACGTCACTGAATAGAAATGATATGCTATAGAAATTTTCTAAAGACTCAAATCCTAAAGGAATCTGTGATTGTTGCTTTTGCTATTGTTATGATTATTATTATTAGCAGTAATACACACTCACATATATATATATATATATATATATATATATATATATATATATATATATATATACATGTATATATGTATACATATATTAATTACTCTGCCGAAAAAGCACATACTTTCATCTTTTATTACTAGCCAATGGGGTAAAAGTTGCGTTCCAAGACAGTCTAGCTTTGTAAAGTTTTGTCATCTTATTTTGTTATTTTAATTGAATAAACCCTTATAGTATCCAGCGCTTGCAATGGAATTTTATACAATTACTCAGACCTAAGTACAGAATCGAAAGAACATGCTTCATTATTGTAAAAGTGATAGTTGTCGGGACATTGCTTCATAATCTGCGGAAGCTGTGTTTGAAATGAAGTCGAGCGCTCCCATGATATTTATCGTTGCTGTTAAACTCTTACTGGGTACAACGGAGTTCTGCCATATCCTGTGATGGTTCCATTTGCATAGTTATGACCCCACAGTACCACACCACTATGGCAATTTGGGAAACATTGCATTCTCAGTACCTTCTCATTTACATATTCCAGAAAGTAAATGTTGGATAAAACTGCATAATTCCGCCATAACCTGCTCCCCGAATCATGCATAAGATATGAATTGTAAATGGCCGTTGCTCCTCCGATTTGATCTTCCTCTGTGCTTGAATGTGTTTTGGGGAATCTTGGCCACATGCCTCTCAGAACGAAACGGCGCATGCGCATAAAGGGAGGTGTCTTGATAGCATGAAAGAGAAAAATTGTTAATTAGCTATAAGGTTGGCTGATTTAGCAGAAAATTCTCGTATGGTTTAGGATTATATTAGGTGTTTTAGAATAATTTTTCTATCTGCTAATAGGAAATTTTTAAAAATCAACATTTAACAAAGAAATCCTCAGTTTTCTGTGGAAAAAATGCTAACCCATTTAGTAAAATTGTCCTTTCGAGAAAAAGCAGTCTCGCTTACGACATTATATAGCTTATTCCATTGGAGTTACGGTTTACATTTAGATAAGAATAATGTATTCTCTTTACCCTTGTATAAAGTGGCTGTTTTGAAGGAGGTGGTATAACGTAGGTCGTAGTATTACGATATAAGTTTATACACGTGAATGTAGTTTAAATGATTCACGCAGCAAACATATGAGTAAGGTTAATTCTCACGAGCTCTTGGAAACGACAGCAGTAATACGATTGTTCCATATACCAAAATTAAATCCAGAGTATAAAATCTATTTTCCTGTCGACTTGAAATGACTTCTTACATCATTTTATTCCGCTAAGGGAAAATCAACTTATATTACCTTAATATATTACTTTAACCAAGCTTAACATCGTTAGCAAGATAAATAGCACGTGACATACCATTTATACAATACAGTTTCAATGTGGATTACCATACGCTTATACAATACATTTCCAACGTGGATTACCATACACGGTTATACAATACACTTCCAACTCCAACGTGGATTACCATACACCTTTATGCAATACATTTCCAACGTGGATTACCATACACGGTTATACAATACATTTCCAACGTGGATTACCATACACGGTTATACAATACATTTCCAACGTGGATTACCATACACGGTTATACAATACATTTCCAACGTGGATTACCATACACGGTTATACAATACATTTCCAACGTGGATTACCGTACACGGTTATACAATACATTTCCAACATGGATTACCGTACACATACAATGCATTTCCAACGTGGATTACCATACACGGTTCTACAATACATTTCCAACTCCAACGTGGATTACCATACACCATTATGCAATGCATTTCCAACGTGGATTACCATACACGGTTATACAATACATTTCCAATTCCAGCGTGGGTTACCATACATCGTTATGCAATACATTTCCAACGTGGATTACCATACACGGAACTATTATCTCCTTCAGCAGACAAATGCCTTGGAAGCGTAGTTATCAAAATGCAAATGCTGCGTCACGGAAGACAGATGAAGCATCGGTAAAAAAAAAAAATACAATATATCTACGAAGTCATACATATTAAAAACAGCAACTGGGAACCTGGAAGTTCTTCTAATGAAAGTGTAGTTTCCTTTGACAAGATGCATTGCAGCTACATCGACTCAAGGAATTACAGTGGCTATCGAGGATAACGATAACAGTGTACGTTACTGTTATTTGCACTGTCATTCACGAGGTCGTTCATAGCGGAGGGGGTTGGGGGTGGGGGGAAGAAAGTGTCCTCTAATGGAGAGGTTGGTTAAGCATGACATATACAACGTGATGAATCTGTTGTGAGAGCATAATAGTTTAAGCCCTTATATAATGGCTGTTAATATTTACAAAACCAGTGTCAACGAGCGGTATGAATTATCATTAACCTTGCCGTTATTAAAGCTATCAAACTTGCTGTTGCCTAAGTAATTATTATTATTATTATTATTATTATTATTATTATTATTATTATTATTATTATTATTATTATTATTATTATTGTGTAATATAAATCCACAATTATATAGTAAATTGTATGTTTTATCTTTTACACAGTAATACAATTTACTACATTATTGTGGATTTTTATTACACAACTTTGTTTTCACGAGATTGTGAATTTCTTAGCATTATTGTTATTATTATTATTATTGAATTTCTTAGCATTATTATTATTATTATTATTATTATTATTATTATTATTATTATTATTATTATTATTATTATTATTAGATGAAAGTGTAAACGTGCGTACGCTATATATAAACACAAAATAAACATAAACGTTAGCAAAGGTACAGAATAATATTTTTCAATAATAACCGTCATAACTTTTTGGTCTAAGGACCCACAGGCCTAATAAAAGAATCTCCCGAGGCCTAAGGGAGGGGCGGGGGGCGGGGGGTGAAATATGTGTCGGAGATAAACAATACCCGAAGGCACAGAGTGGCCATTGGGATGAATGACGAATGGGTCCATTAGTCAAGACCCAAATTCATTTACTCGTTTGT
>JANJGK010000045.1:19165053-19167553 GCA_039081455.1 Macrobrachium rosenbergii | reverse complement strand
ACACTAGGCTATCCTTGAATAAATCTATATTTTCTTTTTATTATTGATGAATAATTTCATACCCGTATTTTCCTCTTTTTTACAATAGTAGGAATAGAAAAACAAGGAATTTAAGATTTTAAAAATATTTTTTATACATGAAATAATGAAGAAACAATGTGTGTATAGTAAATACTCCTGTTTACCCGAGCTGATTCCATAAAATATGAAATTAACTATTTAATGCACTAAACTAACTACTTTAAAATAATCTTCACGTGGAAATGCAATTCCTTCACATTCGCATTTTGCGTCGATTATTCAAACATCACTCCACATAAATAAAAAACAGATTCATTATATCTCTATAGAAATATTACAACTGCGAAAAAAAAAGTTCAGCAAAATCCTGCCGTGATTCACGTAAACATCCAAATTACTTGGCTTATAAAAAAAAAAACAAATAGATAAATAAAAATAGGAAATGTTTTGGTAAACTCGGACGCAGATTAAAAATGGCGAAATTGTTAATGGCCGAAATTCAGCTTATCCGAGCTTGTTATTGATTGTAATCAAACGCGTATTTTTGCCGGATGTGGACCTTTCATTCCCGTGCTTTTCATTGAACTAAAATAAGAAGAAAGGTGGGTTTGATTTATTTTCGATATACTTTAACTGGGAAATCGTATTGCCTGATGTATTAAGTACAGTTTTAAGCTTATTGCTGCAAGAAAGAAACAAACAACTGGTTTCATTTGTCTTTATGTTTCTGTGTTGGAATTGTGTGGGTTGACATACTCTGGGGTTCCTCATCTGCAGTTTAAAGTAAACGTTACCACTTATTTTAGAGGTTGATTGCAGTAGGATTTTTTCAGTGGATTCTTCTAACAATAAAATGCCCGTTCCCTTATGGTAGAAAGCCATCAGGTGTGCGTATATATATACTCGTGTGTATATATATATATATATATATATATATATATATATATATATATATATATATATATTGTATGTATGTATGTGTATAAATAAAGGCAAATGGCTTTTGCCTTTATTTATACATTCATCACGTTCCGTATCTTCGTGAATCAGTTATACATGTATGTATGAATATACAACATATACACGTACGTATATATATGTGTGTATGCATGTATGTATAAATTCAGAGGAAAATTCATGAGTTAATATCTCAATGCCAACAGCCTCTACTGAAACCAAAGAAGCAATTCGAAAGCAAGACCAGAAATAAATGAGAGACGGCGTCACACAGCGGCCATTAGGACGAGCGACGACTGCGGGTTAGCGACGATAACATTCAATTATGCGACAGTTTTGAATACGGATTTCAGGAAGTCATTACGGCGTAATGTAACGGGAAAAGGAATCCGAGTTGTGGGCATTTATCATTCGCCTTCCCCAAAAGTGTGTCTTATCGGAGACAGTTTTCTCTCCCGCCACGTTTTCTTTTCTTATTTTCTTTAGATAAGAAAATGAATCGCGGGAAAATGAAAACCTGCGGATTTGGGCCCAGTTTACGGCTTGCATTCTTCATTCCATTATTACGGTTCTTGGGTCTTTATTTCATGCCTTTTTTTTTTCTCCATATTCTTTTCTCTCTTTCTCTCTCTTTGTCTGCTTATAAGTCTGTTTTATCATGTTTTTTTGTTTTGCTTTTTTTTGTTTAGTGTCCGTTGGACTGTTAAGATAGTGATTTCTGTGGCTGTCAGTTGTAAACTGTATACAGAAAGATGTCTTTTTTTTTTCAATTATCTTACGAAAACATTTTATTTTCCCCCTCTTTACCTTTCAGTTACACACACATATATATATATATATATATATATATATATATATATATATACATACATATATACATGCAGTATATATGTATGTATATATATATATACATGTATATATATACACGCACTAGCACACACACTAAACGAACCCTGTCTCAGGACAAAAGAATAAATTTCTTCCACCTCACAGCCTTTGAAATCAGAAGCTAGAGTTGCTATCTAATCTCCAACAGTAGACTTTCCTTCCCGGTGTTGGGTTGTAGAGTGTCTCTTCTCGACTAGTTTATTAGATCCATTCTCCATACAGCTTACGCAACTCTAACCCCTCGTGTTTAGAGCCTGCCTCGGGCTCTCTAGTATTGCTTCTCACTTTCTACTTTATTGCGTCCTTCCTCAGCCCTTGGAGACTGAAGAGTTCGTAATGAATTGTTGAAGTTTTATGTAATCGAGACTTATATTCGGAGTTCCCAGAGCGATAGGGGAAATATTTTGCATAATGTTACGTCACTTTTTAAATCCATTGTTTTTCTTCCATTCTTATGAGTGAATATATATTACATGGTGAGAGTTAAGGTCATTCTTTTCCCTGATCTTTTTCGTTGTCACGGGTTAATACATTATTTTGATGTATATGATATATATATATATATATATATATATATATATATATATATATATATATATATATATGTTATGATTTTTAATATATACCGACATAC